>JAUEPT010000056.1:0-325574 GCA_030435635.1 Armillaria borealis | reverse complement strand
TCATCGCTCCTTTTTAAATTTTTACCACACTAGGACAACCATCATCGCCAAAACTTCTCATTCTGCGACTTCGGATCACTGTAACACAGGAAAAGTCTTCTGAACGTACCATCATCGTCTCGTGCCTTCATACTCCAGCGTGAAATTTAGAAATTCCTTTGCCGTGTTTTATTGACCCTGTTTTGCCCATCATACACTGCCCAAAGGTTTTACGGTGGTCGTAAGGCCGAAGACTGGTTCAGCAGCACTTGATCTTAATTCGCCGCACTTGTTTTCCCAATTTCAACTAGGAAGCTCATCGATGCCATATGGGAATGTATCCATATATTTCTCGACAGCTCGTCCATAGTTTCCATCTTCTTGGAAAGAACGAATGTTCTTTACTCTTGTATTCGTGAAAATCACCCAGTCACTTCCGCCGGCCAGCGTTCCCGGGCCGGCGGCGTTCGCATCCGCGTACCGTCGGGCTTATTGAAATTTAGTACAAGCGGATAACTATGGCGGTACTGACCGTACGCATCTCGGGTACCCACTTAGATACAGTGGTTCTCTTTTTTCTTCCAATCCTTGATTACGTAGTCAATGACTATTGCCGCTGCACTAATCACTAACTACGGCTTACATTTGATTCCCCCATTCATTTCGGCTGTAATATGTATCTCATTGCAGACTCAGGTCTAAAAAATCCGATATGAAGGCACCTTGTAAGAGGACACAGCTGCCCCTTGCCTGACAGCTGTCAATACCTACTTCGTACTTTGCGACTACCATTCACGCGTTTACATCTATATTATCTATAGCCCCACAGGAAAAGAATCAGAGCACTTCTTCCGCATCAACTTACTAGCCGCCGGAACCCAAGCTCTGAGCCCGCCCGCGATGAGTCTCTATTGACGCCAAACTTAGTATACCTACTTGTCTTTTTTGTCACAAAATTCTTTGGGCAACATCATGCCGTCACAATTTAGTTCTATAACAGTCCCTCCTCAAACCTCGTCTACATTGCAAGTGCCTTCCTCACGCGCTTCGGAGTCGAACCGGCCCGAACCGAAACGGGGGGCGGGCTCCGCCCTCATCAATTAAAATCCCGTGCCTGTACCTACAACTTACGGATGATAGATTTTTATAACGACGCTAGACGCTGGTAACGGACCATTCTTCCCTTTATTGGGCGTTCCGAGTTCCGAGGAAAGTGTCAGGCGGCAACTAGACCAGGTAAATTCCCTAGACCATTGCCTACACGCGATTATCTGGGGATCTTCATCTTGATTCATTGTGAGCGAGATGCATAAGTGAACCACCAAATGTTGTGACTCGTTGGATAAATGAAGTCCCCGCGACCATCACGCGCCAATTTCCTGTTCAACTAGCGCACAAGGAAGAATTTCGTACTGGAGCCATCGAGTACAGACGCCACTGAGCAAAAGATATGGGGAAAATAGACGCGTAGCCTCACTCACACGATCAGGGTTAATAGGTATGTCGATGCGAAGGGTCGCTTCGACAAACAAAATGAGTTCCAACGGGCGCTTTAATTTCATAGTCCGTGAAATTGTCCTTCTACAAATGGATCTCCGAACAAAACGAAGGTCCTAAATTTGTGATGCATCATCTCGATGCCCCCATGTCGGCTTTGAACCAGGCACTAAGGGTAAGATTAGATTCGGCACCAGAACACATAATGAAATCACGAAGCCGGTAAGCTAAACTTGGACAAGCTCTAACCTAAATTCATCGGTGAACGGGTACTTTTGTGAGGACTTCAACGTATAAACAGCATGAGCGACGTACTCGTTACTCAGAAATTGGCTGCTATGACGTTGACTGCAAGTTATGTCATTGAGCACAACGAATGATACGGGTCGTACTTAACTCCCGCGAGTTGCGAACCTCCGATGACAGATGAGTACACAAGAGAGCACGGCCCGGGGAGCCTACCAGACATCAGGGAGATCATGAAAACAACAGCACAGGAAATTGAACGGGAGTCAGAGAGTTACAAACAATCACGACGAGTGGCGAAATTCTCAGGTTCAATGGTGCAGGATAATGGACCACGATACCTACGGGTGCCTACATTTCGACATCAGCATGGTGTCGGGGACCGATAGGTATTAGTTGGGACCACTTATCAATTGGTAGGGCACAGTGGCGAACGGAAAGTTGACGGGCATCTGCAGCCAGCCGCGCCACTGGCGTAGGGCGCCGAATAGAAAGGGGTGAATAAGAAAAATAGTGTCGAAGTAACGGAATGCACATCATTACCGTTAATATGACTTGGCATCCGGATGAAGACTAGTCTGTAGTCAACGACATCAAAGAAACAATGATATAGACTATGAAAGGAAAAAGAGGAATCGTGCCTTGAGTCTGTCATGCTACAGCTAGAGCGACAGCAAGATCGCTTGGTGAAATGTCAAGAAAATATCATTAGCCTCCGTACGATAGAGAATTGATTTCAAGAAGTTGATTTTCCACACGTTTACGAGAGGCCGAAAGATTCGGAAATCTTGTATTCGTTGAGAAGGAGAACACAAAGCGTGAAGAAGTATGGACGAGTTATACCACCCACACGAAGACCTAAACAGATACACTGAGTGAGAAAAAAGACGCAGTTAGGATCAAGTTGCGATGTGTAAAACTGAAACGGAGGCGGATAACGTAAGCATGAGTCGCGGTTGTGGCGTGAGAGAAAGGGCTTTCCCGCAATCAAGTTTGTGCCAAGCTGCCACGGGCCGGTTTCTATTCTCTCCTTCGCTATTGACGTGCTGTTCAACTTTGCCGTTATATCTCCTCCGAAACCCTGCACTACGCCGAGCGCGTAGTCCACATCGAGAGTCTCCCTGTAGAATATAATGTTTCCACAATCCTCGAGACCATCAAGGCTGGTACTCAGGTCGAACAGATACAGCCTCCGAAAACGCGCCTTTCGATGTATTTTTATGATCAGACTCGGAACTGTGCCAGTCGATGCTTAGAGGCAAACGATGAAAGATCTCTGCCGTTTAAAATCGCTCACGAGTCACGCAGAGGTTTAATATCTCGTCTGCAATGACGAAATAACCAAAATACTCCGACTGTAATCTCATTCTTCCTTGGTATGCACCCACATTCCAAAATTGAAATCCGTGACGTCTCCTATTCGTGAACGCAGCCTGTGAAGTCATATGGGGTAAAGTACGAGATACTCGTAAATATGTAACGAGTTCAGAGTAATGAACGTTGTTCCTTCTTCTGGATTATCGCCCCAGGAAACCCGTCCTCTCGTCATGATAGTGACAGCTCCAGTGGGGCATATTCTTTCACAGTCGTATGACTAACTCTCTGTTCCCCTGCTAGCAATCCAAGTTTCGGGACCCTGCGCAATGTCGGTGACTACCTCAGTAACGGCCGAAGACTAAAAACAAACTTACTACTCTGTTTTTCACCCTTCCATACTTAGCCCGTCGCACGAACCACTCCTTCGCCGTCTGTCCCGTTTCAAAGTTCTTCTCCGGTGTATTGCGCACTGCATCTGCAATGAGGGGGCTGTCCTCAACCAATGCACGAAGGATGACCGAGTGACCTGGTCTGGTAAAGAAGACCAACGACCATCTGTCAAAATGGGACTGGGGTCCTGGAGGCGGTCTATAAAGGTGTTAGTTATCAGCGGAGATCATGGATTGTGACTCTTACACTACTCGGTGTAAATTTGCACGGAGAATACCTCCACTGAACAGGGACAGCGCATCGCCGACATTGCAAATCGCATGCCTTGGGATCGGCTTTGATCGTCTCAGGGAAGAAGGCTCGAATGAGAGTGTTTATATAGACTCACTTTGACATACTGCCACTCTGTATACCCCGGTGGGAGGACTTGCAGACCACCCAGTCTGTTATGCAGAAAACTCAAGGAACCAAAGTCAGTATGGGCCCCGATCGCCATCCGGTTGGGAGCGTATCCGGAAGGGCTCTTCGTCACTCGAGCCTCGCTGCCGCTGTACTCGCCCTCCGAGTGAAACTTCGTCAAAGTTCCTTTCGGTAACCCAAGCTTGTCATTGAAAATCTCCAGGATTGTCTCGTTGACTTGCACCGACTTCGTGACGAACGGAGTGATAGTAGATTCCATTCTCTCGGTTACAGTAGATGGATAGGTGCGGTGAGCGACATCGGGGTAAGCGAGGGCATCGTCCTTTGATACATTGATGAACTCGATAGTGTCTTCCTGTCCTGACGCATCTACGACGGTCCCTCCTGCGACTTTGTATCTGGTTGGGAAATTTGCTTTGCAATGAAAGAGATGTAACGGAGAAATTGACTAACCCGAATGATTCACCGTTGTCCCCCTGTTCATACTTCATCTTTTCCTCCAGAGGTAGTCTCATCGTCTCCTCCCCTATTTCGAACATACGGCTGGCCTCTTCTTCGACACCATGATTCCTCAGGCTAATATTCTCAGCCACATAATATCCGCAGGCGTCGTTGAGAGACGTACTACCAAAATCCGAGCTTTCGAGCGGCTTCCCAGAGTCTCTCTGTCTCGGCTGTGTCGCCCTCCTGGAGTAGTTGGTAGTCGATAATGAGGAGAGGATGAGTGGGGACATCGTCTGGGAAGGGGGGAGATAGCATGTTTAGATGGGCAGAGAGGAGCCGTTTGTCTCTTAAAAAGGCGTTTCCTTTCCCATCCGAAAGGAGAAGCGAGAGCCAAAACCGAGTCTGAGATTATTGGTGTCGCTCAAAGTCCCAGAGTCAGTGATCACGCGGGAGAGGATAGATATATCGAGGTAGTAGAGTGGTCCCCGTTGACCGTCCAAAGCGAAGGAATAGATTTGCGGGGCTGTACCAGCTCTAACCAGCTAGCTTTACATAATTAATCATCTCCGAAACTGAGCGGTGAATCTCCGCATTACGTATCGAAGTTGAGTCTCACCTGCGGCGAGATCGTTTCGTACTGGGAGATAGGATACCTGTAGAGCGGTGAGGGTTGTCTTACTGCTTGTGGCTTTACGTTTAAACAGTAACACTATTTTATAGAACCAGCTAGAAAATCTCCTGATGATGAAATCGGACAAAGAATCAGTCTGTAAGCGTCTTTCCGTTCAGTTTGTCTGCGAAGAAATAAGCGAAAAGCCCGGATACGCCGCCATACCAGTCAGATTCAGAAAGTAGATTTCTGTTCGCGACGCGTGAAGGGAAACGGTGCTCGTGAATGTATGATGAGTTCATTACAATGCAGGATTGCTCGTACTCATCGGGTCCTAATACCCAGTCCTGGCTTCAGTTTAACGATCAAGAGATTGAGCTAATCCAGTCCATTTTGACAACACAATGCATCATTCCGATCTCCTTATCGTACAAATATTTGATGAAACATTATAGATACACATAAATCTAACATACTTGTGTGCACCGGCCTCATTAACAAGCGGTTTAAAAAAAGGTTCTTCCAGTCGTATCATTCATTCTCAGTTCCCCTACTTGCTTTCCACGATTCGGGACCCTGGACCTCTCTCATGAGTACCTCAGTAACTGCCGAAGACTGTGCTTACTCACTGTTCTGTTGCTCAACCTCTGGTACTTCACCCGTCGTGAAAACCACTCTTTCGCTGTCTCGCCCGACTCGAAGTTTTTTCCTGGAGTATTGCGTGCCGCCTCTGCGATGAGAGGACTGTCCTCAACTAAAGCACGAAGGACGACCGAGTTGCCTGGTCTGGTGAAGAAGACTAGCGACGACCTGTCGAGATAAGACTGAGGGCCCGGAGGCGGTCTACAAAAGGGTGAGCATTGAATGGAGATCGTGGAGCGTCGCGCTTACAGGACTCGATGCAAATTTGAGCGCAGTATACCTCCACTGAACAAGGAGAGGGCATCGCCGATATTGAAGATTGCATGCCCTGGGATTGGCTTTGGTCATGTGGGAAAAGAGCAGTCGAGTAAGATAATTAGTGGACTAACCTTGACATACTGCCACTCCGTATACCCCGGTGGAAGAACCTGCAGTCCACCCAATCTATTATGCAGAAAGGTCAGGGAACCGAAGTCAGCATGGGCCCCGAGCGCCATCCTGTCCGGAGCGTATCCGGAAAGGCTCTTCGTCACTCGAGCCTCGCTGCCGCTGTACTCGCCCTTGGAATGAAGCTTTATCAACGTTCCTTTCGGCAACTCAAGTTTATCATTGAGGATCTCCAGAATCGTATCATTCACTTGCACCGACTTGGTGACGAACGGGATGATGGTAGATTCCATTCTCTCGTTTACGGTAGATGGGTAGGTGCGGTGGACGACGTTAGGGTAAGCGAGTGCATCGTCCTTGGAAACGTTGATGAACTCTATGGTGTCTGGCTGCCCTGACGCGTCTACTATTCCACTGCCCGCGACTTTGTATCTGATTGAGAAATATTAATGGTAGGACATAGACAGAAAGAAAATAGCTCACCCAAAGGATCTACCGTCGTCACCTTGTTCGTACTTCATTTTCTCCTCGAGAGGCAGTCTCATTGTCTCCTCCCCCATTTCGAACATGGGGCTGATGTCTTCTTCGACGCCGTGATTCTTCAAGCTTCGCTTATCAGTGATATGATATCAGAAGACTTTGTGGAAAGACGTACTACCAAAACCCGAGCTTTCGAGCGGCCTCCCAGAGTCTCTCCGTCTCGCCTTCATCGCGCTCCTGGAGAAGTAGGTAGTCGATAACGAGGAGGGGATGAGTAGGGACGTCGTCTGGGAATGGTGGAGATAACATGTTTGAGTGGCAGATGGCACTGCGGCGATGGCTATATAAACGCCCTGGTGCTACCCTGAGTGCTTCGGGAGCATATATTGACGCTCAAAGCTGATTGATCAATCATGATATACTCTTGGAAACCGCACTGGGCTCATCTTCTCATCGCCGCAGTGTGGGAGCCGTGAGTCCTCTTAAAGGGAAGTTATAGGTCCTCCCAAGCCTTTCCCATGATGTAGCGGTCACAAGCCTGCCTGAAACTGAATAAACTAAGACCAGCAGCCAAAGGCAAAGCCGAAAATTTGTATGGAGAACCATTGTATCGCTCAAGGTCCATCGATAACCAAGAGAGAAAGCGACTGTGTCGAGGCGGTAGGGCAGAGCTGAGAGCTCATTGATCAATTATGTAATGATCACTGACAGTCCAGCGTGAAAGAATACACCTGTGGCGCTGCGTCAACTCCAGTTTAATACCTTTACAATGAAACGTTACACATATCGCGTATTCCGTGTCGAATTTCACGACGGGAGAGCCAGACGAATCTCGCGATCCTATGCGGTCAAAAGGAGAGTCAGAATCGGCAGCGGAAGTCCAAGGAATCCAGATAGGTCCAGACACGAGCACTGGATGCTTTTAAATTGAACACTATTGAATGCGGTTGATGAGAACCGACGATGCAATGCAAGTTGTTGGTGTCCACTTCAACCAGTTCGGGACGCGATGCCGCTTACATATCTGTCCTATCCCGTCGGCATCTCGGGCCCCAAGCGGTCTTCATCGAAACTTTTTATTACTGCTTCCGGCTCCGGGCGACTCCTTTCCCTCTCCCTTTCACAGAACCACCGGTTATTCCGTACGTATCATGAACCCAGCGAGAAGCTGCCAAAGACTGGCCAGTTCTCTTCCTTTCGGTACCTCAGGTGTCCTGGAGCTCTGTCTAAATCTGCCGCTAGGACCATCGCTTCAGTGAGGTTTAGTCTTATTCGCCTTGCCTTTATCACGGCGTTTGAGAGAGATTTCTCCTCGTATTGTTAGCTCTAGCTATACGGCAAGAAAACTTGTGATTTTCTGGGATAATTCCTTTTCGTTCAATAAATCAGTGATGGTGTGAAGAGTGCATGCGTGAGTCGACATATTGTGTCCTTGTCTCTGGCTGTCTTCCTAATCTTCTCGACAGAACATCGGAATGCATGTGGGGGGCTGTCGTTAACAGTGTATTCTGAGTACAGCGACCAGCCAATGTCAGTACCGGTTCTTTCTCTGCACATTTTCTGGGGGCGTTGGTATTCTGCACTTCGGGACCGACGGTCGAAGATTGGAGTAGAAAGCTGAAATCACTTCTATCGGAGTTCTTGTATCGACGGATCGAGAGATTGTTCAGATACGTCGTGAATCAAGAATGCGAAAGGCACGTGAAATTACCTTGTGATTGGGAAGGAGACTATTGATTCCTGGTGAGGTCCTTCGAACTTGCAGCGACGTTATTCCCTTTAGTTTCGGACATCGGGGCCGACGCGTATCAGCCAGTGTGCTACTATGAAGTCTTGCTCCACCGAAATGGCACATCTGTTGGACCACGGATTATTCTTTTGAAGGTGTTTCTTTTCTCTTTATCTTCACGGAGAGGACGCAGTCAGTCGTTGGCTACCGGACCTCCCAATTGGAAACAGCATTTTCACCACGTAATGCAGTTGATCGTGATATATGGGAGCGTATCAAATGTCAGATCAATTTGACGCGATCTAATAAATTGTCCAGCGTGTCAGATAATTCCTCACTTCCAAGGTGGATCTATATCCTCCCGCAAGCTATGTGTACGAGGATTTACTACTAATTTCGGGTTGCTATCTTGCTGACTCAAAAGCTAAATCTTCCTTGGCAGCCTGGTTTTGTTGAAGTAGCTCAAGTTCGGGCGTCGAGAGATGTTTTTAATTCTTTTACCAGCGCACAACAGACGTTGAATCAGCAAACAAGGACTCTTGGTACGGGATATTCTTCAGTTTCTGGTACAGGGTGTTGTTTCTGGCGAAAAATAGGCCGGAGTAACCGGACGACGAAAAGGGATAAAGCGCTTCCATAAAAGGAATGCGAATCTTGATGGCGCTTCTTTCAGAGGTTATAAAAAAGGACGGCGGCGACGTCTCTTGACTTCTTACCACCACCATCTCCCTCTCCCCTCCCTATGCCCTCCACCGACAGCGCCCAGCCCTTTCTCGCCGTTCATGACCACAGTCCACCGCCGCAGAATGGTTCCCGCCCTCGACAGCCGTCTGGACCGCCTACGATGTCGATATGGGCGCCCCAGCCTCAACCATCGGAGTCGACGTGGCCCAAGGCTCTAGACTCGTTCTCGAGGGTTGCTGAGAAGGAAATTCAACAGCACCCCTCGCGTTCGATGCAGGTTTCTTCCCAGACGATGCCGATGATCACTCGGGAGGACGTCTTTGGACCTGCTCCAGGTGTCTCGTCGATGACTGCGAAGGAGATTGGCGCTATCGGGGACGGACGCAAAAAGAACAGTCCGACGGGCGACTTTGATGACTCGGTATGTTTTTTTTCCTTGATTTCTCGTCTGGAGTTTCGCTGACCTGACTATATGCAGCACGTCGAACAGCTACTACGTACTCTGAATCTCAACTCACCCGACCCTTTCGTCCAGCAAAAGCCTGCCCTCAATCTCAGCTTCGAGGCGGCGCCGCCATCCCCAGACTTTTCCCCTGCATCTGTTTCCTCTGCTCTTCTCACTCCCACCGACCTCTCTCCGACTAGATCCTTCGATATCAAACAGCTTCAGTCTCCGTACGAGCTCGCTACGGGTCCACGTTCCGGCTCGTATATTCCCCAGACCTCCTTGCTATTCGAGCCCAGTTCTCCGACAAGACTTCACCATATCTCGGATAACGGCGCATTATCTCATTCGCCGACGTTTAGCTCTTCGCAGATGCCGATTTCTGGCCTTCCTTACCTACACGCTCCTAGCCAAATTCATTCCTTACCTTACTACTTGAAATCCTACGACCATCACCCCGCAGCTGCCGTTGGCAATATTGTTCCGCAGCCATCGTACTCCGTCTACCAGACTTCCCCTCCCGATCAGATTCCATCGCAGCTCTTTAATTCCCCGCAGCCTCCACTGTCCCATCGCCAGGAGACCACGAATAATGTCGGTATCAGTCGTGGTCCCATCAGCTCTGGTGATTGGCACGTACCGCAGCCGTCTATTCAGGCTACGCAGGACCATTTCTCCGCACATGCTGAGTGGACACGTTCAGAAGAAAAGGCAATGGTTAATTCCCTTGGCATCAGTTCTGGAGGTGTCGGTATCGATGAGCATTCCTCCGGACTTCGTTCATCATTTTCATACCAGCAATCGTCGCCGTCGTCGCCTCAAGGACCGTCATCTCACGAGGTACGTACTCAATAGTCTAAATTTGCTTATTCTGATGCGCATATATTCACATTCTATCAGCCGATCAACTTCCTGTCGCTCCTTCACCCGTCATCTACACCGCCATACCACTCTTTCGTTTCCCGGATCATCAAGGGATCAGATCAGCAGGCCTCGATTTTCCTGCAGCAGAAACTCAAAGTAGCGGATTTGAACGAGAGAGCAAAGATCGTCGACGCAATTTGTGCTCGAGGCTTTGAGATGATGGCTCACAGGTGAGTTACTGGACATGCTTCATAGATGCGACGTCTAACTCTATGACAGGTTTGGAAACTGGGCCGTTCAACGCTGCCTTGAAGCCGCCTCGACAGCTGAGGAAAGAAGAAAGATCGTCGGATGTATGCGGTAAGGAAGTCGCCGGCTATTTATTAACTTCATCGCTGATAAGTATATTTACTCTTGAAGGGGTCGAATCGTCGAGCTGGCCACCAATTGCTACGGTTGCCATGTCCTGCAAAAAGCCCTCGACTGCGAAGAAGATATTCGCCTCGCAATCGTTTCCGAATTACTTCTTGGTGACCCCGCGCAGACACTGGTAAATAAGCATGCCAGTCACGTCTGGAGTAAGGTACGAGATCTTCCCCCAATACATTTTCTCATCCTTAACAACCGGCCGTAGATCATGGAGCTCTCGTGGACTCCTCCGGCGCCACCGATCTTTGCCTTGTACGTATCGATACTGCCACCGTCTTCGTCCATCGTTATTAATCGCCGTTATAGTGTCAACAAGTCGCTCAAAGGAAAATGGGCAGCGCTCGCATGTCATGAAACCGGGTCTCTCGTTGTTCAGGTATGACTTCACGGTCGAGCTGCATGTCTATCCTCCTAACTCGGTACACTGTTCCCCACAGCACGCTTTTGAAAACTTGGAAGACTCCGCCAAAGACGGCATCGTCGACGAGCTGCTTAACCAGGGCTCTTCGGTCTTCAGCGAGGTTGCAAAGAGCCAATGGGGTTCTTACTGTATTCAACACAGTACGTCCTAGTCTTCACTATATTGACGCGGGTCGCTGAGGCTCCTTCCAGTCTTAGAGCACGGATCTGACAAGCACCGTCAACTGACCCTCGACCACCTGATATCAGGTCTTCTTGAATATGCAACTAATGAACAAGGGTACAAATCAGTGACGAAGGCCTTGAAGGAGGGCGGCAAGGACACACTCGATAAGGTAGTCAAGAGGATGTGTGAACCTGCAAAAAGGTACGGTCTCATTTTACTTTCTCTGTCACCTGCCAGTACTTAAGTTAATTTCGTACAGCGCGCGTCGTGCAATGATCGTCGACCTTGCCCTGTCGGTAACTGGAAGTCAGTTGATAGCCAGTGTATTGCCCACGGTATGTCCGCTATCCCGCTTCTTCTGGACTCGATGTATTGACTATATATATGAAGGCTGACAAGGACCAGCGCGCTCTTCTTTACGACTGTATTAGAGGTCATATTGTTACCTTGCGTGGGTGCAAAACCGGCTCCAAAGTTATCTGGTTATTGTGAGTCCATCGCTTTATTTCCGCAGATGTCGAACTCAAATATATCTCTTATTTAGTGATCGAATGGTACCCTATTTCTGATTTTTTCTATTCCAGAGCTGACAGTTGTTCGTCCAGCGCGCATACTATGGCTACTAAACCTTATACGCTTAAGCTCCATCTCGAACGGCCTATTTTCTTCGACAATATTCGCTTTTCAATCCATCGCTATCATCATCGCTCTTATCTTACAGCAAACTCGGCCAGTAACGGTACATATCTCAAAAGATACTCTTGAACTCGCATCTGCAAATTTTCGTTTGTCGCAAAATTTATTCTAGGAATCAAACTCACGAACCAATATTCACCGCATACCATATATCATTCGCCATTGACCCGTGCACTTCTTCAATCTCGGAACATCTCGCATACATTCATTCTTCACTTCGCATATAATACACCTGGCATAACGCTCAGATTTCTCGTGCTTCTTTTCTTCGTCTTGCAAATTCATACCGCATTTATTTCCTTCCCGCCCGAGCAGTCATTTTATTCTGTTACTTTATATCTGTCTGTATCGTCGTCGCTGTCGCTGTCGCCTTCGCATTGCACATTGTATCCCCTCCGACCTGTTTTGACACGGACTACCCCACTTTCGTTGTGTAGCATTTCGAGATCTTGTAGCTATCGCACATTGCAAAGTAATGTTTATAGACTTGTTGTCGACACTTTGTTTTCCCGGGAGTGGGTTCCCTATCGACTCGCTTTCTTGGTCGACGTCTCGCTGACACGTTTCTTGGTCGGCTTCATCTTCAGGAACATTCACTCCATTCGCAATGCAGGGCTCTCTCTAGGACAGTAAATCCTTGAGTGAAAGAACAGGCGTATATTTTCTTCCACCCGTAGATAGTAAATGATGAGTACTTGAGTACTCACTACCATCTTCTCTAACACCGGACAGCGTTACAGCAATCCTTGCCTCCCGGTCTGCTTGCTCTAATTCGAGTACTATGTAATGGGCTGCCACACTACGCCTGGCAGTTGCCACTCTGCTCTGCAGTGAAACACTGAGAATTCCATCGTATGCTGATTCTCCGCCTGATTGCTACTTGGAGGCCTTGCCCCGATATCTGCTTTCTTCACCAAGATTGCTGAATCCTTGCGCTGCTCCGCAGTGACATTTTAACAAAGGGAAATTAAAAAGGCAGCTGACATTCGCCCACTGATTATCATTCCAACTGAGAAGGGAATTGAAGCATGTTTATTGAAGACAATAGCGACGATATAAATGCAGTGGACAAAGAGGAGCTCCATGACTTTATACGGACTCAAAATCGCGTTCTTTACCCAACGATCGTTCCTACAGCTTCCATCAGTTATAAACATATTACCAGGAGTAAAAAATGCACGAACGTCACGACCGTCAGTCTCCCTGGACACACTGACCATGATATGGCTCGGCTTGGCATCCACCTTCAATCACCGTCAGCCCAGGGCAAGAATGGGATGAGAACCTATGGCAACCCACAGATAGGCTTTGGATTGGGGCTGCAGCCGTGTGTTCACTTCGAGCTAAGGAGAGGGGTATTTCGTTGGAGGAGTATCCGTTATTCGGTGTTCCGTTTCGGATGTCGTTGCGAGCGTTGAGCAGTCCGAAGAGCGAGGCGCCGTACACTGGGGAAGCAAGCGTAAGTGGGATGTATATGCAATAGGAAGCGGTACTACGTCTCGGGAGGGCGACTGGAAAAGCAAATCGGTCAGATGAAATACTGCGCTTCGAGAGGTGGATGGGCTCACAGTAGAACGGATGGTCGATCATGGTCTCGTCCCAGATCGCCAGCTGTACGATTGAATATATGAACTAACGGATATAGGTACGGACGTACCGTTATAATTGTTAGCAGGGCTGCCATGCTACATAATGTATATGTCATGTACAGCCGAGACGGACAGTATATCAACACACCTTGTAAAGATTCCTACGACGACAGGGGGTCAGATTCATATGTTCAAGGAAGCGATGGCCTAAACTCACCGGTATTTACACAATACATCATCTTGGAGGAAAGCTAATAAGAAGATTTGTATCGAGAATGCGAATGGGAGACCGACCAGACGGGTAATCATGGTATTTGTCCTGAGAGCAATCAGTCCAGCCTCATATTACCGTTCGAGTGTACGTACTTTTTGAACCTTGTTCGGCTCTTCAATAGTAAGAGCATCATTGTTCCAGCAAGGAGGCAGTCCTCGACAGCGCCTAGTGCATTGTAGGCTAATAGGTATGGCTGATAAGATGGTGATCAACACAGGTACAGCGCGATGGAGAAGGCCTTATCTTACCTTGATCTTTACTTGGTCTGTATACACGGTAATCCTTCGTCTACCCCAGGATCTAAGGGTCACAACTTCGCTCTAGATCAGACGGCTCACTCACGCTCCATCAACAGCATCTATATGATATCGTTAATAGACGACAGTCGCCCAAGTTAAAATGCTCACACATATTGACGACTATGAAGATACGACGGTAATGAGCCATTTGCAGGGGAATTGAGGTGACTCGGACGTACTAAACTCGGCCACTGATATGGCAGCCTGGATTCTTTTGAGTTCGTTACTACAATGAACGCATGGAATCAAAGACGCACCAGAGGGCAAGTTAGAAGATAGTTTCCATTGCTGACTGTAGTTCATACATGAGATTGCGTCTAGTCGGGAAAGAAAACAGATCTCACGTCTCCAGATTCTATAGACGTAGAACCTAAATGATGACAAGGATTAGAATGGCCTGCACGAATCCAAGTAGTCGAGGACTGACGATTGGACTACGAATGCGACGAAGCCCTAGACGCGACCCATCAGGAGATGTCTGCTTCGAGAACGCCAAAATGGGCTTACACTGGCTGTAACAAGACCCTGCGTCTCAATATTTAGAGCAAAACGCTGTATAGGGATGGACGAGACACACGAGAAAACTCCTGGAATAGAATATAAGAGATTTCCAAAGCACAAGTATACGGACGCACCATGGTATAGAAACCAGTACATCTATATCTCCCCAATGCGTTACGGTGTAAGAGTATACTGAGCGAGCATTCAGCGCAGCGCTCACGCGGTAAGAGATGATCGTGACACTCACACGAGTGGCTCAAACACAGTTGATGGAACAGGTTACCCACAAAGACGATCGCTACCTTGAAAGTCGGTGATAAGCGAGACCTCGCCTAAAAGGGGGAAATGAGATTACCAGGGCTTTCATATACCAAGGATCCCGTTGATAGTCATTACTATATTTCCAGACCTGTACGCAGAGGACTGTGGGAAAGAAGTTGAAGATTGAGGAAAGACGTGGACTAGCTAGCGCTCACCGCCAAAGAGTCTGACCAAGGAAATTTAAATATGAGATAGTGCACTCAAAGTGGCGGTTCAACATACAGCGAAGCGATTGTCACAGCAATCTCAAACGCCCCGACACTGTCTGTCATCAGCAACGAGGAAAGTTAATTAGAAAGCAAGGAGCTCACGTATTATCGAGCTGCAGAGCACCAGCAAGCGCCATGTTGAAAAGAGGGCAAAGAGCGTGTATAACATATCACCGCCTGTGACACTCTGGAAAACCTGGGCATTACAGGGACGTAGCGGTCTAATATTTATTGCCTTTTTGTATCTGTTAAAGACCGTCGCCTCATGTGCTAATATGATGGGATCCTCGCGTCGAGGTGTCGTCAGCGATAGGAGTTTCCTGTCCAACTGCGGTAAGGCAAGGTCAATAAATACGCGTGTCTAGCCTCGAGAAACAAAAGGATGTACCTCTTACATTGAAGGAAGCTCTGAAGGAAACGAGAGCAACGTGCGACAACCATTACTCCAGGGTTGCTCGACCGCAACACACAAGAGAAAACTAAGCCCGTCGAAAACGTTCTGGTGAAAGACTAGTCGGTCGAGATCATTTGCCTCGACTGAACAGAAAGGTCGATAGTAGACTATGGTTCCTCACTAGGGTGATGGCAGGTTGCAGGGTCCTTTTAGAGCTCGGCAGCGTCGAGTAATAAGCCACGTGGCCATCAAATCGTCCCGAAATGAATAAATATCATTCGACCTTCTTCGACGTTGGATTGTTCACGCTTCCTATGGCTTTTTTGTTCACCGTCTTTCAGGTATTCACTGGCTTGTTGTCAATCTGCGATTCTGCAATCAGCATAGCGGGCTACTAAGGGCCATCAAGAGTTGCTCTGGCCAACAGGTAACTTCCGCTGATGAGGAGGAGTTTGGCATGTGTTCTCCAGGGACCGGGAAAATACGGCATTTCAATTATGTACTAGGCCAGGGTCTGGGCAATTTAGTAAAGTTCTCCGTGGTTCTCTTCTCTCAGGCTCGCAATATCTCTCCCAAGCGGCTCTGCATTCCATATCTTTCACAGTTTTGCATCACTCGAAATTACCAAGCCTGCGATTCGCGTAACATTCATTAAACTCCCCCATTCTCTCGTTCCTTGCAAATGGGATACACCTTGGCAGAGGGTTATCCTCCATTCTCATTGCCGATATTTGCTTTCACCACGCTCATTTCTCTCCCTGCTTCATTAATAGTCCGCCCAAACCCATATCGGTGGATTCTCTGGGTATCCATCGTCGCCGGGGACGCCTATCTCGTCTTCACAACCACGCACCATCCCGTCGTCGACTATTTTCTCGGATCCGTCTACGCTGGATCCATCCTTCTTGGATCAGACTACATCCTCCTAACTGAACCTCAGAAGGAGCTACGATTGAGAGGTCAGAAGGACGCTGTCGACTCTGCACCTCTCTCGGAGCGCTTCAGATGGGGGATCAGACTTTGGTCCAGTCTCCGCGGGGTCGGCTGGACGCATGAACCGAGCCGGCTCTCCGCGTCGGTGTCGCCTGAGACTACGCGCTTGGCATTCATTCGAAGGCGCTTGTTGGTTGTGGTGATGAACATGTTTCTGCTCGACGCGATGTCCATTTATAACCGCGCGAATCCAGCGTTTCTAGGAAATGGAATATCAATGGCTGATAGGCCGTGGTTGTTGCGATATATGGATCTCCTGGCATGGGTGTGGACATCACAGGCCCAGATGCGGATACTGCATGGAATAGTGAGCGTCGTTTCTGTACTTTCGGGGCTGTCGGGGCCTCGAGACTGGGTGGATCCGTTTGGATCACTGTTGGACGCGTATACATTGAGACGGCTATGGGGGTCAGACGCTTTATTTGGTTCTACTTGTTCGTGTAGCTGATCTTATCTCAGACGGACCTGGCATCAGTTTGTAAATCGGGTAAGATTACTGAGTCGATTAACTAGAAGAAACACGCTCACTTGTGAATTAGTTCGCTTCGTCTCATGGAAAATACCTCGCGCGAAAGGTTCTTCGTTGCCCTTCGGGTACACTGGCATCGTCCTTAATACAGCTATACACGTCCTTCGCCATGTCGATATTCCTCCACATGGTCGCCGATTTCACCATGTTCAAGCGCTGGAACGTCGGCGGAAGCTTCTTCTTCTTCGCTATCCAGCCCTTCGCTATCATGTTTGAAACAGGTGTCATCATGCTGGCGCGTAAATTTGGCCATAGCGGCGAACCGGGGATATGGACGCGTCTCGTAGGATACGCATGGGTATTAACGTGGTTTGTGTTGACCTTCCCTGGATGGTTCGATCCCATGTCTCGAGTTCGGTTCATGGAGATTGGACTGAATATGCCGTTTAGTATTATTCTGGGTTTGTGGAAGGGCGAGTGGTGGCAAGGAGACGTATAGCCGTTCCTTTTGTCGGACTTTATACCATTATCTTCGATTAGATTGACACGAATATAGCATACTCTGTAACAGTCATATCATTCACTCTCTGTTCCCCTGCTAACCTTCCAAGTTTCGGTGCCCTTCGCGATTTACATAAGTATCTCAGTACCAGCTGAACACTACACTGACTCACTAGCCTGTTGTTCACCCTTTGATACTTATCCCGTCGTGAAAACCACTCCTTCGCTGTCTGTCCCTTTTCAAAGATCTTCTCCGGTGTATTGCGTACGGCATCTGCAATGAGGGGGCCGTTCTCAACCGATGCACGAAGGATGACAAAGTCGCCTGGTCTGGTGAAGAAGACCAACGACCATCTGTGGAGATGGGCCTGAGGGCCTGAAGGTGGCCTGTAAAAGTGTCAAGCGTTAAGCCGAGAGCATGCTTCGTAACTCTTACACGAATAGTAGACGAGTAGGTGCGGTGGACATGAACTGGATGGTGACTCGTCAATATGAGTTAAAATAAGATACACCAAAGGAACTGTCTAACCCGAAGGACCCACCGTCGTCGCCTTGCTCGTGCTTCATCTTCTCTTTGAGAGGCATATTTCGAACGTACCGCAGCCCTCTTCTTCGCCGCCGTGATTCTTCAGGCTACGATGCTCAGCTGTAGGATATAGGAAGGTTCGTGGAGAGACGTACTGCTAAAAAGGTCTCTAGGCATCCATTTCTTCTTAAGGATACGAATCCGGGAAATAGCTGTTCTCGTCGTTGTGGATGTAATCAAATAGCAGTTTTTGAAGTCCTAGTCGCCATGGAGGTCGCCTCTGACCTAAGTATCATGAAATTCAACGGCACAACATGATAATAATAATATAGAAAATCCCATATCGAACACGGTGAACGTGTCCAGGAGACGGATCCGAGCTGCGCTTCGAAATGGCCGTAAAGAAAGGATTCGATTCCGTTCTGAGCGAGTTCATGCAGTGTCTGGACATTAAATGTCTGCGGAACGCGGTCTATGCTGAGAATACGAGAAGCATCCAAGCGAGGCGACGACGGTGCTTGTAGGCGTCCTTCGGCGTAAGCGAGGACTTCCCTCGTTTGCCTCCAAGCATCGACTGGCACAGTTCTGGACATAGAAATATACCGATAGGCTTGTTTTCTGAGTATCTTCTGGACCTGAGTACCAGCCTTGATGGCCTGGAGGATTGTTCCAACATTGTATCCTACCGGCAGATTTTCAAGTGGACTACGCGCTCGGCGTAGTGTCGTCCTTCTGAAGAAATACAACGGGAAATTCGAGCAGCACACGAATAGGAAAGGAGAGAATAAAGGCCGGTCCGTGTCCACATGGCAAACACTTGAAAAGGGTTGTGAACGATCGCGGAAAAAAGCATTCTCCCACGCCACAACCGCGACTCGTGATTACGTTATCCGACCGCATCTTTTCTCTCACTCAGATATTTGCTTGAGTTTTCGTATGGGCAGCATGTCTCCTTCTTAGCTCTTCTAGGCGCTCCTCCCTAGCTACTATGTTTCTGATTCTTGCGGATTGTCGTAACCGGTTGGAAAATCAGCAAAGTGCTGCTTCTGGAAACCAATTCTCTACCGTACGGGCGCTGATGATATTTTCTTAACATGTCATCAAGCTATCTTTCCTGTCGCTCTAGCTGTGCCATGATAGACTCTAAGTTCGTCTCCTCTCTTCTTTTCACAGACTATATCATTGCTTCTTTGATTTCGCCGTCTACGTGCTAGTCTTCATGCGGATACCAAGTCCAAGTCATGTCAACGGTAATGATGTACATTCCGTTACTTCGATACCGTCTTTCTTATTTAATTATCTTTGTTCAGCGCTGTACAGCAGCGGCGCGGCTGGCCGTAGATGCCCGTCAACCCAATATCTGTCGGCCATACCTTACCAATTGATAAGTGACCCCATATGATCCAATATCTATCCCACTTATAACCATTCCGATGCTGAAATTTAGGCACCAGTGGGTGTCGCGGTCTATCTTCCAACTATCTTCCTTCATGCATCCAGCGAACGCGAGAACATCACGGGTCATCATAATTATCTGTAACGATCAGATTCATTTCTTCTGCCGTTGTTTTCATGATCTGCCTAATGGCCAGTAGGGTCGCCGGTCTCTGTATTCTCGTGCACCCATTTGTCGCCGGAGGTTCGCAAATCGCGGGAGTTACGACCTGTGTCATTAGATGTTTCTCGATGATACCAGTCGCCGTCAATGTCCTAGCAGCCATAATGTATCATCTGTTGGCGTCCTCCATAAAGTACCTATTCACGACTTTAGATCAGAGCTAGTCGACGCTTGGTATACTAGGTTCGTGATTTCATTATGCACTCCGGTCCTGATTCCAAATGGAGCCAGACAACATCTTACTTCCCTGTAGCGCCTGATTTGAAGTCGTCATGGGGCGTCGAGATGATGCATCACAGCCTTAAGTACCTCGTCTCTTTCGGAGATCCGGTTATAGACGGACAGTTTCACGGACTATGAAATCCAGCCGCCCACTTCAACTCATGTTGTCTGTAGAAGTGTCCTTTCGCAATGGCACACTCATTAATCCTGGCCGTGTGAGTGACGCTACACGTCTATTTCGCTCATATCTTTTGTTGAGTGTAGCGTCTCTGCTCGATGCTCGCTTATGAAATTCTCCTTGTGCGCGAGTGGAACAGTACATCGTCGCGTGCCAGTCATAGGGACTTTATCCAATGTGTTGCAACAATTGACAGTATGCTCCTGCACCTCAATCCCAATGAGTAACGTTGAATATTCCGGTAATCGTGTTTCAGTAATGCTCTGGGGGGTTTACCTGGTCTAGTTGCCTCATTATACTTTCCTCGGAACTCGGAACGCCCAACATTGGCCCACCAGATGGGAGAGAGATTCTGATACCAGCGTCCCGCGTCGTCGTAAAATCAATGATCCGAAAGTCGTAGGTACAGGCACGGGCTCTGTTAATGACGAAGTCCGCTCACCGTTTCAGTTTGGGTTGCTTCGACTTCGAAAAGCCTGAGGGAGGCACTACAAAGTCGCATATAAAGTAATTATGAGCCGCCTTCAAACTGGATTGTTTAGAACCTCAGTCTAGAATGAGATACAGCCGAAATGAATGGCGGAATCGAAATGACAAGCGTAAAGCGTAGCGAGTGATTAGTACAGTGACGAGAGCAAGTGGTCGATAAAGGACGGTTTGAACTTTGAAGATGTGAAATAAACCTGAAAATTTAGAACAAAGAGAACCGCCGCATCTACAGTGAATTCTAAGAACATTTTTGGAGGAAAATCTCCGCGTCCGGTGAGTATCACCACAGTTATCCGCTTGAACTAATTTTCAGCAGGCCCGGCGGTATGCGGTATGTGTGTCTCGCCGCCGCCGGAACACCAGCCGGCGGAAGTGATTTACATCTGAGGACATACTTAGGATAAAGAACACTTTTTTTCCCGGGAAGATGGATAACATTGGCGAGCTGTCGAGAAACATTTGGAGGATAACCCACAGCATTCTGTGAAAAGCCAGAATTTCCTCGATGTTTTGGTTCATTTGTCAGACAATCTGATACCGAGCGACTGCCTTCCATCTCAACCTTATCATTTATGTTACTTCCATCAACACCGTAAATATTCCTTACCCGACTCCTCCTCTTTACATGTTTGACCCCGTACGACTTGAACAGACATCCCTGCAGATTCCTGCAGGTTTGACGTCGGAGTCCGGACCGTGTGGATACGCGAACTTCGCTTCAGTGTTCACCCCCTGGGCCTTGGGCCTTGGTTTTTGGGTCAGCGGCCGCTTTCACTGCCTCCGCACACGAGTGGAGTGCGTCCTGTTCAAAGAAAACTTCAACCGGAACGCACACCGTATGTAACCCTGCCGTGAAAACAGTGCCATTAGTTTGGTTTTTAAAAAATGAAGGGAAAATTCAAGTTACACACTTCACTTACAGACTATAACGCAGGTACCGACGGCTTAGAGCCACCTTTATCCACCCAGAGATTCAAACCCTGACGCTCTTTGAAATCTTGTTGATTTTGAATTCAACAACTTAATGCGGAGGCCTGCGGGACGCAGCACGTCCGGGAGGACGAATGCACCGAGACAGACAAATCCAAATTCAAGACTAGGCCCGGGCATTGGAGGGTAGGTCGGCTTATCTTGAAGCAAATAAATATTTCTGATGGCAGCAAAAATCCGGGAGGTGGTTACAGACATCAGAGATAAATCGAGGCCAAGTTTGACGGCAATAGAGACATGTCTTTGTGCAGGGTAGTCAGAGAAATACTGGCAAGCTGTAATAAAATCTGAGAAACGATGAAAGAACTGACCTTCTCCGCCGCTCGCGGACCATCAATTCTCCCAGAAGACCTTCTAAGTAAGTAATCCCGAGTCCGGGGAAACCATTGACAAATTCTTCTCCTCCGAGTTCTAGGTATGACGGAGTTGACGTCATCCGTTGGAGAATGTTGTGCCGCCAGTTCGAAAGCTCAGTCAAAGAGGTTCAGTCATTCAATGTAAATCTAGGTTCCCCAAGCGCGCAGATTATGCGGATGGTAGGACCAGTAAGGATCATAACAACAGCGTCAGGATGGAACATGTTGATTTTCAACTACTTACTTATATAATTTTACCAGGGATCGGGAAAACCGTGAGTGGAACTGGTCGAAAGCTTATATTTCCAACTTACTGTTTGCTCTAGTCATGACTCACGACGTTCACAGCTTGTGGGTTAAGGCGTTCCGAATGAAATCTGCCCAGCTGCTAATGTGCGGCGTGATATATTCTACAAGTAGATTATTTGAAGTGTCCCATGGGCCATGAATAGAGGTGAAGTGTATTTTGCCTCGGATACTTCGCAATGTACTGGTCCAATACTACAGTTGTGGCTTTCCTGGATAACTCACGATTAGAAGATGTTCTGGCTGGTCTATTCTCGTCATTATTACGTCCGGGACCATGGAATCTTGTGCCTCGTTGAAGCTATCTAAAGTCGCGTTTCATATTCCATCGGATACAGCTCGACCTAGAGGGCATGAATCATGCTGAAAACTGTTCTCCGGCCTCATGTGACGGGGATTCCTAGAACGGTCTAGTAACCACTCCGGTTTGATCTACCGATTCGTCTTACTGACTGGCCCGTTCGGGCATGAGTGGGAAGAGATGCCTAACTATTCTTACCGATATACGGTCAGTCAGCTGGGTCTTTCAAAATACACTGGGCGCCACTGGAACTGATAAAAGGCAAGCATGTCGCCAACAACTTTTCCCCAGCGAAGCTCATCAATTCGTACTTTATTCAACATTACTTTCTCCCTCGCACTCATCAATGTGCACCTCGCCGTCATCCTCTGTCGTAGTCCGTCATCAATTCAGAGGCAAATCATCACATGATAACTCAGCCTCGAGCACATCGGTGCCGACGTCTAACGGTCGCGTAGTCAGCGAGCCCCAATGCTGTCATTGTGGGTGGAGAGGCACCCATGCCCCGGGGTGTCCTTTCGGGTAAAGGAGCGTAATCAGCATTCTCATCGTACTGTATTCTTCTCTTCTCTTTTTTCGCCACTCACCAGCCACTTCGCCATCAGATCTCTTACCCGACACCGTGCATACCTATGATGTGTTCTTTCATACATCGCCCTCCATAGCTCCCTTTTGAGCATTGTCTGAACGCTGACCATCGTCATCATAATTGCTTTGTGATTCTTGTTTTGTCGCTT
The DNA here is from genome assembly GCA_030435635.1 of Armillaria borealis. NCBI lineage: Eukaryota > Fungi > Basidiomycota > Agaricomycetes > Agaricales > Physalacriaceae > Armillaria > Armillaria borealis. The sequence continues at coordinate 302,456 of JAUEPT010000056.1, read as the reverse complement.
TCCTTGCCTATCATATGTTTATTCCACCACATGTCCTAAACTCGACATAAAAGGCTGTACGTGTATATCTGTAGTTAGCTAAATGTGTAATCGCTTTTCATCCAAGCGCGGGATAAGATGAGCATTGCTTTCTGTGGCTGTTCCATCTCTGGATCTATATTCCGAAAACCGTCCCTGCACATGACAGAAGGCATGACGAGTTCAAAGAAACCGTGGGATCATGGCGCCGAATGCCGTAAATAAGCATCGCGCCTCTCATTCGATCCCTTCCCTTGATGGATGATCTATTCATTCCCGACTCTATGGTACGAAGGGACAAAATTTTTGATCAAGGACTGATTCTCATTGCTTGGCCTTCGGATCCTGCTCGGAATTCGGGCTCGATGTGACAATTTGACCTCTTGGATCTGTTCTAAGTACGTGAAGAGTGCTGTGTTTTTGTTCCTAGGATGACTCCATAATTACTATGGAAATAGTCCTGGACCTTACCATGATACTAATTGTGTACAGCGCCCCGTCTAATCTACGCCAGTTCCAGTCTTGCAGCTCCACAATTCAAGCTATCCGATAACATTGGACGCCACTTTGATTATCCTTAGATCCCTTGGATGAGCGTTTCCGGAGAGTTACCGCGATATCTGCAGCGCCACAATCCATATTACTAGCGATACGCGACAACCTGTCCATATTAATTGCTAGAGCAACGTCCTGCCCAGCCTAAAAAAAGGACCGATTGGTCCTTAAAACAAATACCATCACCGCACTCAGCTAACTACCGGTTGAGCGGACTTAATTCCCGAGTCCCTGGTATGAGCCACATGGGTGCATACTTTGAATATATTCCCCAAGTCGCTAGCGCAAAACGTGTAATAGCTAAAATAATAATAATAGATATAATACACACGAAACATCGGGCTCGTCCGAGTCGCGGAAAGGAGGCGCCACATACCAGACTTCCCTTCGACCGACACGTTCAAAACACGTTGTTCAAGACACGTTTTCCATTCCGGATTGGAAAACATAGAACTGATTGCGGCCATTGCTCACATTCTCATGTACAGGTACGGAATTGATAGGTGATACTGATTGAAATCATGTACCGTTTTCGCTAAGGCTTAGACCACACTCTGTAGAGGAAAACCCAAGGACCTCTGTGGCTCGAGGAGAAATGGGATCGATGTATCGAACCAGAAGAAAGAAGTCACAAAATCAGGATAAAGCAGTCATTCTCAACGTGAGAGGTTTTCTCTGCCAGTGAATTGTCTTTCTGTAGAGCAGCGAACTGGGAAACTCACCGGTCCTCTCGTCAAGGTTAATTGTACAGCTGTCTTGATTCTTGAAGCATTTTGTGCGATATAGTTGAACAATGTTTATTCGTTTCCGCCGTCACCGTTACACGGGCGGCTTACAGCACGCTCGTACGCGGCTCCAACCAAGGATGTTCATCTGGGACGACATGTTCGAGGGCATCAGTGCCTTAAAAATAATCAGAAGAATGTGGTGGAGTAGGAATGTAAGGATAAGCTCTGGGAAATGCGGGGGTGGGGGCGTCGTGGGATCTGTGATCAAGACTCGATCAGAGCTCGGCACGGGAGAAGGACTGACAATCCGTTTACGTATGTCAAGCCGCAAAACTTCAAATTTTCAAGACTCGAGGGAGCAACCTTTACCCTGATTTCCGTGGCCCTGGATAAACGGCGTCAGTAAACGGAACTTTTGCGGCGCTTGTGATCTTGTCTGCTCCACTCTTATTTTCCTGAGATTGTCCAAATCCGTGCTTCTTTCCCTTCAAATTACTCCATAAGAACTCTAATCTTAATTTGCATTGAGTCCGAACGAGCGTGCTACAGATATGACGAACGTAGTAAATAACGCCCTCAAACGTCTCATTGACACCTGACACGACGCTTAGAAAATAGCGCAATACGAATGTTCTCAACAGAATCATACACGCTACAGTACTACATCACTGTTGGAGCGTCGAGTAGTGATTGCTTTCCCACTATCATCTGTCATACGCAGCCTATCAACTCCGTCGAATAGGTGTTTGACGTGGTTCACATGATCGCTGAGATGATCAAAAAGATGTCGAGACCGAGAGATATAGTCCTCGGCTTCCTTCATGAAATCACCAGGGTAGATACCCTCGATGATATCAGCGAAAGATCGAACGGGAGCCGAGTTATCCCAAGTGATTCCCCCAGTGTCTTGCATCATTTCGTACATGCCTTTATGCTGGACGAACCGACCTCGTTGCTGAAGAAGAATTTCTCCACTTACCACATCGAGAGATATCATGAGAAATGCAAGCATCTGATTGTACAGATCTTCAGTCGCTCGGGTCTCTATCCACAATTTGGGAGGACGTTCAAGGAGGTACTCGAAGATCACAGGAAGGAGCGACAGATTGATGAGGTGCAAGAGATAGTAATGCTGCATATGTGTTGAATGATTCAAGTAAGCTACGATCGTGGACAACGCGTTGGCTACCTGTTGTCGCTTTATACTCGTAGCGAACAATTGATTGACACGTTCGGGACCCCCGAGTCTGAGGAGCTCGATGTCAATGAGACTGATTATCCGGAAAATAGCGGTAGCGATGCGAGGTCGGCAGGTATCTAGCTTCTCACACTGACTCTGCGGCCGTCGGCATCCATGGCAGAAGTCAACACCGCAGCTCTCACAATAACATATCAGACTTCCATGAAGAGCAGATGGCATGGTAATTCGCGTCACCGGGACGTTCTTCTCCAAGTTGTGTACCTGAAGGAGTATCTGTAAGAGATGGATCGACGAGAGATATAATTAACATACAAATATCGCGCCGCAACTCATGCACAAGCATTGGTCAGAAAACAGAGGTCGTGTCGTTGTTCTGAATAGCTGAAGGGACATACGAGGTTCGACGTCAGCTAGGAGATCGCTCGCCAAGAAGTGACGACTTGGCAGGGAGGATGTTTTGGAAGGGACAAGCGATGGTGGAACAGCCAAGCGCATGAATAGGCTAGCAGCTGTATCATCGGAACCTTGAGACCGCATGCCGACACGCACGGAGGATGGTTCAGCACCAGTTTCCCCTTGAATAGATGCATTTGTCGTTGTCGAGTTTGAGACATAAGTCATATGAGCACTTCGCGTAGAAAAGGCACACTCATGACTCCGTTTGTACGTGGGAGGGACTCTTTTCTTACTTGGTTCTACCTCTGGGAATGGAACGTCTCCAATTGCAGAAGCGGGAGAGCTGACTGGATAGATAGATGAACTCGGGGAAGGAGAACGAAGCGTTACTTTGCGCGGCGGGTGGGATGCTCGTCCAAGCTCATTTTCCACCCGCACGGGTATATTTACCATCTCTGTACCCCCCACAGTCTGTATGGGAATTGTATGAATGCCTTGAGGTAAAAAATCTCCTTCGTGCTGGGGCTTCTCCTGGGCGGGGCGCCTATTCGAGACTTGTGGGAACGGAACAGCGTCTTCAGCGTGAAAAACATCAGGACGAACGTTCGAGGGAAGAGGAGTTTTGGGAGAGCTCCTCGATGGCGGCGGAGCCGTTGGGCTGTACGATCTCTGACCAACTCTAGCAACGTACGCAGGAGTATCTTTCTCATACGGGAGCTGTAAATTCGTAGAACTGGTGGAAGGCGATTCGGGCAGTAATGGATATGCACTGATATCAATATCCGTGACCGTAGATCTTGAATTAATATCTATCGGCACAGCAATATTCGCCTCCAGAGAATTGAATCCAGTGGGAATAGTCTTGTTAGGGTTGTAAATGATGGAAGCCGGAGGGGAAAGGAAAGGATGATGCCGTGACCGCGACGCGGTATCACCAGATGATACGGTTGACATAGATGAAGCGGAACTCGGCCGATGCAAAAACGGGACCGACGACGGCTCTTCGGGGAAGCGACCAAGGCCCGCCTCTTGGACTTTTCGCATCTCCTTGAAAGTCCTTTCCTGCTCCAGAGAAATCTCTATCGCTCATTGAGTGTCCAGCTTCAATTTCACATCCTGATCCGCATCCTTCGACGCCTCGACGGCTCTCTGAAGCTCCAGCTCCTCTTGTCGAAGAGCGTTTTCCATTTCCAACGTGGACGCAGCTAGGGCTGCCTGCAGTCCTACGTCTTCATCTTCGTCTACATCCTCGTCTTCACCGTCACTCGTCAGGGAAGTTTCCGTATAATCAGTCTCGTGCAGACTAGCTTCATCATCACTCAGGTAGGTTCCCTCGTGATCGACTTCATCAAAGCTCCCCGATGCGTACAGAGGAGCGGCCTCGGCCATCTGCCATCGATCTAGATCGGTAAAATCGCAAGGATATACAGGGAGGACAATGCTTACAACGGTTGTGAAATTGCGCCGATATCGTTAGTTGATGGAAAAGTAAGAGACGTCGTACTTGAATGATCCTTGTTGATCCCCGGTCAGTACACGAGGCAATTAAGCGCGCGCTATGATAACTCATCAGGAAGGCACAGATTAAAGAAGGTGTTGATGTCCACATACCAGGGCACGGCGTACCGTTCCGAAAAGCAAGTGCCGCAGGGAAAGAATAGATAAGGTATTCGAAGCAAATAGATCCATCTCGTCGCTTGGAAGATCCAAGAAAAGAATCAGTCGAATCGAAGTCGACTGGCTGCAAACTGAGCCATAGGTGAAATAGTACATCGAGCGACGGGATGATCCGTGCGCAACGGAATCCACTATCAAACACGTACAGCGAGTGAGAAACGTAGCATCGCAGGGTATGGACTCACAAGCTAGTCCTTGATAGCAACCATCCCGCCAAGAGGATTGGGACGTGAGCGCTAACTCCATTTACTAATAGTCTTCACACCCTGTGGTAGATCTCAGGACCCGTCAACATTCGTGAACACAGACAGGTCTTTGGAGGATATCTAGTCCCGGCGCGTCGAGATTTCTATCCTGTATGACAGATGGAATGCTAACGAATGGCTGTCAACCCAGTGCTCAACATCGGAGCATGAAGGTACACCAATTCAATCCTGATGAACTGAGAAGACATGCGAGCCCGCATTGAACCCGGGCCCGCGCGGTTATTTACAAGGTAACGTTGATAATTAAATCCAGGGTCCAGCTCCAAGTGCTGAGGATCAGGGATGCACGCTGAATGAGATTAGTCCACGAAAGGGAAGGTCCAAGACAAAAACTGCATCCATCGAATATTGAAGGTACAGTCAATAGGAGGGACTCGCATCGAGACTTTACCTAGGTTCTCAGAATCCAGATCAAGGACTGGGCTCTGCCAACGTTGACATTATGACTGGAAAAGTCAGAGAGCGGGTCTACGGCGCCGTAAAGAAGATTAGGGCGGGTGCCAATACCTGGTTCTGGAAGCGTACACTTCAAAGTTCACGTGTCACGGATCGGGTTCAGGGTCTTCATAGCCCAGCACTGGGCTACACACATCAGCCTGAGTAAATAGATGGAAAACAAGGGACATACTAACTGCCCGTCCACGCTGACAAGTAAATCATTATGACCCGAGTCGATACGTGGACGGTTCGCGGGTCGCTAGATCAAAAAGTGTGAGGTAATGGCATCCATCTCTGTCATCATGAACCCAACACCTCGGGGTCAGCACAGTATATCATCTGTTCGACATCTCAGCAAACACTGAAAGGCATCGTAAAGTTGCCTATACCGTAAAAAGTCGGATGATCAATCATGAGACGCAGCACGAAAAGAATGTAACTGCATTTGTGCGCTGAAAGAAGATAAATTCAATTAGATCAGATGCAATAAGAAACCTCACACACGTGCTACGTCGTGAAGACCACGGAAGACAATAGCAAGATACGTGAAATATGCTCGGAAAACAGTCTGAATACAAACAGATCCGGTCAGAGGCGAACCTGAGCTATAGTATTCGCATTGATGGAAAAAGGTCAAGGTCTAGAAAGCATTGTCGTATTGTCTAGAGAAAGTCAAGGAGAATATGAATATGTTAGCGAATAGTACCGTGAGAATAAGACATAGTTGACTAACCTTGTCTCTAACATGGCCCAGAACATCAGAAAATCCAAGCAGCAAGGCGGAACGTATTGGTTCTTGAGGAGGTATGGCGTCCAGCGGGAAGCGAACCGCATGCCCAGAAATAAGAAGAATGAGCTTACATCCTGGAAGAATGGCTATGCGACGCCAGAGAATAAGTCGAATGATTGCATCGGCAGACGATGGTAGGTGACAGGCAAGAGCGCGTCTACTATTTGCTTCAATTTGTTCGGTTGGCCGGGCCGACTAGCCGGATCTAACCGCTCGGTTCTTTTGCTTTTCTTTTGCTTTATCCCACTCGTTAACTGCTTCACCGACGCTCTGCTCTCAGCGCATTCGATATCACGGTCTCAAAATAAAGTTTTATGTCTTCCATGCGTTGACACATTCCCTGAAGATGTCAAGAAACTGTCTGAGCACTGAGCTGAGCCTTGGACACAGTGCTTTTCTTTGGATCCACGTTCCTTCTGCTTGGTAATATTAATTCGGCTTGAATTCCTTTATGTTCTCACGAAACTTGAAATGATGCGGCGTAGGAAATAACGAACGTCTCGCACCCTTTGAGAGCGCATAGACTACGGAACTTGGACCCGGAATGCCGACTTATTTTGGAACTCCGGACGCTCGTCGTTGTCGCTAGCTACTCCTTGCTTTGCACCTTGTCGGTTTTTCTCAAGCATCCGGTACCCGCCGCGTTCGACTCTAGCCTGGTCCTTTCTGCCGCAGCATCTGGCTCTCCTTTTGAGAACGACCACATAGGATCGCGGGAGACTCGTCTGGCTTTCGTGTTGTGTAGTTCGACACAAAATACGGAGATTCTGCGATATGTGAAATGTTTTATTGCAAAGATGCATCCAACGGGATCGATGCACCTTCTCTTGGCTATCCATGGACTTTGAACGGTACCATGGACTCCACAGTGTCGACTTCGCCTTCGGCCCATGGTCTTGGTTTATTCCATTTCAGACAGGCTTGTGACCACTACATCATGGGAAAGGAGCACCTTTTAAAAGACTCACGACTCCTGTCATTTCCCACCTAACCATGCTATCTCCCCCCTTCCCAGACGATGTTCCTACTCATCCTCTCCTCGTTATCGACTACCAGCTGCTCCAGGAGGGCGATGCAGGCGAGACAGAGAGACTCTGGGAAGCCGCTCGAAAACTTGGTTTTTGGTAGTACGTCTCTCCGCGAAGCCTTCTTATATCCTACCGCTGATAAGCGTAGCCTGAAGAATCACGGCGTCGAAGAAGAGGCAAGCCTTATGTTTGAAATGGGGGAGGAGACGATGAGACTACCTCTCGAGGAGAAGATGAAGTACGAACGAGGTGACGACGGTAGATCCTTCGGGTTAGCTACTTTCTTTCGGTGTATCTCCTCCCACTTATTTCTCATTCAGATACAAAGCCGCAGGCAGTAGCGCCGTCGACGCATCAGGGCAGCCAGACACCATAGAGCACATCAACGTCTCAAAGGATGATGCTCTCGCTTACCCCAACGTCATCCACCGCACCTACCCATCTACCGTAAACGAGAGAATGGAATCTACCATCACCCCGTTTGTCACCAAGTCTGTGCAAGTGAATAATACGATCCTGGCGATCTTCAATGACAAACTAGGGTTACCGAAAGGAATGTTGACGAAGCTTCACCCCAAGGATGAGCACAGTGGAAGCGAAGCGCGAATGACGAAGAACCTTCCTGGATACGCTCCAGACCGGATGGCGATTGGTGCCCATACGGACTTTGGTTCCTTGAGCTTTCTGCATAACAGACTGGGTGGGTTGCAGGTTCTTCCACCGGGGTATACGGAGTGGCAGTATGTCAAGGTGAGTCTACAAACACTTTTACTTCGGTATTCTTCGCTGAGACAATCAAAGCCAATCCCTGGGCTCGCGATATGCAACGTCGGCGACGCCCTCTCGTTATTCAGTGGAGGTATCCTCCGCTCGAATCTGCATCGGGTCCTGTAAGCCTGAGCCTCTACAATCCCCCGTTCATAACGAACCTTTTCATAGACCGCCTCCAGGTCCTCAGTCCCATCTCGACAGGTGGTCGCTAGTCTTCTTCACCAGACCCGGCAACTCGGTCGTCCTTCGTGCATTGGTTGAGGACAGCCTTCTTATCGCAGAAGCAGTCCACAATTCTCCGGAGAAAAACTTCGAGTCGGGTCAGACGGCAAAGGAGTGGTTTACACGACGGGTCAAGTATCGGACGTTAAACAACAGAGTGGTGGGTCTCATGTTTAATGCGTGGCTGTTAATGAAGTGCTCATGAAAACGGTTCAGGGCCCCGAAACGTGGAAGGCAAGTATGGGAACCGAGAATGAATGATATGGCTGGAAGAACAAGTTTTTAACCTCCTTCTAACGAGGTCGGTGGACATAAGTACGTTGGATTCATGTCTATCAATAATGCATTAGCAAAAAATTATGCGACAACGATATCAGAACGATATACTGTGATGTCGAATTGAATTGGCTTGGAGTGTCAGCTATGGCTCTGGATCATTATCCTGAAGCTAGTCGTTTCCTGGGTTAATAATACAATGAAATATTAGTTTAGAATGAACCAACCGTAGGCTCACAAGTACCCTATTTCTTCACACGCCACGGACCGTGAATGGGAAACGGGTCTCCGACGCTAACAATCATGACGGTGTATTTGGGATTTGGGCTACGGGCGTATCGCTGAGGAGACAAACTGAGAGGTACAGAAAGACTATTTGTCGTATTTTATTATTGGACAGCGAGATATTTAAGCTGATGGGCCCCTTTGAAGGTGACATGGCTGCCTTTCAAATCAGGTAGTACGCCTGGATGCGTCAATTGATGTATCGTCCCCATGGCCGAAAATATGTGATCAAACTTAACAACCAGCTCGCCCTTCAAGGTCTCCGTACTGCGATCGGTCGCTATCAGAAATACAGATTTCACCCATGAGTAAGGCCACTCACTCAAACTGAACAGAAGGCTCGGTAGAAACACGACCCTTTCTGGAGAAGAGTTTGCGACAATATTTTCTCCACAAGACGTTGTACTGCTCCTGGTTCGAAGTAAATGCGAGCGAGCGACTGGCACCTAGGCTGAGAGCCGTGATCAGACTGGGGTGTACCGTGTGGTCCCCCGCAAGCAGTTCCATCTCGACGCCCATCTTCCCGGCCTTGAACTGGAACATCTTCATAAACTGCTCTGCGCCTAGCTCTGTCGCAAATCCGAGATACATAATCTAGTAGCATGACGTTCAATGGCGGGCCAAAATCGCATTGTTCCGCGACTTACCTCTCTTTTCGGCACGAAGGACGCAGAGACCAAGGCGAGCGAGACCTCGTCAAAGCGGTTCGTCCACGCTTGATAAGTCTCCGCGGTCGTCGATGATGTCATGCATCGGATTTCGACGCTTCGCTTCAAAAATTCCTGGAATTCATTTCTTCCATCGGATACCAGTCAGGAAGGAAACAGTTTTCGTCGTCGTGAATGTAATCGAACAGCGACCTTTTGAAGTTCCGGTCTTCGTGAAGAGCGTTTCTGACCTAAGGAGTATCATTAACAACAACAAAGTACGGTCATGAAAAAGAACAGCCACCTTGTATGCCGTGGAAGTGTCGAAGAAACGGATCTCAAGCTGAGCTTCAGATTCGTCGGAATGCATGGATTCGATTCCGTTGGGAGCGAGTTCCTGCAGCGTCTGACATTAAATCTCTTTGGAACGCGGTCTATAGTGAGAATACGAGACGCATGGTAGCGCCCAAGAGAGGCGACAACAGTACTTGGTAGTCGTCCTTCCGCGTAAGCGATTTTCAAAGAAAGAGCGCTGCCCCCGTTGGACTCTAAGCACCTGCTAGCACATTTCTAGCCATAGAAGTACACCGAAAGCAGTGCTTTATGTGGCTGTATCTTCTCGACCTGAGTACCAGCCGTGATGGCCTCGAAAATTGTTGAAACATTGTATTCGACAAGAATATTTTCGACATGGACTACGCGCTCAGCATAATGCAGGGCTTCGGAGGAAATACAACGGGAAAATCAGGCAGTCCACGAATGGCGTAGGAGAGTAAAGGCCGGTCCGTGTCAACATGACAGGAAGTTGAAGGGGCGACCGGCAGAAAAGCTATTCTCTCACGCCACAACCGCGATAATGATGACGTGATCCATTGCAGCCGCGCTTTTTTTTCCACTCGCTTGGGCTCGCTTGTCTGGTAGTTTTTTTGCTACGGCCAAGCGACATGACTCATTCGACGTCATTTTTAGGTACTGATGCGCGATCTTACAATTATCTGCCGATTTCTTCGGTGGATCATGACTTCAACATAGCTTCAACCTCGGAAAATTGAGCTTCCTGAAAAATTTCTGCCGATACCTCACCAAGAGACCATATGATGTGTTTCTCATTAAAATTTCTCTCTAACCTTTCGTAGTCATATCGTCGTTTCCCTGATTTTGCGGACTGCGGGCTAGTCTTTATTGGATACGATACCGTCATCCGAGTCGCAGCGCAGTGTTCCCTGTAATGGTATGCATTCCGTTACCTTAAAACCCTTGTCTTATTCAATTATATTTACTCAGCACGGGTGGGGCGGCTTGCCGAAGATGCCTGTCAATGACTAGTCTCCGGCAGAGAGTTCTTTCCGCATACTAGCTAGTAGCAAACTGAACCCGTCTACTACTCATTATTCCATCACATCTCGATGCCGAAATGTAGGTGCCAGTAGGCGTCTTCGTCTTCCTTTTGCTTTCACACATCTCTCGAACCCGAGAAAATCACCGGCTGTGTCAATCAGTTCCACATTCTATGCCGTTTTTTCCATGATCTCCCTGACGTCTGGTAGGGACATCGGCCCGTGGCTTCTGATGTGCTCGTCTGTCGTCGGAGGATCGTAAGTTGCGAGTGGCGAATCTTGTCATTGAGTGTTGCTAAACGGCATCAGTCACTTGTCGACATCTCGGTTCTCAAATGCCATGATCAGAAAGGAATGAGTTTCTCGATTCATTTATATGGCGATGTTCTGCAGTAAATCCTTGAGCCGGTGAATTCAGTGGACAGCTAATACACCTTTGGCTCACCGGCTTGGCAATTTCATTAAGGACTCCGGTCCCGATTCTAAAAGGAGCCAACCAGCGCCTTACCTCCCCCTAGCGTCCAGTTGGAAATCAATCTCGGGATCTGAATGACGTTTTAAAGATTTATGTCTTTCGTTTCATTCGGAGATCTGTATAGAGTAGACCAGGTTCACGGACTATGAAATTAAGGCGGGCGTTGTAGTCGATTTCCTTTATCCAAGTACAAGCATGCTTGACGCTGACTTGTATATCTATCTTGTTCATCTTTTTCACTGGTCATGGCAGCCCTGGTCAGAGCCTTGCCCATTGCCGATCCTCGCGTATACGACGTCCCTGTAGTAGCCATCGCATCATATTTGCGGGTATCTCTTCCGTACTCATTCGCGTTACTCCCATGCTTCGGCATCTATATCTTGGTTTACGCGCGTAGCAGCGGATCTGTCTTACGAGGAATTATGTTTGGATGATCCGACCTGTCGTGGTCTGCGCTAAGGAAGTGTATATCATTAGACGTTTATTTTAAGAGAAGATCGGTACCAGCTTTCTACCTTGTCGAATTGCTAGCTTGTACTCTCCTCGGAACTCGGACCGCTCGAAAACGGAAATGGTACCCGTTAGCAGCGTTGAGTGTCATGGAGAAAATCTTAGATCACGTATAAGTATTAGGTACAGGTACGATGAAGTTAATCACCTTGAAGCAGCCGCACGCCTGGTTCGGTTTGGATCGACCTCGGCGTCCCACGTCTGCGGTTTCAGCAGGCTAAGTGTAAGTGTCCTATTGCAGGAAGAGATATCAGACCGGATAGCCAGATGAACATAGAAGAAAAAAACTAATCATGTCAATTGTGGCGCCTTCAAATTGTACCACCGGTCCTGATCTGGGGAAGGAGGAATACTTAAAGAGTTTGACGCCACACAATATCGTTGTAATCTGAATGGTCAGGTTCGGGCAATCAATATGCCCGACATGCTCCATAAGAACCGTTGAAGTAGGATTCTTTTGGAGATCATCTCACCACGAACAGCTGTGTTCGTCGTTCGAAGTATTTGGCCCCCTGGGAAAAAGAGATTCTATTTGCGATGTGCCTTCATACCGGGAAATTTAGACCTACGGAGATAACATCCAAAATGAAATGTCCAATGAAGAAGACTGACGGGGATTGTCAGCGCTTACGCCGGCGATTAGGAGTACGGCATATAATTACTACTGATATCGAGAAAACATCAATCGGCTTAATCGGGAAATAAGGACGCAAATTTTCATCACCAGTGACTCAGTGAGTTGGAAGAGAAAGATTCTGGGGAAGGGGCCGCCACATACCGACCCCAAGACCGAGTGTGTCTATATGTCAAGCGAATACGGCTATGATCAACTTTCAACGGCTCCATTGACATGTAGCTGCTAGAAGGAATGGCCCCTGCCATCAGCAGGATTCAACAAAAAGATAGGACCCATATTGAAAGATGGATGATACAACGGCTACATTACGGGCTAGTGAAACCAGGTGCGTACTGTCGCATTGATTCGGGAAAAGAGAAGCGACGGTACGGTAAATTAAGATAATACGATTCGTCGTGAGCCACACAGGCAACTGGTCTAACCAGAGTATCAGAATCCGTCATCAGAGAGGGTTGGGGTCCCCACGAGCAAGAGCACCTGAGCGGTATTCGCCATGAGCAGTGGTGGGGTTAGTCAATGAGAGGCGACCTGTGACCGATATAGATGCAACGATGGAGCGAAGGGAGCGGACGACAACGTGTTGACACAAGAGTGATGACGTTTTCAGCAGACTTCGGCAGTGCGAAAGTGTAGTACATTGATTCCAGTACTGTATTTTAAAGCTCATAGTAGCCCGAGTATGTACAAGAACTGTCGGGCTTGGCGGAGGAAAGTCTAGCGCTGCAACGTCGCAGAAGAAATCGAAAAGAAATTCTCCTAGCACCGGAACTTGAAGCTTATCATAGACTGGGAGCAGAGATAATAAGAAGAACCTCTGTCGTATTTTTATCATGAGCTGCGGTGTAATTGAATCCGCATTCCAAAAAACCGTACTGTCAGTCACGTAGACGTTGAAATCCCACGGCAAACACCGACATCTTGGACATGGTTACGCTGCCAAACAAGTGCAACCGCAAACTTACCATTACCACGACGATTATTCACTAATCGCTTTTCCATTTGAATATCAATCGAGGTCTTCATCCCACCGCGATGGGGTCTCTGGGTAGATCCCAGTTTTTCGGTGCCTCAATGCGCGGCAAGTCAGTGCCAAATTATATTGTACCTTGAAGTGCGATAAACCAGTTTGCAAGTCTTTGTAGAATGGCCGATCAGCTTCCTTTTACAGTCTTATGCCCTACTTGAAGTACAATGTCAGGTTTGATTGTCGCCACGTTCTCAATCTGTGTGTCGCGTATTTTCTCCTCATCTATATAATGACACTGACACGATGCAAAGTAATCCTGGGATTCATTTCCTTGTAACGCTTGGCGTCGATACTGCAAATTCACCCGGACCAAGTTGATATGTAGAGTCTCTCAACCCTCTCTTTGAATTTACTTTCCTCAGCTTAGTTCCAGCTTCAATTAGGGAGTATCCGGCCGCTCCTCGCCCATCCCCTCGGTACGCCTATCTAGTCACATGAAAGGCCGAGGTTCATATAAGTACCGCCGTTCAGCTCGTGTGGGCGTCAGAGTACGTTATCTCTTTGATTTCACCCGCGCATGTTGTTTAATGCCTCTGTATGCAGGTACTGACAATAGCTGCTGCGCTCTAACATCCCGATCGTAGACAAAGTTTCACGGGAGCCCTTCAGCCTTGAACGAGCCTTAGTTGACAGGTTCCATTTGGTCTCTATTCTAGAGTGACTGCAGATTAATTTCTTCCAACGATACCAGCCGTTTGTTTTCATTTCTAAAAAAAAAGAGAAACCGGCGCCTTTTCATACGGATGTCGGACCGACGCCTACTATGACACTTGGACCCCAACTATCCGTATGATCGAAGTTCCGGTGTCAATGTCGTCGCATTAGAAACAATCTCCGTCGACTGCAAATCTCCAGGACCACTGATTCTTTGTCACCTGTATAAGGTTAGTCCCATGAGCAATAGTGGTCTTCGTGATGTATCATTTGGCGTTGTTCAGAACGCTTAATCTTGTAGCGAGGCCAAGTCACGGGTTCAAATGATAACGCTTCCCTGTTCTGGGGTGCTGATTACACAGATTCTAACGGTTATACCTCTACCCGACATTCCCTTCTACAGTGAGTGGGCGACGGCTTCCCAAGATTGACCCTACATCGATCGCAGATATCTGCCGATATCTACTCCCAAGTTGGTCACCGAAAAATCTCTGGCCTCAAAGAGATAATCATACATACGATTCGCCTCGCACTGCTACAGGCACGCAGAAATTATAACGGGTACTTTCAGTGCATGAAATGTAGATCAGCGCTCGCAGAGTAGCGAAGCTAGTTCCATCAGAACTTGCACATATAAACCTATTAAAATTCGACATCATTAAATGGTGCCTGGACAGGATTATCGGATGGGAACGCCGCAAAAATACATAGCCGGTATTACATGTTTTCTATACTGTCTACTAAGACGTCACAGGACAGAGAATGAGTACACGGGTACTAAATCTAACCAGATAATCACCCATCTGTCACTAAGTATTGATGGTATTTAGATATAACAGCAACAGAGAGTAATGTGGTGTACCAGATTAACATGTGAATGAGACTGGATGATTGTTTTCCCATTACTCATCTTTATGGCCAAGTTCCACCCTATCCTGTTCGCTTGGCTCGGATTCTTGGATTTTGCTTCTACTACTAGTAAGTACCTCGATTCTCCACATCGTACTGGGTCTGGATTTCTGGGGACCTCAGGCTAGGCTGGTAGCCATTGATTGACAGAGCCGCGACGCAGTCTTTGACCTTTGATATTAGTAAGTACTTCCAGTGCTAATGGAATTGTACCTCACTAAGTCACCGTATTTATTCAGCAGAATATCATCTCCTCCAGTCCGCGGATTTCGATACTAAAATCTTTGTCACGAATGAAGGACCCAAGTCGCAGTTTGATGCACACAGGCATTCCTTCCCTTTCTTCTTCTCGACCCTGCCGGGTCTCGACGATCCAGCTTCAGCTTCCAATCCAAAATAAACACTCAGAGTGCTATATTAGTACAAGCTTTGACAGGAGATATCAATAGCCAGTTCTTTGTCTACCGCCGCCTGTATAACTGCAGGACTTCCTCGGTCTTTAGCGTATTTATTGGCAATATCGAATGGCCCCGCGTTCAGCAAATGCTCCACGACATAACGCGTCAGCCTTTACGTGATCTTCAGCACTGCGGCATGCCGAAGATGGTAGCGACACAATGTCTGGATCGTCCTGCCGAAATGTAGGCGACGGTAGGCGTATACTTCTCCCAATACTCGGAGTATGTTCTCCGATAATCCCATCATCACCATAAATCTTCCTTATCCGAGTCCTCTCTTTACCCCACATCGCTTGAATTGGCATCCCTGCAGGCTCAATATAGGTCCGAGTTTCTGATGCGAACGCACTAGTGCTCGCCATTTGACCTTTTGGTCGTGATTTTCTGGCTCTCCGGCGTCTGTTACTCCTTCCACATGTCAGCGCATAAAGCTTATGTTCGGAATACACACGGAACCCTTACCATGACAATGGCACCAGCAAATTTCTTAGAGGGGAGATAAAAAGAGCGAACGCGCTCTCCCTCCTGGAAACCCTATCACGCGGATTCCCGTAAAGTACTCCCGCCCTTATCACAGAAAGATGTACGTCATTTTTCGAGATCTCTTGCCGACTTTAAGTTTTCGTGGACCATAGTCAGCAGTTTAACCACTTGACCGTTACGGGTGCATGGTGCTCGGCCTTGCCCTACCGCCGCCGGATGTCTCTGGTGTCAGCCGTTCTTTCAATCCACGTTTCTTTCTAATTGCGGTAACGCCCCTGGGATAGTATCCTGCTTTGAACCTTTTTTCTCTAAACAACCCCAGTTTTATACACGATCAAAGGCAGCACTTGATAAATCCGACATAGGTGGTGCCAATTCTGTTCTGGTGATGAACGGCCGTGGGTTCGTAGCCTGAGGTGGATGTACATGCAGAATCATCAAAGCACAACTTCGAGTCCAGACCGTTCAGAGCGTCATTTGGCGTAATCATTGATGAACGAGGAACAGGCGACGGTTCGGTTCGGCCCAAAAATCCTTATCCGACGCCACATGCACCCGCAGCGTCAAAGAGTCTATCTCGAGAGTCCAGACTAAAGGAAGCTGAAGAATTTGTCAAGGACAAAAAAATCCGGCGATCTGCATCGGTGGCGGTGATGTGCCGTGAAGAGAGACGTGCATAATGAATGCAAGGTACGCGCTGCGCCACACGAGAATTATATTGAAGAAGTGTGTGCTCTGCGCCACACATGGTGAAAGTCAATCATCCGGGATGGCGAAGGCACCGAGACGACAGACCCACAAGAGAAATTCAAATTCAGTGGGTCGAGGCTTTGGCAATAGAGAGAAGGTTAGAGGTGTGTGCGACGTCGGAGCTGACTTGGGATAGTAGAAAGTCTTGGTCGTATGGCGAAACCCGAGAGATGGTTACAGACCACGAGGGTGACAGAGAGTCCAGCGTTCTGTTTGGGAATGAGTTGGAGTTGCTACAATGACTGGATATGAATTGGAATTGTCCGCCTCATGCGGTCTATCGATTGGTCTAGAAGACATCCGGGATAGGTGTTTGTGGCTCCGGCGACACGATGCAGAAGTTTAACTCTAGGTAGAGGTTTCAGCTCCGGAGTCAGATGACGTTGTTCTTGGTATTTGGAAGGGAATGTTAGCCCTTCCTGGTGATTTTGTTGCTCGGGCGTCCAGTTCGCCTTTGTATAGCGACGAAAGGGCTGTCATATGCCAGAGAAAAATGGTATTTGGCGCGACCGAGAATGATATGTACATGAGGCAAGCGCTGACGAAGGTCGCAGCGTCATTGCAGTAACTGTAAAAACTTCAATCGGACGATATTAAGGATACTGTATTCCTTACGAAACCTTGAACGGACGGCTGGCACGAATGCTATACTGAATAATACAATGTCCATAAGGACAGCGTCATCCTGGAACACGTCAGAACGGAACAAGATCGTTCGGTTTTGAGCCACTTACTTCATAATTACCATACAGACGAATGATAAGTACCCCGCAGGAATTCATGAAACCGCGGATACATATTACGTGGAAAAGTCAGGTCTGCATAACGCATCCAAGCGCAGAAAGGTGACTGAGCGGCTAAGACAAGGAAGCGCGCGCGCCAAGTTACCGGTTATTTCTGAACGCATTAACGAGCACCGCATTATGCACATCGAACTGCGCGGCTGGAGAATTTGAGAAGCAGTTGCGTCGAGCTCCTTCATGACAGTGCACGACTTACCTGAATATTATGCAATATTATACGCTGCAGAAGATAACACCGGGTTTAGGTTCATAGGGTGTCAAAAATATAGGCATCGCCATTCCTTGCGGAGGCTTGATACGCTGAACGGCCAAAAAGAAAATACAGAATTCAGCCACATGAATGACAAATTCCAAATTTCCAAGCCTGCGTTAGCTGACGACAGATACAGCGTCATACTAGTCCGCGTGAGCACGGAATAACGAGCGGCTAATGAAGCCATTTGCCTGATAATTACAATTAGCGTCCACCGCCGAACAGTGATTATTTAAATCGAGGATATATGTGAAGAAGAAAAATCGGACCGGATATCCACTAATTTGGGCATCAAAATGAACGAGCTGCTAGAAGAAGCAGGGGCCCACCAGGGTACCGGTTACTTTCCTCATTTTACCCCGAGCTGCGCGGCTGGAGAAGCGCAATTACTGTTTACTTAAATAGAAGCCGCATCAGTGGTTGTACTGATTGGGCTGAGCTCAGTCTCTCGTATTCATCCGGACGGCGTGAACTACGTACCAGAAGAAACGCGCAAGGCCGTGATGGTTCTAGTACGCTGAGGACCTTTACTAAATATTCCAAGGGATAATCGTGCCGCATTACCGCAGGAATCTATACTGAATAGTCATCAATGCTCGGACTTATTTGACGAACAGTGGTAACGCACGTGGTTTCGAGTTCATTCGTGATTATTGAGCTGAATTTCGGTGTCGGCCGGTATGCTGGGAGGTCAGACAAAAAAAATTTCAAGGCGCTGATGAGGCATTACCTATGTTTTAACTGCATATGCTTTACCAATCTTATCGTGGAGCGTTTCAGTTAGAAGGTGCCGCATCGTTGCAGGTGACAGGTTAGTCCCATGTTCAATCTTAACAAATGCTGTGGGCTACTGTACCGGAAGGCGCACAGTAAGAGAGCTTTGATTTCGTCGCTACTCAGGGTTGGTACCCTGAGCCATAACCTTGAAACACGTATCAGAACAGAAGTACGGAGATAAGAGAATAATCAGCACGTTAATTGAGACCGATTCTTTGACGGGATACATTTTAAGAAGCTGTGAGAAATAATCAAGAAGCATTGTAAGTCCAGTAAATATGACCAACGCTGCCCGCCTATCGTCCAGTTACAGGGTGGTAAAATGCCCAGTCTCCCGGATAACGAGATGCCGAAGCACCTAAGTAATAACCGCGGAGCTCTGGCGAAATAATTTGTAGAGCCAGTCCCTCCAATATGTTGGTCAAATCCAATGGTGTTTCCTCCCGGACATAACGCAGGAGATTGAAGGAAGCGAAGTGGTTCGAAAATTGAGTGGCTGTGTGGAAGTCACGACAATCACGTATCACGTGATGTTATGTCCCACCCAAAAAAGTTTTGGACTAAGTATGTTGTTCACTCACACGACGTCAAGGAAGACTGGTCAACGCTACAAGTCGCTTCGGTATTCTCCTTGATCAATAATGGCTTTCTCACTATATCCCAGGACTGTGTTCTTCTTCTGTCTTTTACTCAGAGGATATCTCCGGACGACTACAAATAGTACACTTTGACGCCACCAACCATGACGAGGTCTTTGAGGTTTCCTTATTAACGCCCCAGCGCATCGGTCCGACTTATCTTAGAGGTCGTTTTCGTTATGTACAATCCACGAACTTGGCATTATTCTTGGACAATTTGTCATTTGAAGAGCCGCGAACAAGGACCTATACGTCTATATTAGGTCAGGGCCACCTAACCGAATCTTGTACCTCACGGCTCGACACGAACTAGTCACCGGCCTTGACCCGTAATGGTTTAGTTTCTTATCCGGATGGAATCCCTTAACATCAGCAGGTGAGAGATCCTGATACCACTTCCCGATATATATTCTGTCAGCTGAATACCATCTTTTCAGAACGAGCGCCACCTCGGGACTGGATAAAAAGCAGGCGGTTGTGAACACCGCCAGTCACCAGTCGAACCCCACCTCGTATCTGAACCAAATACCGCGTCCTCGTCTTCATCGCCGTACAGCATATTATTATGTGCATCTCATCGTCATCCCCCGTGCCGTATTGCCGCCACTCTGGACACAAGTCCTCAATCCCAGCCTCAGAACCACCTTTGGGCTCACCGCTGTCAAATACGGGTCGCGGAGTCAGCGAGCCCCAATGCTGCCATTGCGGTTGGAGAGGTGCCCACGCGCCAGGCTGCCCTTTCGGATAGCGGAGTGTGATCAGAATTCTGTGCGTTCTCCTTCTCTTCTTCTGCTTCTCTTGTGCCATCGTTTACAAGCCCCTTCGTCATCAGGTCACTTTCCCACATCATATCCTCCCACCATCCTACATCGATCCATTTTCGTTACTTGCTATAATTGCTTTCCGTCACTATGCTTTCCATATCATGCTGCATACATAACTTAGCACATTTCTTTTTGACGCTTATCTTTCACATATATTTATTTCACCTATCCTACACCGGCCGGTGTGCTCTGTATAATTGTAGCTAGCTAATTGTACAATTGCCTTTGTTCGTCATGGTGATCTGTGCCTGTTCCGGGATCTGTATATCCCGCAAATGACGGAAGGAATGTCGTAATCTTTCATTGACTCTTAATGGATGTCCGAATGACCGAGTATGAAAAAAAGGCGTTGATGCCCAGGGCTCCTTGGCCTTCGAAAAATCAGCTCGGGCTTCGGTCTCGGAAAAAGATTTTGATTTCGGGACTTTGTTCCAAGGAATGTCCACTAGCACTGGATATGCCCATCATGAATTTCAGACTCTACGGTACGCCGCGAATAACATCTGACTGCTATGTCTCATTTGTTCCGCCAAACGTTGGGTCGCCATTATCACCGGAAGCTGAAAACATGGTACCATGCTGCAGTAAAATACCCTAGCTTCCCCAAACATCATCTACATCACCTGCACTCCGCACAATCAAATCCCGGTAGAGCTACCACGAGCGAAGGGTCTTGCGGTTCAATATCAGGACGATCGGCCATGTAATTATGCCGTAGGATCAAAGAATACCGACCTTGAAGGCAGCTTTCTATATCAATCCTAGCGACATTCTTGCGATACAACAGGAGATTTGCTTAACCGAAATTAAAAGAGACCGGTGTACAAAGTGTTCAGCGGTGATCGAGAGCATGGGAACACATTAATCATCTCATGCGGGGGACGCCACAATAGATGAAGGAAATACTACTTTACTTTGGAAAGCGCCGAAGACAAGAGTGATGTATATGTCGCGTTCGATGCACGAGTACCGCTGTGGCCATAGGTTACCTGTTGATGGACCCGGCGGCAAGTTGTAGGTGGAAGTAATTGAAGTGATATTTCCCAACCTGTAGGAGCAACGCGGATTTAACCAAAAAATAACTTCATCTATATCAAAAGGCCCGCATAATCGCATTGATATGTTACAGAACGACGAAGGCGCTGATCGGATAAGGAAAACCCGGAGTGCGGTGATTAATACTTTGGTGGCTCCTATGGCCATTTATCGACATGTAATTGTAAAGGAGCGTCCGTCATCCAGGAGATGTTCGAGTAGCGAGATGGAGTAGTTGGAAATTGTTTCGCGTGCGTCTAAGTTCCCGCTGGGAAGGTGGTCCGAGCATAATTAACGGCAGGACTAATCATGACAGCTGTTGTTCTCTACTATTTGTTGTCACAAGAGGGTCACCGCGATAAGTACTTTCAGAGATCATCTTCAAAATCTTTCCACAATTGGCGCCACGGTTATGTGAATGGTAGAAGTCCGAATTACCAAGAGTCCGAGCATACCGAATCACCAAAGAGGAAAGGACACGTTGCGGTCCAAATATTTTGAAGAAAGCGACGACATTTTAGTTTGAACCTTGTTTGAGTCGGTAAAGAATTTAGTATGGCGCAGATACAGTGAGAAGCCCGTTCGGTGTCAATTAATTCGGAGTTGAGGACGATTCAGATTCAGACTAGTATAGGCGGCTGATTCTGGAGAAGCTCGTCTAGACTCGGAGGGTGATACGTGCCTACAGTTCGATAGAACATGCACTGAACCATAGTGCCGAACAGACCCAACGCCAAATAGAAGTGAATATTCGTATATCCTAGAATCAAAGGGGGAAAGGATGTATTCGACGTATCAGTTTACTGGCAGCTACAGCGCGGTAGAGAGAAAAGACTCAAGTGCCGCAGTGGGCACGACGTGAACACGACGTTCGACGGCAATTGCGGCCCTCAGGTACTGGATAATAATGTTCAATATTGAGAACGTTCAATGAAAAGAAGATGGGAAAGACGATTGCGTAGCCATTTCTCAATGAATTCCGAACGCGACAAAGAATTGGGCGCAAAGGCGGTCCGGAGTCCGGACCGTACAGTCATTCAGAAGAGCCGGCGGCCCGGTGCCAAACAAGTGCAACTTCAACCTTTCCACTTGACCACGACGACTGATGTCTGCTACCCGTGTCTTGACGGCAATCATGGCCGTTATTGGTGAATATCGACCGTAAATATTGGCCAATCGGTTTATGTATCGATTGGTTCCGGTGTAGGTCACCATGATAAAGTTTCGAGTATTTCGACGCGTACTAGTAGGGCGCAGCTAAGCTATTGGGAATCACTTTATTGATTCTCAGTGGTGTACCGGCACGCAGGAGGGCAGATGCAGTGAAATTCTAATAAGGTAAACCAGCTCTCAGCTGTCCCTATGGTTGCTCATCAGTTCGTCTCTGTGCAGTGGTATGCCGTACTCGTGCGGGAAAGAACAGTCTATACGTGATGCGACGCCCGACGTGATTTCCGTGGGCCATGGATCCATCGTAATCAGAGAGATGCCGCATCCAATGATTGGGAATGCTGTGGTCAGTAGCCACCTTTTTCTTGATGACCTTGTCGCCTCATGTTCTGTAAATTTTCGGATGGCGCAGCATCTGGCGCCTAATTAATGGAACAGCCGGCGCTTTGCCTCAGTTTCGTAATTTCACGCGATGTACACGATGTAGACCCGCGTTGGCGCGTCAAACTCCCTTCAACCTTCCATTTACTATCCTTAGCGGATGCTCTCATTACGAGTATGGAGTACAAGAGTGCTGTTCACATCACATACATGCTTCTCGGTATGTTTGTATAACGTTACTTGGATCCCTGATAATGATATAGTTTGATCCAGTTCATTTCGGTGTCGGAGTAGACTCTGCTTTGTGACATTGTGCCCTTTGCCCAGTCTGATAAGTCTCCTGGTACTGTAGGCCCGTTGCCTTGTCTCTTTACCTCATGAGAAAATTCTGCTGCTTGCCCGCTAATGGTAAGTGGTATGCATGTGTTCTGGAAGAAAAGCAATCAACGCCCCTTCTAGTCTACTTCACTACACTCGACATATTGATATCCAATCAACCCTTCGGTGCTATAGGTTACCAGTCTATACTAATTCTGGGGAGACTCTCCGTATGTAGACATTGAAGGGATGTCTAACGTTGGCGGCAGTGTTGTGTTCCCAATGGTCCATCAGCTCTCTCTCTTATCCTCGCATTCTACATTATGGACCTGGCGGTAGGTGCGGTACGAATACTTTTGAAAAGCCAGATTCTAATACGCTCATTTACAGGCGGCCGCACCACATCCACAGACTTGACTGTTAATG
The DNA here is from genome assembly GCA_030435635.1 of Armillaria borealis. Classification (NCBI taxonomy): domain Eukaryota; kingdom Fungi; phylum Basidiomycota; class Agaricomycetes; order Agaricales; family Physalacriaceae; genus Armillaria; species Armillaria borealis. The sequence goes on along the minus strand of JAUEPT010000056.1, from coordinate 279,293 downwards.
ACCCAGTTCTTTACTACTGCATCTTTTGAAATGTACTTCTTCCCTCGGTAAGCCATCTTGCAATAGTAGCGGCCCATTCAGTTCTAATATTCATTGACGCTTCAACAGTAATCTCTGAATATATTGAAACAATACCAGCTCCTTACGGGGTCAAGCTCAGCGGTTGCTCATTACTTACATATCTTCAAGTTGTTGACGGTTTCAGCGTTTCTCGGGTGTCTGTCAGTATTTTCCCTATCTGTCAGGCTTACTCCGCTCCCTAGAGGTTGAATTTTCCCTTATTTTGGCTGCTGCGCTCAGTATCACAGCACGCCAGTTCCTGCCTCGAAAATTCATCGATGGCAATTTCCTCGCCGTACACAGCCAAAAGGAACGGCTACTCAACTCCGTATTTTCAGTTAGAAATCTGATTTCTGACAGGTGTTCTATATTTAGACTCCAAATTTTCCCAACGGATGTCGCGTGTTTGTTCCTATCCCTCCTTACTTTCTCCCATCATCACGATGTATACCCCCTCCGTCGCTCTTTTCATCGCCACGCTCTCTACCGTAGGCGCGCAATATAGCGCGACATATCTACCTGATACCGCCCCCGACACATCTGAACAGGGCCAGACTGGGACCAACAAATGTGGGACAACGTCCAGCCAGGATTCCATGTGCCAGAATGTCTACAGTGCGTTTCCCTCTTCTTCATCCTTATCGATTTCATTCTCAATGTTTGGCTAGTCAATGGGGTCGATGATTTGTGCGTCTTGCCTTTTGGTCTTGTATGAGCAGATCTCTCATGTACGGACACGACAGCTGCTTATGGGCACCGCCCACAGCGGGCGCAGATTCTGGTATTGGAAACACAGAGGTTCGCTAAACTCGCTATTCTCCTCTGAGACGCTAATGGCTTCCACAGCGCATCGAAGTTTCTTGGTGCCTCAAGGTCTGCTTCTCTCGGCCATTTGCTTTGTTCGCCTTTTTCCAACTTCGTTTAGGACGGCTACGGCACGCGCGTCATTCCCAGTGGCGCTATCACGGGAGCACATTTCGTTCAGACGCCCGACTTTATCCAAGTGACGGGTACGAACATACCTGAGATTTGATAGGAATCTTATCTGAAACCGATTATTTTGCAGGCACGGGAGATTTAACGAAGCTTAATATCCCTGCCGGCGATGCGGGTGGAGAGCTCGACCCTCATGGTGCTGACGGGAATGGTGAGGGCTTCATATTGTTGTAGACGGACGGAATGGACTGAGCTTTCTAAATTTAGGGAATCCGATTGGTGGTCTGGTGTTCTCTACAGCTTTTGGGAAGCTTGAACAGGTGTTTGAGTGGACGGTACGTGTATTTTTTTTTCTTTCATGAATATCCATATCTCAATCACCGATAGAACTTCATGGCGGCCGACCAGTTTTGCTTTAGGGCTTGCAATCCCGCTGGGAGCATGGCGCCTACATGGTGTAAGCACAGCGAAAGCTTTCCCTTTTTCTCAGAATCGTTGATTGTCTGCTGAATTTAGGTCAACACATCTACGACGTGATGGGATGTGCATGGAACATGCCCGCCAACTACGGCTCTGGTGTGTTCGAGTCATGTCAAGGCGACAGTGGACAGGTATGCCTCGCACGCTATGCCTTTACTCCCTTTGCTTTACCTTGCAAGTAGCCTATGGGTGTCTACGGTACTTCGACGTTCCACCAAGGTGATGCTTCTACGCCTGATGCTCATCCCATACCTTCGTCCTCGCAATGTACAACTGTTTCTGCGATTGGAGGTGGGAGCGCAGTTCTGACTGGTGTGTCGGCAACCACGACTGCGACGAGTGTATGTCTGTTTCTATTGCTCTCTTTATACTGTGCTGATTCGTGTAGTCGGGTACTTCTTCTACAGGAGCGGCGACCAGTTCAAGTGCGACGAGTACCGGATCGGTCTCACCGAGTAGCGGAACGAGTGCTAGTGGAAGCTCCTCTTCGCATTCAGGGACGACCACGCATGGTGCCTCTAGTGCAGGTGCTTCGTCTACGGGCTCGGGTGCATCTGCTTTCAGCTCGACGGCTAGTTCGAGTGGCGCCTCAAATGGAGGGATGGTCACGCTCGGGCTGTCCTGGGCGGGTATCGCCTTTGCCATCGTCGGCGGATGGGCTGTGCTCTAGCGTAATGATGAGGGAAATCTTAATGATTTTGGACTTTGTGGTGGTAATGATTTCAGTATTAGGCTTATGCTTGGACAATTATTATAGACTTATTAAAGTAGAACTTTACCCGGTTACGATTTGGGATGACGAATTCTGAACGGTTATCGGCTTGTACGATACAAGAACGTCTTGAACACAGTTTTCTTACGTCTTTTTTCAGTCGGCGTCTAATCGTGCAAATTGTATGTTCCGTTCCTTCAAGATCGCTCTTTCTGACTGAGAGGCTTTTCAGTGACCATCGCTTGCGTGTGCTTCATCTGATGTCAAACCGGCTCAACAGCCACTGATTCGAATCGCAGGTGATACTGGTCCACAAACTTTATGATATTGTTCGTAGTAACGGCAATGGACAACTTCTTTGGCACAGCAGTTTGTTCCACCTGGTGCATTGTTCTTTCTGTCCTTTTCAAGTTCGATGGTATGTCGCTTCTTTTCGTCTTGTCCCTGACCTTGGGCTTCTGAGTGACGGTTCCTCTCTTTGTCGTAGGCTCTTTGAACCTGAAATCGAATCAGGAAAGACTCTGATCTAGGCTGCTGAGTGATGGTCCGTGGCTTCAGGACATGTGCCCTTTGTGAGGCAACCTGGTCCTGGTACTGATGCTTTGCTGTGGTGAAATGTCGCGAACGACTGTATTCATCAACTGCGGTGCTTTGGTTCATTCCAGCCGGGCCCTAGGTACGTTTGTTCAACAGTCACCAGACTAAACTCATTATAATTCAGTTTCAATTGCGTATTCAAATCCTAGACCTCGCTGAGGTGTATGCCGACACTCCCTTGCGATCCCGTCCAGGGTTAATCGCTCCTAAAAGTTAGCGTAGGGAAGCTTTCCGGTGACAGGCTTCGTTCTCGTCTTAGAGATCCGGTCTTCCGGTTCTGATGGTGGCCCAGAAGATCTCCGTGCTGTACGTTCCCTGACTTTGTCCAGATCTTATTCAATGTCTCCTCTTTCAGTACTCAACAACCCGTTTAATCTTTACGTGCTACTGCGCATCGATAATCAGCGTCGTCATTTTTAACTGGCGGTTTGCGACGTACAGCGCTCGAGACACTCTTCTAAATCACATATGCTGAAATGGTTGCCATCAGAGAGGCTCAAGAACCCCTCTTTCTTTGATCTTGTTGTCATTGGTCACGCTGGTAACTGCGCTCGGGTTTGAGGTTAGAGCCCAATCTCGAAGCTGTGTTCCTCTTCGTTTACAAGGGGTGCAACCGCTCGCCACGTCCATCAGAAATTTGTGAACTGCGACTCTTTGGCAACACGACTTCGTAGTCGCTGATATGCGGAATTGATGGTCTGCTGCGTCGGCCCTAAGGCTATGGGGCTTAGGAGGTCTAACATGAAAACGGGCACGACGGGGAACCGCATGGTTAACTCTTCTTCAGGCAATGTCCCGCGAACCTCGCGTAGATCGTGTTACGATGATTTCCTTCTCGGTACAGGTGCGTTCCTTGATCTCTATCCGTTCACCCTAACTCATATACATATTCCAGTGTTCCAGAATAAATGTTCTGCTCCTGCTCCAATCTTCAATACGGACATGAGCTTCACGCAGATGTTCCTATTCACTTCCGAAATCAGGTATAGACTTGTCATTCTTTCCTGCCGATGTCACTGATCGTACGAGAAGGGACGATTCCGACTCGGACTTGGCCTCAAAAGGACCAGTTGCGGTGAAAGCCTACGGCAATTATCTCGTTTCTGTGAGCGTTTTTGGTCATAACGGAGTTGGCGGGTGCCATGGAACAACTCGCAGACTTTTTCGTTCCTAGTATCAAGTTTGCAGAGTCCAGCCCTTGTTCTGGGTCCAAGAACACCACCCAGCTGTTGGCCATTTGGATGCGAGACCTTTCAATGGTACAAGCCTTTCTTGTCCCTGTAAAATGATGTGATGATATGTATGGTCCTAGATCTTCTGTTTCCCTAGCTAACCCGATTCACAACGACAGCCCTGATCGCTCTCTGCTCTGTGCTTGATCTTTGATTGATGTGGTACCTGCTGCTACTACTTCTAAGGATCGGTAGACAAAACAGCGAGCCTGCGAATTAACACGTGGAGTGACGCAGTGGATTTATGGTATGTATGGCAGGCTTCTCGTCCGGATAGCCATAATCGTGATGCTCCAGATTCAGATATTCCTTTGATGGTCACACCTCCCGCACTGACTATGTGGCGTGTATTGTCTGTATGGTACGGTATGGGACAGGCCATTGATTTCGTTGAATCCGGACTGAGATTCCGCTAAGTACGATACCGGCAGGTGGAAGCTTCTAGCAGTTGCCAACCTTGGCAGATTGATCCTGGGATCTGCCCAAGACGTTTCTTGTTCCACAAATTTTCTCGAATGGAATCCGGATGCACTCCTGGTAAGTTACTTCTTCGAGCGAGGTATTTTATAAAAGATGGCAAAAATGGGTGGATAACGTACTTCATTTCGAGGATTTTTACCACAGCAGAACGAGTCCAATTCCTTTAATGGTAAATCTCATGGATTTCGCTGTGGTAAAAACGACGTGTCGAAGTTTCATCTCCATTCCAATTGTTTCCATTGCATTTTGACCGGCGCGAATTACAGGAGGTCCTGGTGTCTTCAGATGCCTAGAGCTTTCAGCGGTCCCTTCACACGGTTGATTTCAGTCGCCGTAAGCATATCCTTATCTTTGTCGGCGACTATGAGAAATTAATCCATGTACAAAACCGATTGTCAATGGCTCAGTGATCACGGATGTATGACCGGCAGTTGGGTACCTCTTCCGGATGTTATCTACTGCCTCATCATCTACGTAGGCGTTCAGATAAGATGGCAAGGTGGTGCGGTCGGTAGTCAGTTCATTCATGATACGAAATATATTTATTTCCGTGTAATGGATCTTTCTCTTATTTTCCTTACGACACTTCGTTTCTCTTTTTCGCACAGATATGTTTGTCGAGCCATACCCAGGAGATATGGCCACGATCTCTTCAATTTGGCCCCTTTGAGAGATGAGCGCTTCTCAGCCTCATGTACGGACTGGGACATACAAAACCCATTCCTTTCATATCCATCATCTAGAGCCACCGTTATTTCACCATCGTTGTGAGTGTTTTTAATTAAACTTCTATTTGGTTTTTTTGTGATTTAGTACGTGAGTGCTGATGCTAGCCACCCCCACGGAGCGAAAACGGCGAGGATGTCGGATATCAGAAAGACCTACCTGCAGATCAGACCTAGACTAGGAGCGGGTGTCATCCGTGTACAAAGTATCGAACCGTGATACCCAATCTCATGTCCTACGATCTGTTTCCCTTTCTCATCGCTCTCAGTCGTTGATCCTGTCACAACATACATTTCATCAGAAAGTTTCCCAAAATTCCATTGGTATCCCGGTCCCATGAGCTACTGATCCGACCATACGGTCGCAAAAATAGGTATATATTGACTCAACCCATTTCCTGGCTGCGATCTGTAGCCCCACTGGATGCGACGAACTTATCTGAATGTCCGAGCGTGCGGAGTAACCCAAATTTTTCGTCTGTTCTCCTGGTCCTGGAACCCCGAGCGGTGAACTGCATTTTGAAATCTCCAATCATCGACATCCCATTCTCAAAAATTTCCACTCCACATCCCTGTTCTCGTGTGAGCTACACAGCCGGTGTTTTGGACAGTGTGGAGTGACTTTCGCTCGCATTTCCCTGGTCCTCGTACTTATTCAACAAATCCGTAAATATTCTGTTCCATGGAAGATACGGTGCTACTCCTCCTTGAACCTAGTTCAAAGGCAGCCGGCACAGAGCCAACATCTTCTCATCGTCTAATGCCTAACGATCTTCTGATTGGAGGACAATACATATCTCCTCAGCGATTCTGGATAACAACGTGACCTCTATCTTCTGAACAATGCATCGATATAACCAGCAGGAGGGAGTATACTTTGTTCGTCCTTTGTATCTTTTAGTTGTCTGTCTCTAACGCCTACCCCTGATGAACGACCACGGTCTTTTTCTAGAATCGGTATCGACGGTTGTCGCCGGCGGCACACATGCCTGCCGATATTTATCTCTTCCTGATCGTCCATCCACACGCCAAGCTCCTCAGACTCCGTGTCGTCCTCGAAGTTGCGGCTTGATGCTGCGTGTGTCTTGAAGTACCTATTACTCAGAAGGCTTTCCTTCTCGCTATTCTTTACCTTGTACCTGATCAGCTTCGGAATAGCTGTCAGGTGGCAAGATGTTCCTTATTTTCTTCGTCAAATACGTGCCACGCTCGAACGGAAAGTCACAGGCCCGTCATTTTTGAGAAGGGGAAGGCATTGAAAAAAGGGAAATTCACGAGCTATAGCCATGGAGCTGGATGGAATGATACACTTCCCGGTGAAAAAGAATACATAGTCTGGATTGTCTTGTGAATTTGTAGTCCATATCCTCCGTGGCCATCGAGGTTGCTACGTAAATACTAAAAGTATCGAGGGTCAACAATTATCAGCTCGGGATATCGGTCCGAGGTCCGATCGTACCTGATCACGCAGGATGATCGTTCAATTATCCCTCGTTTCCCCACCATGGCCTTGTCACCCCCACATTCGTCAGAGCTCATCCTCGCCTTCCCTTCCCGCCATGTCCTCTTACTCACATTGAACCGCCCAGATGCCCTTAACTCTGTCACCGTAGAGCTCGCAGATGAGCTGTGTGCTGTGCTTGATTGGTTCGAGCGTGAGAAGGAGCTGTGGTCAGTCCTGTTCCCGATTTTGGTTCCGTTCTGACGTTTATTGTATTTGTATAGGGTTTTGGTTTTGACAGGGGCTGGACGCATGTTCTGTGCTGGAGCGGATCTGAAGGGGTGGGATAATCGTCTCATTCGTGCTGCATCAACCGATCAGGCGGATATCAGTGCGAACAAGTATGGGTTTGCGAGCATTTCTAGGAGGCTTACCGCCAAACCCATCATCGCTGCCGTTAACGGCGGTGCATATGGCGGGGGCATGGAGATTCTCTTGAATTGCGACCTCGTCGTTGCGGATGAGAACGCAAAGTTTGCTTTGCCGGAGGTGAGGAGGGGCGTCGCGGCCGTTCAAGGAGGTGCGTCGTGTTGGCCTAGGATTGATTGATCTTATTTGTATTTTCAGGTATACCTCGGTTAGCACAGATTGCCGGACATCAGGTGTGTATTTCTTCGCTTCCAGCTATTGAGTTTGGGGCTTACCGTTGTCATTTCTTAGCGTGCTAGTGAAATGCTACTCCTTGGTAGGACGATTACGGCAAAGGACGCTTACGAGAGGTTTGGTTTGTGAGTCATTCGGGCTGATTGAGTTTTTTTTTTTCTGATATTTTCCACGATTAAAATCAGTATCAATACACTGAAACCTCCGACATCTGTCTTGCCGACGGCTCTCGAATATGCCAAGGAACTTGTCGAGAAATGTTCTCCTGACTCAGTACAGACTACAAAGAGAGCGCTCATTCTCGCTGAAGACAGCAATCGCTCCGTATTGGAAGCAGCCTGGAGTGCAGAGAGCAACGGGCTTTTTGTGGATGGTGAGAACTTGAAGGTAATCAGGTTTTTATTCTTGGGGACGCCTCACTGATGTAGTACGTCAATGTAGGAGGGCTTGAGAGCCTTTGTGGAAGTGAGTTCCATATTTTTTTTGACCTAATGATGCTGACGTTTCGAACAGAAAAGGTCCCCAATCTGGAAGAACCCGGGTGCGAATGCGAAGCTGTAGGCATGTTCGCTATATGAGTACCCGGAGTTTTAATTATTATTGCAGCCCATCTTCTGAATTCCGAGAGGATGATACCCTTACGGAAACTGAATCCACGCTATCCCTTTCCGCAAGTTCCCAGCCCTCGGTCTCTGATACCGAGTCAGATTTGACTGCGAGTTGGCAAGAAGCAGCGCATACACTACAAACTGGTGATACGTTTACTGTCAAGGAAGATTTTATGAGATTCCTACGCGAAATTTTTGACGACCGTTCAGACTCTTTACGTCACTGCGTTGCAGGCTTACTATTCTTTGTCGTCGTATCAGTGATAATGGTCACCGTGTACTCCAGGCGTCCTCCTCCATGCAATTGGTGGTGCCGAGTACAATCTGGTACTACCCGCGTACTATTTCCGGCGAAGTCCCCATTTTAAAAGACTATTCTTGTGCATCCGCTGTTCCTATTAGCGATACTGACTGTACTCTCATCTCATCATCATCAAATGTATTTAGACACGACGGCATCAGCTTTGGCGACGTGTCGCGTTATGCTCTGTCTACGAGACGTAACATTTCCGTGATATCTCAGTTCTGTTTCTTCCGGCAGGGCTGGGTCATCTGAGTAGATATTTAGACGCGACTTGAAATTAATTGCCTCCCGTGAATACAAACTCCAATTGTCGATGATTTGGCTATTCATTACTTATAGATATACTCACTCACACCCATGACTTGCCTGGAAAGGAAATCAATACTCCATCTGGGAGTAACTGTGGGCGGCTATGCATATTATTTACTCAGGACGATATGGCAGTACATCTCTGTTTGGTGCAACAATACACGGATAAGTGTAAGAAAACGGAGATTCTGTATGAGAGCGTTCCCATGCTCCAATTATACCGATGTTGTAACACTTAAGGACCAGAAGATAGCTAACAGCGGTACCAGAAGTGTGGAAACCCGAAGTCGCGTAGCGACCTCGACTACGTATTCTCTGCGGAAACAGGGAATGTTCGACTTCAAATTCGAAAGAATTCTATGTTATCAGTGAGTAAGGCGTGTAATATGGAGTTCTTCGCGGCGTGGATTACCCCAGGGTCTTCTGGGTAGTTAGTACCAAATGTCATCATGGTGATTGCGGAGCTGAGGATTAAGGTATATGTACGCTGGAGACATCGCACCCATTGCACCCAGCCAAAGCACAAGTCCACTTCCACAAGAGTCAAGCGTTAGCTGACCAACCGGTTTTCTTCTCCATGTTCTTTGAAAATCCATTGAAACGAACTGAATGACGGCATACGGGAAAGCGTTCGGACCGATTTTCTTCCAGGAAGGGATCGTAAAATAAGCAGAAGATCCCATGACAGAATAGATACAATCTCGCGCTCTCCGAATTCAATTGCACTTGGCAACGACGAAACGAGATTGACATGCTATAATTCTAAGTTATGGAGTAAATGATGTCAGAGGGGGGGAGGGGATAAATAAAACAAGGTGTGCTAAGCCGTGTGCAGTAGAACGAAATGCGGTAGCGATCACAGAAAGCAAATACAGCGATGATTGTAAAACAATGTTGGTGATTGATCTGATGACAAGGGCTAGTAAGCGACAGCGAAGTGAAAGATGGAAGGGCTCACAGAGTGCAAGGGTTACTCGTTACTTGAAAGGGCATCCCGGAGCATGAGCGCCCCTCCACCCGCAATGACAACATTGAGGCTCGCTGATTCCACGGGTTGGCACATGTGTAGTCAGGACTGGTCTCGCATGCGAAGTATTGTGTCCCGAGATTAAGACAGAGGATGATGATGTACACATAGTTATTGGTACAGCGCGAAAGAGCGATATCGGTGTAGGTTTCAGTTGGGATAATGAACTGAAGGAAGGTCGTCTGCCTTTTTATCCGTTCCAGTTATACCTTTATTTTACTCAGGAGATACCCAGCTGACAGACTATACATATCGGGAAGAATCGTGTCGAGATCTTCACGCTGATTTCCCAAATCGGTTTAAGAAGTTAGATTATCTGAGAAGGACATTCGAATTGGTTACTAGACCTTTCTAGGATGATTCCCTTCTCATCACATCAGGCCGGTGAACACTTTGTACAACTTGGATCGCTTCACAGCTCCGCTGTCCCTGCATTGAGCCGTCTTCGGATTATGTACGAAATCTGGATTTGAATAGTATTGGCGGTAGCAGTCCCGAATGTAATACCCTCGGCTGCGGGGCATCGTAGAGGTCGGGGCTTTCAATAGCCTGCACAAGGATACGTCCCAAGGCTCTGGTGAGCGGCGAACAGAGAATTACATGTCGTTACCCAGTACGCCGCGGCCTACTAAGGGAATATGAAAGGCCTTAGTCCTATCAGCTAGTGGCGTTAGCCTTAGGCGGTCAGCTGAAGATCTACAGAGAAAATTAGCGTCATGAGAGTAGCGCCAGTAGGATGTGAGCGTCTGTGTTCAATGTGAAATAACAGTGATTGGCCAATGATCGCTTCCGTTACAGTTTTGCTACCGCGAATTCACCTCACGTGCAGTGCAAAATGCACTGCCACACTACTACTCGCTTTTGGACTACAACGTAACGTCGCCTGCGCAATGCTGGAACAAATGAAATGATGCGTAATGCTATTGGATGAATAGCCCCTTGATTTGGGTTAAAGCTTTTCATTCATTGGAACGGCGCCCTTACGTGACTGGGAATTTCGTCTCGGGGCGGCTGGGAATTTTATCAAAGGATGGTATCGATCTGTCTCGCCTGTCAAAGAACTTCTCAGATACAATCATGCCAAGAAGGGGGATCATATCGTTCACAAGCCGTATTCTTGTCTCTATAAGTCGTACCCCTTAATCCTGCAAATCCCGCTCTGCGTCGGACGGGCGTTTGTTTTTAATTTTGTTCTGCAAATGAACCCGCGCCGATACTTCTGTTATCTTCGTACCTGTCCTTCTTCGTTGCTCTGAAACACGTTTCACGGCGCGTTACAGATCTGCACTTAAAGCTCATCTTAATTTGATGCCATCTTTTTGTTTCTGGACAGTATGACGTCCATTCGTCCAGGGATGCATGCGAGCATGAGGTTAATCAGATGAACGCTGTGATGGTGAATTCTAGGTTTGCGGTTGAAAGCTCCACCAATCGGAATAACTCTTTCTTGAACAATTTACCGGCAATAACAGGGCCAATCAGGTGAAACCTTGGGACGAATGAGATTTCTCTGCTGATGTACCACGACCTCGTGCGTGCTCTTGTAAACATCCTTGAAGACCATTCCCTCCTTGGGGAAAAAAGATCGCAGTATCCATGCAGGCGCTCGCACTATCTATTTTCAGCTACCAGGATGTCAGCAATGTGGAACCTCTCCCAGGTAATCGCTCATTTTATCTCTATTCCAAAGCTGTAGTTTGATTCGAGGCATTCCGAGCCGTCTTTTCTTCCTTCATTATATATATGCATGGTTAACTCGACCATCTTTCAGCGTGTAAGTTCCCTAACTCTGTCGACCATCGATCCGTGCTGATGCAGTCACATACGAAGGAACTTGAATAGTTTTCATCGTTTCTATTGTGCCTAGATTACATTTGACGACGCTCGTCATAGACTCATGCTAGTGCATTCCCCGGGTACGAGTTTGCAACTGCCGTATGTGGCTTGATGGTGACCTATAGAAAGCAAGGGCAGGGTAGGTTGTAGCGGAAATGATCGGTATTCGTCGTTCTGTATCTACACGGCGCAAAAGAACTCACTATTGTCCTTTTTCAGCTATTCCTATGGTCCAAAACCGACTGGACCCCCTGATGACACGGGTACGGACCCGTACGATGGCACTATACGGTGACGGTGCGAAGCCCTAATGGCGGGGCCGTTCCTCAAACGAAGCTGGTGGCGAAGATCAGTGGCAAATGCCACATGGGGACTAACTACACAATACCCCGCCGTATATACAACGAAATCTCCGCGGCCCTAACCACAACGTAAGTAACAAAGAACCCAATAACGACAACTGTGAGTGCTATGAGAAGCTCAAATACCCGACCTGACCGAGTTCTGTAAAACCGCCGAGGTACCAGAGGCCATAGCCAATTGAAGTGGTCGGATTGGTCTATGTTTACCTAGAAACTTCAGACAAGTAGTCTTGACTCGAATAACCCTCGGCAACAACTTGCCAACACCTTCTCCACCCCAGCCTGGTCCAACACCTTGACGTACTCTTCCTGGAACTTTTCTCGTCCGTGAATCGACTCGGCTTTCATGTTCTATGCAGAGGATCCCGCGCCTTTACCGTCCCGGAAGAATGATCGTCTTTAACAAAATGCGGCGCATACCACGATTATACGCACTACTTATTCACGTCACCCTGTCATTTCGTTTACAAATACTGACTACGGTTGTTGTTCCGTCTCAAGATATGCCAACAACAACGTGACCCAGAACCTAACTTTTCGCTCCTGAACGTTGTAGGGATATGCTTCTTGGTGCGGGCTCGTGATTCCGACGCCCATGGCCTACCCGAGGTCCAATGACCCACTCACAGAAGAGCACGTTAATAAGCAATCCCGTGGAAGTCGACCGTCGGTATAACTAGGAAAAGGGGGCTTCAATACGCTTCGAGAACTGTATGGGATCCCAGTTATATTGGAGAGCGAGCCGAAGCTATGAATTAGAGCATTTATCCCAGCTCGCAAATTAGTCAGAGACTTGAGAGATCTGTCTACCATCCATAGAACGTACCGATCATCATCGCACTACACACGCCGCTGACTTGATAATGGGGCTCACTGTCAGATGCTTTCATTCAGAAATAGAGCTTTCAATTGAGTACCCGATGGAAAGGCGCGTCCCCTCAGGGAATTCACCAATGTTCCGCACAGATTCCGGTCATCGAGAGTAAGACTTTGTAATCTATGCTGGATTATCACGGGTGCGTTGGCTAGAAAGGCTACCCTACCGGAAACCGGAAAAACTTTTACATACTTGCGCTAAACCATCATGTGATCGTCCCAGTTCCGTCTTTGTACAAAACTCGTACGGCAAGTCCGTTTATTCTCGTCCGTGTCATCAAGTTGGCGGATTTTCACGAAAGGCCCGTAGATTCAGTGGCGTTGACATGTGTATATGATGACTGATGAATTTTTTCCCGCGTATAATACGCTCTTCCAATCCTAATTCAATGGCCACATGTGCACCGGGCTGTCCGTGTGAATATTAACCTAGAGACCCATATGGCCCGATGGACTTACATCGCGGGCGTTCATACCCCAAACGGGTAACGTGTTATGTTTTTAATCTCCCACTTCTCCGCTGATCACCTTTCTATAAGAAAAGCGCAGCTTCTCCCGCGAAAGTGTATGTGGGAGGGTTAAGTATATCCAACTGTTACCGGATGTCCGAGGAGTTTGGAAACCTTGATGATGCCCAGCACAAGTCCGGACCACAGGTCTCTACTAACTCAGGAGTCAGTGTTTGCGCGTGGTCTTTACTACATGTAGTTAGAAGTCCGGGGTGCTTGATTGACCGCAGTAAGGCCTGAACCGTCTACGCTACTCCAGACCATAACCTGTTAGAGTTCGAGCACGGGAGGACACAGGACGCAACTCGTTTAGCTTATGTACGTCGACGTGAAGGTAAACGGTAAAGAAGGAAAAGGAATTGAAAATGGTAATGAAAGGTACGGCCGGGTACGGCCGATGCGGGTAACCGATCCCGACGACTCGTACAGCCACATAATCCAATATAACTTCCTGTACCGCATTTATTACTGGGGTACTAATGATTAGGGAAGCTCTGATTGTGATCGATAGAAGGTGAATATGATCTCTGTCATAGACTTCGAGAAAATACCAGATGTACATCGCCGTGCATATTCCCAAGGGAACCGGGCCAGACCTGTGTAAGCTTTATTCATGTAATCAAAGACTGTCATCGAAAAATAGTGTCGTACCCCCCTGGGCCGCGTCTCTCTACACATACATGTAATAAGACATCAAAGTGTAGAATCATCAACGTACAAGAAGAGACAACAAACCCCGACGAACCAGTCTGGGTCCCTGATCGTAGGAATCTATCAAAATATATGGGTGAAATGAAGAATCCGAGTCATCGGTGCTACCAAGAATCAAACACTCTAGCGGCTAGCTACCTCCATTACGTAGCGAGACAGCCCAGAACTTATCGAATCTCATGGTAGCCATGAAGCGGGTGGGCACATAGCCTGACTGATAAGGATATAAAGTCAAGCCAGATACCACAACATGCAGAACAAAATGTATTATGTGACGCGGTTCAACGCTAAGCGGCGAGCGCTTGGAACATTTCGCGACCTTAGACCTAAGAGAATTCAAAATTGGTGCTCCTCCCATTTGAGTGCATTAGCGGGGAATCCGACTCCGAACGTCTTTCGCTTGAGAAATAATGGGAAGACCACATGTTAACCATTACACCACTAATGCTTCGATTGTTCCTAGTCAATGTCAGTGTAAAACGGAGGAAAGAACGGCTACCCCAAGCAGCCGTAATGGGGTCCAACATACGAAAGGAATGCGTCAACAACACCCTGAGATTGTACCACCAGAAGTGCGTGTATTTAAAGGGAAATACACATTCATGCGTGTACCCTGGAGTTGTACATTGACTGCGGACGCGTACGTTTCCGTGTATAGTTCCAACCCAGTTTCTGCGATGACTACGAATTACACCCGCTTTTATAAAGCCGTCACTTGGCGGGCTAATCACGCTTAGCCTTGCGTCCGACCGGACTAATACAAATGGTCAGATAGCAGCTACGTGGGATAGCGAGGACAATGATATTGCCAAGCAGACCAACCGAGTGAAACGGTGCGTCGACTGAACCACTTCGGTGGATAATCCTCGGCTATGTCCTGGTGGACCATCCCACAGCTTGCTGGGCATCTCTTGGAAATTATTGAGTCACAAATCAGCTTCGGGAGTGGTATTCGCATGGAAAGTCTGGTCCTACATGCCGTACGGGATACTGATACAATATGGGGTTCATCTGTAGGTCACGGATACTAAATGTCGTTCATCAGTGATGCGTACAGAGGTATCATGATGCAACGATGATCACCTTTCACAAAGATATGCAACCATTTGTCGAAGAGAAACTATGGATTATTGTCAGGATTGGCAGAAGCGACGAGACAGTACGCACCTGCATCAATGGGAAAGATTGGACGTGTCTTCGGCACTCCTAGGGAGTAAGCTATGAAAGGATACCGTTAGCGAGAACGAAAAGGATAATAACTTGCCATCACCTTGCCGTTACACCGTATCCGGCAACTCAGCCAGGCACTTCCTCACCCTCTCCAGCACCTCCAACCTATCATACACTAACTGTCCACAGCCCGGACATTTTTCTGATAGACAAGTTTCCATCTCCGGCCACTCTTCTATCTCTAACGAACACAACCTATCCCCGGACGGCCTCGCATCCATTTCCCAGAACATCTTCCACACAAGCGCCGTCCACGCGGACCCGTCGGCGGAGTTATCACACCCTCTACACCTCGCGTCGCCATCCATACCCACCCGAAATTCATCTCGCCGCTTCCGGTGAAACTTGAACAGCTTCACCAGCGAGCGCGTCGAGATTCGCCGTAGAGCCTCTTGGTGCTGCTCCTCGTGGAGGGATAAACTCAGCGTATGCTTCGATGCAAGCTCGGCTTCCTCTTCCCACCCGAACCTCGTCGCTATCGCATACACCCGGAGCGGTTCTCGTAGGAAGATAGGCGCAGTGATTGATGCGCGTACGATATCCAGAGCACCTCTTGCTCCCCAAGTCTCAGCTAGACTCAGCACACCCTCGAGGTCATCAAATGTGCGCCAAGGTGGGATCGCAAGACCGCTGACGATTCGCAGCAGCCGTTCGAGGACGACATCGTGTTCGTGGACGGGGATAGGCTTGCTATTTGGTTCGAACGTGAAAGAGTTGGACGCGAAGAACGTGGTGGTCCTTCGCAAGACTGGCGATGGGAGACGGTATAGGGTGCCGTCGAGCGAGGATAAGACTGCATCGGCGTCTGGGGTGTTGAAGGTAGGATGATATGTCGCTGCAAGTTCTCGGGACGCCATCGTGGAAGCAATGAAGGAAGAAAGTAACGATGGCCTGGTGACGGGTGCAGGGTGGGCATGTGTTGATGGACTCGTTGCCGCATGCTCGCTCCGGTAATCCGAATCGCATCAACATGAACACATGCCGTCGCTGGTGAGTCAGAGGGGATATCCGTGCAACTGGACACTCCCTAGTGTCTCCTAGAAATAGAATTCTAAGGATAGAACAGTATGAGTGAGCGAAATATTACACACTAGAATACCCCAGCAGAATCGATACATCAGAGCCTCAGATCATAGGATCCGGGGTCTGACAAGGTATCAATCGATGTCGACATTGGGCCTCTTGTATCCCGATTCCATGAACTATCGGAAAGTTCAGCAATGCTTATCAAGCCGGCATCAATACATCGTCGACAGAATATATGCTGCGCCAACGTCCCGTCACGGAGAGGCTCATGACGATTCTTCGCTGTGATACGAGCCAGTCATCGATGAGTTCGACGAACAGATGCCACACTGTCAAATAGATCAGGAAACGGAACACAACGGCAAGACATGTCGCGTACCTTTCTAACCGCATTTACGACCCACAGCTATTCCAGGCGAGTCGCGACTTGTCATCGTAGAATTGAGTCTCCATCCATTTCTTTCCTTCAATAATGTATATGAGGCAGCGACACCAGATCCAGACCGCTAATAGCCGTGATGAGAGACGAAAGGAAGGATACGCTGGCGCCTCTACCTCGAGAAAATGGTGTCGATACCATCAACGACAAACAGGCGCCGAGCATGGCAGCAAAAGAAACTCGCTGAAAATTTTCAATGAATTTTGAACCTCAAAGGCGGCTGGAAAACGGGATTCTACCTTTCACGCTTCGTAACTCCGTTTTCAGGTCATTCTTGACATCGTTTCTCTTCCAAAAGATATCCTTCCGCAAAGAATATCAGAGAAGGGTCTTGCAGAAGCGCATATAACAGGATCCAACAATGGGAAAAAGCGAGAAAAAAGAGTCAATCGAATCCACGGTCATGGTCACGAACAAAGGAGTCGTGGGAAAATATTGTTCACGTGGAACTAAATATGAATCAGGAGCTCGGGCCGACTTCTGATTACGCATTCCCGCCGCACACAATCCAACAAGAACCAATCTTTTATTTTCTCCGCCCTTGACTTAGTCTCTGAATGGGCCGAAACCTTAACGCGTTCTGATTTATGGAAGCCTTTATCGGTCCTGAAAATGTCGTCAGTAAAGCGGCATGAAAACTTTTCCCACTGGACTTAGGGTACCTTGAACCTTCCCATCAACTTCCTATTGTACAGTGCGCAAAACAAGGGCGTATAGCTGAAAAATAAAAATGAAAAGAGCCCTTTTCGGGTTCCTATTTTAGGCTTTTGCAAATGGATCAGCCTCTGCAGTGACGTCTTTAATGCTGGCGACTCCAAACCCACCGGGACTTTGCAGTAGGTTACGTTCTTTACAGGTACCCAACTTTGTAGTAATATCTGTCCATTGTTCTCAGTTTAACAGGGTTTACAACTCTAGCATTCAACCATCATTAATCCTTCGAAACTGCGACGATCTACGTATTCGGGAAATCCGTACATTTCTTATTTTTTATCACCACGGGAAGGGCTAAGTGATTCTCTTACTCTCGTGAGTCCGCTCCCTTGTCTGTACGACCATGTTCCTCTCCTCCCTCCAAGTCCTTCCACTTTTCATCGGTATAGCCGCTGCTCAACAGTACAACGCAGCTTTGGGGTCAGCAAATATCGGCTGGCAGTCATTCCCAGACATAATTGACGCGACTTGGGATTCCAAAAGGACACTTAGCCGGTAGCGAAAATGGCTCAGCGACATGCCACCCTTAGGATATCAACCGAGAAGGATGACAAGCTGCATTGCTGGATCGGTAAGTCAAGCTTTCCGAACGACATGATGAATATCCTAAACTTGAATGGCAGCAAATCCAGGATCTCTCAGCTGATCATCCGTGGCCCAACGACGAATGTGAAAACTTTGAACAAATTCAAGTACGGATTAGAACCCGGATTCCTCGCATATGCGTTCTTGGGCGGGAAGGTATCATCGAGAGATACAGCGGGCGATCGCACAGTAGCTTCGGTATAATCTAATAAAGTAGTGCAACTACCATACCCTTTGCGGCAGACGCTTTTCTGAATTCATTGAACAATTAGTCACACTTGGGGCCTCGTAAGTGCGAGTACCCTCAGTTGTCTCGGCCTAGGGTATCAATGATATCATACAGGATGACCACGCCGAAGTAGAAAGAGGACGACGCTGGAAAGTAATATGGGCAGTATACCTAATCATACCACAATCGACTGAGTACTAAAGGTTGGTCATTCCCCCGAAGGAATGATGGCAAGCCGAGCTAGGATCGACAAGGTCGGGGTATCCACCTGGTATCTCCACTCGCAAAACTTACTTACTGGACAGTTCTTCCGATACACCGTGGGTGAGTGATCATGAATGACTGGCACCTCGATTCACAGGATCGGTGTGAGCAGAACGATTTGCCGTCGTACGAGAGATCAAATTCGCTGCTTTGATACGAAAAATGAATGATCTTCTTCCGTGGAAAATACAATTCCCAGCTCAGAATCACGCGCTACAACCGATTTGCTTGATTTCTGGCTGGTAACGCTGGACAGCGCACAGCAAACCACTGCTGAGCGTAGATATATGGAATTTGAATCTCTGACCATGACTGATTGATAACTCGCGAGGTAATATACGTAAGTAATTATGTGTGCGAATTGTACGGATCACCCTGTTACATCAATCATACGAAAATCGCTATCCTCTCAAATATTGCTGGAGCAAAGCTCGGAGTCCTAAAGACATAAATAAATAACATCGCTACTGTGAGCCCGTGCTTAAGTATGATTCATATGAGTGGATAATCTTGGGCGTAGATGTAAAAAATTGTCATACAGGGGTGCGATGTAAGTCATCAGCAGGGAACCGAACCCTTACGCGGACAAGGGATGGAAACCGTGTTGCCGTTACGCGACTGATGTATTTTGAAAGCGAATAGTTCCCGCACATTTCTTACGGTTAGCCCTAAGAACACTTAAGTTGTACGTGTACATGGCTCTTCCCTCCTGCAATACGCTACCCCGCTCAAGCGACCTATTCTGTAACATCGGGCGTTAACGTCCTCATATTCATCTACCTGTGGACATTGTATACTCCGCGTATCCTAATACAATTGCATCCTTTGTTCTTTTCCTGTGTATGCCCTTAAATCGTACGAGGGATCACTACTACTCCATCCCATACATGACAAACCCTTCATCGTACAAATCCCTCCAACGCGCAGCCACATCAGGATCGAGTCCCAACGGCATGACAAGCGGTACCGACAGACGAAGCGTCTGCAACGCTGCACCTGTGCTTGCAACGGGTCTCCGAGACTGCACCATGTCAACGAAGGAGGGCGACAAATATGGTACCACATTTATGAACCGGATAGTCAGCAAGGTGAGTCTGGGAACAACATCGGAGTTGATATTCGCGTTCAGCCCAAGTAGTAGATCATCATTTTGCGGGTTGCCTCCGTAAACAAACCGAAAGGATACCGATAAACTATCAAGCGATATCGTTGTTTTGAGAAGACTGATTAAATCAGCTTGTACTTCGGAAGAAATGGCAAATGGAGCATCAAATAAAAGAGACTTCAAGCCGCCCGCTGTCGGGCTTATTAGGGAAGTAGGAACCCGAATGAATGAATGCGCAAATGCCATCCTCAATGACTTCAGAGCAGGCAATTCAAAATGTGAAAGAACATTGATGATGCCTTGAGGTGAATCTACCGATGCTTCAACTTCGTACACATGGAGGGTATGAAGGCGTCGGTGTGACGAGGGGAGAAATATCCCCAGTTCAGGGTCCGCATCACACTGTATGGAAGCGATCTCCATATCCGGCGCGCGATTCAAAATATCCATATATCCGCCTGTGCAATCGTTGCCAGCATACTTGGTAAGCTGAGACCACGGAAGACTCATCCGTCTAGTGCCTCTGTTTGCTCCTTTGAGAGAAAAACTGTGAAGCAGTGGAGCGTACTCGAAGGCGTCAAATATAGGCTTTGGTAACTCCGCGAAGAAATCAAGTTGAGGTAAGACAGGCACATCCCCAATGAACGTAATGGAGAGACGTTTCATGCGGTGAAGAGTGCCTCTAGCGGCGGAGAAGGCATGGAGGGATCTATATGGGATGGATAGCGAAACACTAGTCCACCGTGGTGCACTCAGGAGAAGAACAGGTATGAGATGGCTCCCTGAAATCTCCCTCTTGCTGTGCAAGGAAAGGACAATATCGTGCATCGCAGACCGCTGAAGATACATCTGAAGGAGATATTGACATGCCATCGCGTCACGATACAAGTCAAAGTTCAGCTTTATGGATGACCAAAGCCGAGATGTCGACAGCACAGTGGCCCTCCAATCTCTGCATACCTGTGAGAGAATCGATGGTGCAAAGCTCTTGTCCAGAGTGTCCTTTCTTTCGTTTGCGTCTACCCCGAAGGACGTCAAGAAGATTTCGCGTACGATATCATCTGAAATCCTGCGGATGGAGTGTACGATTGTCTTGCATGACTCGATCATCTGTTCGACGCTCTTTTCCTGATGCAAAAGCGCTTCAAACGCATGGCGATGTTGGTTTATCAGTTCTTGTAGTCCGGCGAAAAGAAAGCGGCCTTCACTTATAACACCCTCCAGATGAACACGCTCGGCTTCAAGAGGAGGGTGGTTTGACTTCAACAGTTCATCCATCCGCAACTCTGCCAGAGCGGCAGCTTCGAGTATCGTAGCCTGACAGTGGTTCTGTCCATCGTAGCCGCATTTTGGGCAATGAATCAAGGCAGACATCTACTGTGATTTTCAGATACAGCGATCGCCACTAGATGCGAATGTTTACCTAGGACCAAGCGTTTCCTTCCAGGTGAATTATTTTGTTCCGGCGAGTTTATTGACCACAGACTGATGCCTTGAGAGAAGTTGCGAGTAGCCACTGAGAGAAACAACCGAGTTGTCAAAGGTCTCTCGAGCGGCGCCTGTGTAACAACAAAAAAGGTTCAAGTGTAGCAGGTAGGTACTATATCGCCGATTGATACACGCGAAGAGCTCGAACAGGGAAAAGAAGGAGGGAGGAAGACGCAAGGCAAGAGAAAGGTCGGTGTTCGTAGTAATGAATACCTTTGAGCCTTTATACTAGCCGTCGTCGTTGAGTGGCTATGAGGTCAAGAAATATAACAAACGAAGGCATAAGGGCATAGATCTATCGGGATAGCGTTGGTGAAAGAAAGGGAGTACCAGTCACGGGAAACACAAAAAGGGGTGACGACGCAAACATCGTTTCGTGTTGCTCGGGCTATCAAGCAGCGACGAAGCTTGCCGTATACATAAATGCAATGCAGGAAAACTAAACTGAATAGCGACTTGCCAATGCAAGCGGAAATAGGAATAGTAGGAACAAGGGAAACAAAGCACCGGAGAATGACGGAGCCCGGACATGGTGTCCGAAACAGTCACGTGGTCAGGAAGGAACCGGACCGGGCGACACTCTGAAAACGCTTATAAAGCATCGTCATGTTCTGCTGCACCGTCATGGGAATCCGAATCCGATATCCTTCTTGTACAGCCGCCATCAAACTGCCACTTGTAGTTTCTGTTCAACGCGACCCGGGCCCTGCTGTCGATCTCTCGTATAAATAAGGCCTCCAGATTGTTTCTTGGCCAATGTCACCTTTTCCGATGATATCTCTCATCTTTAGCTTCTGTATTCGTTTCTGTACCGAGTTCCTGTTCCCAGCACCAGTGGTATCGGCTCAAAGCAATTTTGATTGGAGCACTGTTTGTCTAGCCAGTCCCCAGCGTGGCGCTTTCGCTCATGATCCAATTGTAGATCGAACCGACGAGTAATTTATCATGGGTAGACTGCTACTCCAAATATCAATGCGCGCGTTTCCAGGTACTTCCCAACTCCAACCGCGGTATTTTTCACTGACATTTGTGCCAAAATTCGAAGGTACCCATTGACTATTCGAATGAGAATGGCGACAAAGCTGCTCTCGCGGTCATCAAACTTTCTGTGCAATCCAAAACCGAATATAAAGGTGCCGTACTGATGAATCCAGGAGGTCCTGGCGCCAGCGGAGTCGCTATCCTGGCTTCCATTGGTTCGTTACTCGCGTCAGTTGTCGGGAACCAATACGACATCATCAGCTTCGATCCTCGTGGTACGTTGAACGATATTTTCCAATACGCGCTATATCTCACACTGCTAGCGCTGTAGGGGTCGGCAATTCAACGCCTCGAGCAGAGTTCTTCCCCTCCAAAGAAGAGCACTACCAATGGATTGCCATTGCCAATCATTGGAACACTGTCTTTAACACGACTTCCGACGAGATTCCTTATTTATGGGCATCTGCGCAGGTTATAGCGGAACTTGCCAAGGAAAGGAATAACGGAACCATGAATTATATTAGTATGGACAACATTGCCCGGGATATGCTTCGAATCAACGAGGCAGCGGGTCAAGCGAAACTTCAGTATTGGGGATTCTCGTAAGTCAGCAGTTTGAGTTTTATTCTGCTTGATGGCTGATCGCCTCCCTCTAGTTACGGAACGGTGCTTGGCTCCACCTTTGCTACAATGTTTCCAGTACGCTCTCTCGTATTTCATGTATCTTTCAGGTGTTCAATTATTCTTCTGACTTCCAGGATAAAGTTGAACGTATGGTGCTTGACGGCGTGTATTCAACTCCTCCCGTGCTCAAGCTCGTTTACTTATTTTAATCAGGTGTATTGGATATGGATCGCTACTATCACAGTAAGACGACGACGTCGCGTCTGAAGATTACAGTGTCTGATATTCCTTTCCTTCAGATGACTGGCGCGACAACTCTGTCGACGCTGACAAGGACATGCAATCCTTCTTCGATGGATGCGTGGCCGCTGGCCCTGACAGATGCGCTTTCTACGCTCCTACTGCCACAGAGATATCCAATAAACTCGATTCTCTATATGAGTCCATTCTCGCGCAGCCAGTCCCATTCGTAACCCCGTCGTTCTACGGCGTCGTCGACTATACTGTCTTAAGAACCGCAGTAAAGAACGCCTTGTACCAACCGTACCAGTGTTTCTCTGTCCTCGCTGAAGGTATCGCTGGTCTGGCAGCAGGGAACGGCAGCATACTTTACGGGTTGCAGGGGACAGCATACGACCCTTCATCTGTTTATGATAATTCATGGGAGGCACAGATTGCTATTTCCTGTGGCGATGCACCAAATAACACGGAGTCTGTGGCAGATCTGTTCGCATATTGGGACATTGTAAAAGGTGTATCGACCTTTGCCGATAAACTCTTTCCTCGGAGAATCAGCTGCTCGTGTATATATTTACTCTCTGACAAGCATGTGTGCTGATTCTATTTTTCTTCAGCGGATGGAAGTTCCACCGGGAAGGCAGATTTACAGGTCAGCTTTTACAGATAACCGTCGCTTGCTCTAACGTATCTCGTGGTAGGTCCGATCACTGCAAACACCAGTTATCCTATCCTTTTCATAGGAAACACGGCTGGTATGTAAATTCGCCGCACTTCTTACTTTCCTACTGATCTGAACATATCATTCAGATTCCGTTACTCCTCTCTCTACGTAAGTTACTCCAGTCCTACATGATAAGCTCATTTCATTGATACTTCCTCGGAGCCACGAAGACGTCGCGTGCATTCCCCGGCTCTGTAGTTCTGACTCAAAATTCGTCGGGGGTAAGCAACGATTTGAAAACAGATTTTTGCACACTCACCCACTATCCCGCTTCTACAGCACACGTCCCTCGCAGTTTCGTCTACTTCCACACATGCGTACGTTCGATCATACTTCCAAAACGGCATTCTGCCCGGCAACGGATCAGTCTGTGAAGTTGAGTCTGAGATGTTCCCAGCTTCTTCCAACGGCACTGGTGCACCGTGATAGGCTTGTATATTCCTAGCAGACTTAAGTAGCCTTGGCTTGGTCTCAGTCTATTAATGTATCGATGACCGCTGCTGAATTACCGTAGAGCAATATTGTAATACCTGATTACATCAGGATGTGGGACAAAATATAAGTGGTGTTGGCGTTAGTGTTGGTATCGAGCTCGAGGATGATCCTGGACCTCCTAAGGCGGATGCTTGCCACTCACGGTTGACATGGCTTAGAACGCAAGAACCGTAAGGCGCATCGAAAACGGCATAGCAGTCATTCTTGGCGTGAAGGGATATTTACTTGAGCTTTTCAGGGAAAAGGCAACGCACGGGATGGAGTATGTCACAGCCTTTGGATATGACTTTGGACATATCGGCGTGTCGCGTTTCGACCACCTCCAGAATCTCGATCGCTGCCACCGAATCTACATCAGACCGGCAATCGGAATGTGGTCCTAAGGGTCCCGAATAATCGAGAGAGGGAAAACCGACATTGGATAGGTAAACATGACGTTCTACTTATCGACAATTACTACATCAACCGACGTAGACAGAACGCGGGATACTCTCTCGCTCAACCTTCGTGGAATCAGTTTGTCTACAGACCTTTGGAGATTTTAGTTCAAAGCAGCAGGAAAAGAAAAGTTGTATTCACCTTTGATCGACGCTGAGATCTGCATTCCTCCCCCTGGGGCACTGAGTTGTTGCCATCGGCCACGTGTATTGGCATCATCGTTGACAAGTCCATGTTGCCACGTCATTTTGAATTCTCGCAGAGCTCCCTCATCCCGTCGAGATTGGACGAGCTCTACTAGGATATGCGTGTCAAGTACGTCGTCAGACATGGCAAAATCGGGCCCAAACTTGATATCAAGTTCGGACATCTTTGGAAATATCGTGTTCCTTCTGGGACGGATGGCCAATGCATCCAGGAAGGGGTTGATATTTGGGCAGTCCTCGACAGTAAGACACTGGAGGTTCGGTAGCCTACAAAGTGAGGAAAGATCTAGCCCAATATCCGAAGCCGAATATTTCCGGGATAAGCAATGGAACCACGTCAAAATAAGGCTGGTAACCGTTGATGAGCTGATCGGCTGAAGGACCTGTGGAGGGACCTTCGTATGCGAGAAGATTAACGTCATTTGAAGGTGGGTGAGAAACGGGAGTTCGAAGTGATTGTAAGTGACCAATGCGGTGCCCAAGTTGCGTAGACCCACTGTCAATTCGAGCTGGGAGAGCCTCGGGAGGTGGATTCGGGGTAATTCGCTTGAATACGAGCTGCACAAAATTGAGAGGGTTTCGATATTGACAAGGCTATGGAAGGTGGCACGTGTATCTGCATCGAATGGCAAGTCGTCGCTGAACTTGACGAGATTGGCCGGGAGAACAAAGGGGGCATCCAATGACTTTGTAAAAGACCGTAGACATGGGGCCACGGCAAATATGTCTATGGCCTCTGATCCCCCATAATGGAGACCCCGCACCATGGCAGTTTCAAGCCGGTCAAAAAAACCACGGCAAGGCGACAGGAAGCCGAGATCACAGGATAATCCCGAGACCACCTCCAAGGACTTCCAATACCGAACACTAGGAAGAAGTACTGCACAAGCGGGGTGTGTAGATATGTCGTCCTTATACTCAATGATAACATTGAGATCGTGGGGCCGGGCTCGATCGAGGTTCGTCCCAAGCATGAACGCCGCTTTATGCACATGGCTTCCTCTAAGGAACTTGTCCTGCACGAAGTTCAAACAAATACTGGACCATAATTTTGGGGTGGCGATGGTGACTTCACGCCATTTCTTGGAAACGTGCGTCAATTTCCAAGGCACTGCACGAGGATCCAAAGGAGGACCGCTTCGCCCATAGAATGACCAACACCGGATAAATATCTTGGTCAGCACCTCCGGTGGAAGCCGACGAGACGGGGAGAGAATCTTTTTGGCATTAGCTTGGTTTGCTATGGCTTGACTGCGATCTTTAGTTAGGTAGCCAAGAAGGGAAGTGGTCGCGTGGATGAGGGAGTCGAGCTCTGCTATACGATTAGGTGTTTCAGAGATAGTAGCTTTAAGACTCTTCCTCTCTAACGCAGTCGGTGGAGCATTGCTTCGTAGAAGTTCGATGATTCGGGCGTCGGGAGGGGTATGGGAATAATCAGGAAGAAGAGGGGCGAGCCTTGAGTCAAAATCCGATTTTTTAGTTTGTATGTAGGCCATAGATCTGTAAGAGATATTCAGAGAAATATGCGATAGAGAAGGGGGTGGATTTACTTTCAGCGCAATCGAGGAGATGGGGTAAAGATAACAGCTCAAAAATCGGAGTTGACACGTGTAAGTAACATCACGTGGGTGTGACACTTCATCAGAGTGCAAGCTAGACACGTACAGCAATAAATTAAAGTGCATAGTACAGTGACTAGTCTATGACTGGATAATAGTATACTGCAACATTTTCACATCGAGAATTCAATATGCCTTGTCATCGTAGATTAAAAGTACACCAGCGGGGAATTGAACGTTGACTCGACAGCGGCCATGTGTAAAGAAGGGAGAGCTCATGTCCGGTGTATTTAGCTTAGGGTGGAAGAGACGACTTGCGCTCTGCTGGAACGGCTGTATGACCGTGTCTCCATGAATTACTCGGACCTGCCAGATTCTATGACGGATTAGGGTTCCACTGAACCGTTAGCATACTTGCAAGGCGTCTCCTGAAACAAACAGTGGTCCAGCTCGCCGCAGCCGGATGGTGTCTCAAAGAGATTGACCATGTCGCTTTGGAACGGGCTATGCCAAATCGCGGGGCCATTTGTCAAGCAGATACCCCAGTTCAATGATTGTTCAATGGATTTGTCAAGTCGGCTTCGTATCTGATATTGTTACGCTGAATCGAGTCTCTTAAGCATCTGACAGAATACTGATACGATGTACATTTCAATATTTAGTAGACCATGGCCTAATAGGTGTCATTCATCAGTTATGGGCACAGAGGTATCATGATATTATAATGCTCACCTTTGGTAAACGCAGACATGTATCAACAAAGAAACCCTGAAAACTGTCAGGACTAACAACGGCAACGGGGGATAGGATGTGCACCTACAATTATGAAAAGTGTTGAATATTCCTTCGGCACCCATAGCGATCATGCTATGAAAGGGGCCAGGAGAATTTTGCGTTTGCGATTTGCGTGCTTGCGTTCACTTGCGTTCATTTGCGTTCATTTGCGTTTCATTGGCGATCATTTGCGTTCCTATCAAAGTGTTTATGACATCATTAATGCATGTTAGCACATATGAATGTGAGGGAAATATACACACCAGAAGCTTTTTTGATCCTCAAGAGCTTTGACCACTGTTCCGATAGATTACAGTGCCAAGTTAAGTGTTTGAGACCTAATAAACAGTAAATCACTGACCTACGAGGTCCCCTTAGCTGGTCCGATGGTCTGGTTGCACCATAATACCATCATAAAATCAGTGGATGCCCGCACGCAAGTCAAAGTATGTGAACGCATACGCCGATCAGGGTAACGCAAGTGTTTCAATCATGAACGCATGCGTTAACATGATTTATGCATGCGTTCAAAAGTGAACGCAAGCGTTCTAACATTTCTCGCAAGTGCTTAAGCAAGAACGCAAATGGTAAAACGTCCCATGCATGCGAGGCGAAGAGAACGCATGCGTTACAAGGTGAACGCAAATGAACGCAAATGTGACAGACCTGTCACGTTTGCGTTTGACACTTGTTTAAGTCGAGTTCAACTCCGTTGTTGCTAGCTTTTCTACCCATCATGGGCTCGTTTTATTTATCTGTGCGCTTATTCTGGTATGGTATTACTCAATGTTGACTCATGCACTTGTATTTACTCTGTAAAAGCGTACTGACATCTTTCTTTAAACTACTTATCATCTACTGAGTTAGAATCAACATCCCTCAATTTGGGACGGGTACGCTTAGCTGGTGGCTGGTATTCCTCGCTCTCATCGGCGGGTCTTAACTCGACCGACTCTACCGGAATTTCGTATACAGTCCGCCGCTTTCTCGTACCCTTTCTCAGCAATGTAGGTCTTGGGCATGTTGCCTTTTGCATTTCTTTCCTTGCCTCTTCTTTCCCTAGTTCGGTTCTGTGCCATTTCGCCAGCTCTTCTTTGTCGAACTCCGGCCCTACCTGTAAAAATTCAGTCCGGCTATGCTAAATTTAAGTCATGGAAGCTTACATCGAGTTCTGACTCGTTTCCTTCACGAGTATCCTTCTCTTCCTCCGGTCCAGGGCTGTTCCAAGGATACCAATTATCCTGGTGCATACCAATGTCTAATCCCCATTGATGGTTGCCTGCGAACCCTGCGTCCTCCGATGTATCGAACATTCTCTTCTCCAGTAAGACGAGAGCTTCCATGTCAACATCCACTGCTTCAGGCTTTATTTTCCCATCTGTAGTGCACCCAGTAAAATCAACCAATCGCTCCCAACCCTTTTCGATAGCAAAACGATCAACGCTCTCGCTTTCAGACACGGGAGGACACTCTTCATCCTGTAAGAATAGTTCTCGATGCCTGTATGCAACGACAAGTGTTCGTGCGTGCGACATAGCGAGACCAGTTGCCCAGTCTAGTGGACACTCTTTGCTGATCTTTAGGACACGGCGGAAGAAGTAGTTGTTGATTCTTGCAAGATCGTTAAGTGTAAGGCCTCCAGTCCAATGTATGACGAGAGGTTGCTTTTTCAGCGAGTTCAGCCATACTTTAGCTGGTACCAGGGCGTCGTCTACCTCGTTTGGATTGCTGATGAGTTGTGCCAGGACTTTTCGATGTGGATAAAGGGCCTTCTCGATTTCGGAATTGAATTCCAATGAATGAGGGTTCACCAGGAACTCTTCAGGATCTTCTTTCTCCCGGACTTCATGGGCACGCAGAAAATTTATGAGCTACACATACCAATATGATGATCAGTCTTTGTGGGAGATAATTTTGATACATACTCGGATTCCTCGTCTTTCTGAACGATTGTGCCATAGCGCATCAATCAGGTTGGATTCGGACACACAGGAATAACTTCCTGGTGTGTGCAGCGACTCGAGAGATGGTGTATTGCCTCTCCAATATTTTACAGTCCATTCTTTCTGTCGCAAGACATGATTAATCAAACGGCATGGATAGTAAAATCTTTCGAGCTTTGCCAGGACCATTTTACCAGGGCTATGGACGTTTCAACTTAGCAACAAACCAAAGGAAATGAGTGAAGCTTACAATAATCTTTGAGGAACTGTCGCTATGGTCTCGGGAGCTTCCTGTCTGCATTATGTGTTAGCTTGTCATGATAATTCTATGAGAGCCAATATTTCTTACAGGCGTGGCGATATCCGTGTTGTAGACGAGAATGGGTCTTGCCGCCTGCGAGGTATTTCCAGGTTGCACATGTGAATTGCACATTGAATGACATCGATGGCATGCGCTAGCGGGATGGTCTCAAGACGTGCAAAAAATAACCGTGAAACACATTTGTTGAATGACCAGGAGCTTGTGTATCTGTGAAAAGAATTAGAGATGGCCCAAGCGAAGCACAACCATTATTGAATGGCTTACAGTAGAGACTACGAAAATCAGAACTAGGAGTCATAGCTACCTTCAAAACCTTGCCCTCTATCATCGCTTCAAGCCCTGGGAATCCCTACCATGCGGTGGAACGTAGTTGCAAGCATTGTCAATATTCTGCCTCTGCAAGACTTGAGCTCGAACCCTTTTGGCTAGAAATAAACATTGGGACTATTACCTGTTGAAGCAATCTGAGTCTATTAGAGAAACAGTAGCATAAGCAAAGAAAGATTACAGCGCAAGATAGATAATCAATGCAGACGTGGCGGTAGAGCGTGAGTTCCGAAATGGGTTCTCAGATGCCCGGTCAGTTTGTGATGGTGGCTGTACCGTAACCTATTGCCGTGCTCACTATCATCGACGTTTCTACGTGTTGAAACTGGATGTACAACACACGATGGACAGGTCTAGTACACTTTCGGACTCAGGATAGACATCAAAAACTCGAGAGAGTCGATCATGTCACGCACGCAAATGATGTCACACTGAGAAACGCAAATGCATTTGATCGAACGCAAATGCAATTTATTCAAACGCGTGCATATGTACGCAAATGCAAATGGAAATGGAAACTCGCAAGGGAACGCAAGCTCGCAAGGGGCAAACGCAAAATTCTACGTGCCCCTATGAAAGTATCCTGTCAGCAAAAGACAGAAAAATGACGAGTCGCCTTCACCTTGCCATTACGTGACTGGTTCCAGCGGTGCAGCCAGACATTTCCTCACCCTCTCCAACCTATCATACACAAACTTACCACATCCCGGACATTTCTCCGTTCAACAAGTCTTAGGTTCGGCTATCTCCAACGAACACGGCCTATCTCCCGATGGCCTCACGTCTATTTCCCAGAACATCTTCCACACTAGCGCCGTCCACGATGACCCGTCGACCGAGTTACCACACCCTCGACACCTCGCGTCGCACTCCATACTCTCCCGAAACTCATCTCGCTTCCGGTGGAACTTGAACAGCGCGAGTGCGTCGAGATCCGCTGCAGCGCTTCCTGGTGCTGCTCCTCATGGAGAGATAAGCTCAGCCTCCTCCCACCCGAACTTCATTGCTATCATATATACCCGGAGCAGTTCACATACGAACACGGGTGCAATGATAGATGTGCGCAAGACCTTCCCGCTACCCAAGTCCCAGCTGGACTGAGCACACCTGCAAGATCGTCAAATATGCGTCAAGGAGAGATCGCAAGACAACTGAGTATCCGCAGCAGCTGCTTGAGGATGGCATCATGAGTGTGGATGGTAATAGGCATGCTATTGGGTTTAAACGTGGAAGAGTTAGATGCCAAGACCGTGGTGGTCCTTCGCAGTACTGACGATGGGAGACGATATAGGATGCCTTCGGGTGAGGATAAGATGGCGTCGGTGCCTGGGGTGTTGACGCTAGGATGATATGTGGCCGAAAGGTCTTACGTCGCCATCATGGAGGCAATGGAAGAGGGCAATATTGATCCTGGTGACGGTGCAGGGTGTGCATGCATTGTTAGTCTCGTTGCTATGTGCTCGCTCCAGGACCGATACGAGTAGCATCTACATGGAAACTCGCAGTGACTGGTGGGAGAGAAAATGAAGCCTTAGAGGATATTCGGGGAACGGTTGACCTTAGGAACGGAAGTGGATGCCACTAAAGGGAATGCATTCAGAATCGCGCAACATAAGTGAACGGAAGATCACACACCAGAGGGACCGAAGTCTGTGCATAAACGCCTCGCAGCAGGGTCGAAACTGGAGATCCGATATCGGACAAGGATACCCTACCAAACGGTGGTTTTCTCCCCTTTGGATATCCGTGTTTATTTCTGCTAATATACAGAGTCCGGCGTAGACTCGAATAATGCACTCCACGGCCCCTCACAAAGAATCTCCGAAAACAGTTACATCGAGCATCTTCCATACGCTCGACATATGTACACTCGATTCCTTAAGAAGGTGACATGATGTCAGGACGAGGCCTGATCTCCGGTGGCGATAGAAGTACGGAATCTACAAGTATGGAGAATGTTGCGTAAAGAAGACGTCAACTGTGGAGAAATTTGAGTAGTCATGGGTCTGGGCGCTTTGTTCGCCACAATGTGCAATGAGATTGAGAGGTAAGAAAGATAACGGAGCTGCCAAACTGACAGTCCGTGCGACGGTTGTGGAACGTCACGAAGCCATGGATCACTGACTCCTATCGCGTAGGCCAGTGCAATATTGCTATAGTCCAGGTATACTGTGCCCGTTGCCGAAGTTCTGTTGCAGATAAACTGAGATTAGCGTAGGCGACGACTAGTCGCAGTGGGTTGATATGCCGCAAGCAGCTGTTGAGGTCGTGGGGGAAAAACCGGTACAACGAAGAGCATCAGGAACTAGAACATAATAACGGTCATTGTCATGAACCTTTTCGCCATAAAGTACCCTCATATTTAAGCCACGACTACCCTAAGCGATTTGCGGACGTCAGAAATCGGGTCCTCGACCCTTCCTTTACCTTGAATGTGACAACGACGATATGTCTAGGTTAGCGGCGCTATATCGAGATGCGATGAGTGATGAAAGGACGGACAGGACGAGGCGTTTACCTCGAGAACCGTGTCGACAGCGCCAACAAGATATATGTTCAAGGAACGGTATCGAGAACACCTGCGGTAGAAGTTCTGATGAATAATAATATCCAAAGAAAGAAAATTTAAAGAGCTCTACCTTTCCTAGCTCATGGTCGTCGAGGATCATTTCTTCATGCCGTTCCCTGGAAGTCAGTTGCAGATGCCAATCCTCGCCACAAATATGATGGGTGATCAATGATCCCATAAAGACACATATAATAGTGTCCCTAGATGAAGGCAATTGAAACGACCGACGATGGTCATAGTCCCAACCGGAGAAGAGAGTCATGGGAAACTTTACTGTATCTGCACTTTCAGCGGACCTCGGGATGGCTTCCGAATCCCGATGATGCTTTCGTGATCGTGCACAATGCAACAACACCAGCCTACCTTATTCTCTTCTCAGATTTTCCTCCTAGACTCCTTTGAGGCATACATGAAGGTCTTGTACATTCTTGCCGTTCCTACCAAGTTTACAATAAGGATGTTCCATGTAGGTAAACGCAAGGTAAATGAGTAGAGTCTCTTCTTTGTTGTCACAACGCTTGCCACAGAGAATGACACAATTAGCACAGATGATACCATCCAGTGCGACCTATTATCTAACTTATCGATCGCATGTTGAAGTCCCAGTAATATTTATCTGGTGGCATATCATCGTGAAGAAATAAGTAGTGTCTATTTTAGAGATAAATCTCGTCGTCTCGATACAAATAAAATGAAATTTCTTCCGTCGGAAAAGAAAACCGCCGGCTCAGAAGCATGTACTGAAGAGCTACAACCGACCACCGCCCTCACAGCCAAACCACTTCCAGGTTCTCTTCTGAGCTCGTGAATTATTGAGAGCTCGTAAGGATCATCGTCTTAATCAAACGCAATCGCCCATCCCTTTGCATAATGCATAAAATAAACCGGAATATCTGAGCGGGGTCACTGGAAACCCCGAACGACGGTCTATGCGGTCTTTTTGATTCGCATCTGCTCACTATGAATATAAAAAGACGCCTAGCAGATAAATGAGCTTTCGCATGGAGTCGAACCCCGACCGTGGGTAGAGATCAGGTTATCCATTACAG
This sequence comes from Armillaria borealis, assembly GCA_030435635.1. Taxonomy (NCBI): domain Eukaryota; kingdom Fungi; phylum Basidiomycota; class Agaricomycetes; order Agaricales; family Physalacriaceae; genus Armillaria; species Armillaria borealis. The sequence continues at coordinate 246,097 of JAUEPT010000056.1, read as the reverse complement.
AACCGATACAATATGGGAAGTAAGCAATCACCTCCAAACGTGTCTGCCACAGCTCCAACGAACCACGGACTACTTTATAAAGGCACTACACTGAAGACCGTGGAGTGTCTACATTGGTCGGTACTCACCTTGACTGTCGAGAACACATAAGGCATCGTCAAGGGTTGGCTATTAAAACCCAAGAACAAAATTCTCCCTCTCGAAAGAAGAGCACTCGATCTGCACTAGTTATAGCTAACCTTGCCAAACAAAGGCCTAATGAATTACAGGAGTACGGATAACATTTCCTGGGATATGTTGCGTATTAGCGAGGCAGTGGATCGAACGAAGCCTCCTTCAGATGATCGAGTATAGAAAAAGTGAAATTGGATAAGTAAACACGACAATCTACTTATCGACAAATATTATATCAACCGACGTAGACAGAACACGGGACACCCTCTCGCCTAACCTGCATGGAATCAGGTCATCTACAGGCCTATGGAGGTTTGAGTTCAAAGCAACAGGAAATAAAAGCCGTACTCACCTTTGATCGACGCTGAGATTTGTATTCCTGCCCCGGCGCACTGAGTTGTTGCCACCGGCTACGTATCTCAGCATCATCATTGACAAGTCCCCGTTGCCATACCATTTGGAATTCTCGCAGAGCTCCCTGATCTCTTCGAGACTGGACGAGCTCTACCAAGATATGCATATCAAGGCGATCTTCGGACAAGTCAGAGTCGAGCTGACAGCTGATATCAAGCTTGGTCATCTTCGGAAATATCTCGTTCTTTCCGGGATGGATGGACAATCCAGCCAGGAAGGGGTTGATATTTGGGCAGTCCTCGACGATAAGACACTGGAGGTTCGACAGCCTACAATATGAGGAAATATCCAGCTTAATATCCGAAGGAGAAAATTGTCGGGATACGCAATGGAACCACGTCAAAGTAAGGCTTGTTACCGTGGGAGAGCTAATCGGCTGAAGGACTCGTGGAAGAACCTTCGGATGCAAGAAGATTAACGTGATTTGAAGGTGGGTAAGTGCTGGGAGGTCAAAGTGATTATACGTGACAAATGCGATGTCCAAGCGCCGCAGATCCATTGTCAAATCGAGCCGGGAGAGCTTCGGGAGGCGAATTCGGGGTAATTCACTTAAATACGAGCTGCAAAAGAGTGAGAGGGTTTCGATATTGACAGTTTGACAGAGGGAAGTGTATGTATCTGCTTTGGCCGGAAGGGAATCACGGAACTGGACGAGATTGGCCGGGAGTGAAAAGGAGGCATTCAACGACTTTGTAAAAGAGCGTAGACGTGGAGCCACGGAAAATATGTCTACGGGCTCCGATCCCCCATGGTAGTGCCCCCGCACCTCGGCAGTTTCAAGATGGGTGAAAAAACCACGGCAAGGCGACAGGAAACCCAGGTCACAGGACTCCGCTCCCCAGACCTCCAAAGATTTCCAATACCGAACACTAGGAAGAAGTACTGCACAAGCAAGGTGTGCAGATATGTCGTCCTGAAGATGGATGATAACGTTGAGATCATGAGGCCGGGCTCGATCGAGGTTCACGCCAAGCATGAACGCCGCTTCATGCACACGGCTTCCTCGAAGGAGCTTGTCATTCCCAAAGTTCAAACGAATACTGGACCATATTATTGGGGTAGCGATAGCGACTTCACGCCATTTCCTTGAAACGTGCGTCAATGACCAAGGCACTGCACGAGGGTCCAGAGAAGGACCCCTTTGACCATGGAATGACCAACGCCAGATAAATATCTCGGTCAGCACCTCAGGTGGAAGCCGACGAGACGGAGAAAGGATCTTCTTCGCGTTAGCTTGGTTCGCCATGGCTTGGTTGCGATCTTTAGTTAGGTAGTCTACAAGGGATGTGGTCGCTTGGATGAGAGTCGAGCTCTGCAATGTGATCAGGCATTTCAGAGAGAGTAGCTTCGAGGCTCTTCCTCTCAAAGGCGGTTGGTGGAATATTTGTTTGTAGAAGCTCGATGATTCGTGCATCGGGAGTGGCATGGGAATAATCAGGAAGAAGAGGGACTAGCCTCGAGTCGAAGTCGGATTTTTTAGTTCGTATGTAGGCCATGGATCTGTCCGAAGTACTCAGAGAAATAAATCATAGAGAAGAAAGAAAATTCACTTTCAACGCAATCGAGAATATGGGATGAAAGAGAAAACAGCTCAAAAAGAGTTGACACGTCTGAGTAACACCACGTGAGCGTGCCAGCTCACGACACTAAGTAGACATTGTAGTCTGAGACTAGTCTCAGAGTTCAATACCATGTTGGTGTTGTTACCGACACAAGGTCCCAATAAGGAACGGCCGGAGCCATAGCCCTGACATGGCCAGCCATGTGCTGTGGCCACGAACTGTAGGAAATAGTCTCTGACTGGATAGCAAGATAGTACTGGAAGATTTTTACACCTTGCTTGGGAGAATTCAAAAAGTTTTATCATCATAGCGGGAAAGTACATCAACGGGGAATCTATGGAGACGCGAAGCTCGGGGTAGAGTAAGTAGCAGAACAGGGAGGAAATTTGTCAAGCAGACCAACCAGCCAAATGGCGTCTATGATCGACCATGCGTCGGCAAGGGTTGTCGTCATGCATCTAAATCATCTTGACGTTCCGGTTAAGAATCTGGATGGACTCGTGACCGGATTCTTCTAGTCTTACAACAAACGTGTACCTGCGGCAAGCAAGACGCCGAATGCATACTGCCAGATGGTCCTATCAGAGGTGCGTCCAGCATCATAAGGGAATGTTGCTCACCATTGATAAATTGATACAAATATATTTCGGTGAATAACCTACTTATACAATATTGTCAGGGCCGACAAGGTCAACAGGAGACAAGATGCGCACCCGCATCAACGGAAAGAATTGGACATTCCTTCGGCACTTCTATGGAGTAAGCTATGGAATCATACCGTTAGCGAAAAACAAAGGGATAACGATTCGCCTTCACCTTGCATTTACAGTGTTTTCGGCAACTCAGTCAGACATTTTTTCACCCTCTCCAGCAGCTCCAACATGCTATCATACACCAACATCCCATATCCAGGACATTTCTCTGTGCAACAAGCCTCCATCTCCAGCGATTCCTCTATCTCCAGTGAACACAGCCTGTCTTCTGACAGCCTCGCATCCATTTCCCAGAACATCCTCCACACTAGCGCCGTCCACGATGGCGCATCGACCGAGTTACCACACCCTCGACACCTCGCGTCACACTCCATACCGGATGCGGCGAGATGATACTCGGGAGAACGCGTCGAGATCAGCTGCAGCGCTTCCTTGTTCTTTTCGCACGGAGAGATAAGCCCAATGTATGCTTCGAAGCGAACTTGGCTTCCTCCTCCCACCTGAACCTTGTCACTACCGCATACACCCGGAGCGGTTCACGTAGGAACAAGGGCGCAGTGATAGACACAAAGATATCGAGTACAGCTCTCGCTCCCAAAGCCTCTGCGAGCCTCAGCACCCCTTGGACATCATCAAATGTGCGTCAAGGAGAACCGCTGAGTATCTGTAGCAGCTGCTCGAGGACGACATCATGAACTTGGATGGGGATAGGGTTGCTGTTAGGTTTGAACGTGAAAGGGCTGGACGCCAAGAACATGCTGGTCTTTCGCAAGACTAACGATGGGAGACGGTATAGAATGCCTTCGAGTGAGGATAAGAAGGCGTCGGCGACTGGGGTATTGACGCTAGGATGATATGAGGCTGAGAGGTCTTGCGTCGTGATCATGGAGGCAGTGAAGAAAGAAGGCAATATTGACCCTGGTGACAGTGCAGGGTGGGCACGCGTTGATGGTTTCGTTGCCGTATGCTCGCTCCAATACGAGTAGTATCAACATGGAAACTCGCGGTGGCTGGTGAGAGAGAAAATGAAGCCTTGAAGGATATTCGGGGAACGATGGACCCTTGGAACGGAGGCGGATGCTGCTAAACGGAACACATTCAGAGTCGAGTAACATATGTGAACGGAAGATTACACACCAAAGCGACGAGCCTGTGCGTGAACGCCTCGCAGCAGGGCCGAAACCCAGGATCCGATGTCGGACAAGGATACCCTATCAAGGGGTCGTTTTCTCATCCATGGCACCCTTTCGACGTCGGTTTTTGCCTTTGGTGATATACAGAGTCCAGCGTAGACTCGAGTAATGCGTTTGACGCCCCCTCTTATCGCCTGATAAAGAATCCCCAAAAATAGTCACATCGAACAGCTTCCATACGCTCGATATACAGTCGATCCCTCAAAAAGGTGACAAGATATCGGGCGGAATGAGGCCCGATCTCCGGTGGCGATATAAGTACAGAAACTTGGCCCTATTGATGGAGAATGTCGTGTAGAGAAGATGGCAACGCCGGAGATGTTTTGAGTAGCCATGGGTTTGTGCGCTTTGTTAGATTCATGGGCGACAAAAGCCCACACAGCGACCGCAGAATGCGACGAAGCCAGAGACGACCGGTACCTCTCAGCGCCATCCCGTAGGCCAGCGCATTACTGCTAGAGTCCAGGTATGCTGCCGCACCTGGTTGTATCCGCTGCCAGAGCTCCGTTGTGGATAAACTAACTCCGGCGTAGGCGACAATTAGTCGCTGTGCAGCAAGCCGATGTTGAGCTCGACGAAAGAGAGCTATATCGTGAAGCGCATCAGGAAATGGAACATAATGACGGTCATCGTGACGCACCTTTCCGCCATCAAGGACCCTTATATGCAAACTACGGCTGCTCCAAGTGATCCGCGACTCCAGAAATCAAATCCTTGACCGTTTTCACCTTGAACGCGACAGCGACGGTATGTCGAAGTCAGCGCCGCTGTATAGACAGTGCTGATAGATGCGATGAGTGACGAAAAGAAGGACACGATGAGGCATTTACCTCGAGAAAACCGTGTCGACAGCACCCACCAGATATAGGTTCCGAGCACGATATCGAGAACACCTGCGGCAGAAGTTCTGATGAATAATATCATCCAAAGAAAGAAAAGTTAGAGCTGTCTACCTTTCCTAGCTCATCATCGAGGATAATTTCTTCGCGTCGTTCCCTTATAGTCAGTTGCAGAGGCCAAGTCTGGCCGCAAATATGATGGAAGGTCCCCATAAAGACACATATAAAAGGGTCCCAGGGAAAATCGAGGAAGGCAATTGAAACGTACGACGATGGTCGTGGTCCCAAACAGAGAAGGGAGTCGTGGGAAACCTTACCTTATCTGCATTTTGTGCGGACCTCGGGCCGACTTCCGACAACGCTTTCCTGATCGCGCACAGCGCGACACCAATCTACCTTGTTCTCTTCTCAGATTTTCTTCCTAGACTCACTCGACACGAAGATCCTTTACATTATTGCTCTTCCTACCAAGTTTACGATAAGAATGTTCCACGCCAAGCGTGGGGCAAGCGCAACTTGCAAGGTAAATGAGTAGACTGTTAAGGTTTGCAACAGAGAGCGACACGATTAGCACAGATGGTACCATCCAGTGCAACCTATTATCTATTTTGTCGACCGCATGTTGAACTCCCGGTAGTATCCATCTAGTGGCCTGTCATCGCGAAGGAATAAGTGTTGTCCATGTTAGAGAGAAATCTCGTCATCTCGATACAAACAAATTTCTTTCGTCGAAAAATAAGCCTCCGACTCGGAAGCGCGTAGTGAAGAACTACAGTCGATTTAAGTGACCACTCGCCCGCACAGCCAGATCACCTCCAGGTTCTCTTCTGCTGGAAATTGAATCTCTGAAACGACTGATCAGTTAATGGAGAGGTAAAATGCCCAGGCGAACTCGTAAGCATCATCGTCTTAATCAAAGAAAGTGCATATCCGCTTACATAGGACATAAAATAAACCGGAATATCTGAGGGCGGTCACTAGAGACTGCAAATGCCGCTTTGTGATTCGCAATCAGTGGATAATGTTGTATAGTTCTACATACTAAGAATATAAAAAGATGCCAAGCCCCAAAGTAAACATCAGCAGGGAGTCGAGCCCCGACTGTGGCTACAGGTCAAGTTAACCATTCCGCAACTGATATATATGGGAAGTAAGCAATCACCTCCAAATGTGTACTTGCCACAGCTCCAACGAACCTTGGGCTATTTCATATGTTCCATCACCTGTTGCTGTCAGTAAGTAAATCACTGTTGATAGCTTTAGTACTGGATGCTCCTTACTCTCTGATAGTGGAATGTGGAACAGTCGCAGCTCAACGCAATTTCCATTGTAAATTGCTTGTCTAGCTGGTTGGACGTTGCTCACAACTCCGTTATAAATCGAACCAACGAACAATTTACCATGTGTCGACAGCTACACCGACCATCAATAAAGGTATTTCCAGGTATTTTCCCCCTCCCACTACTTACGGTATTTCATCGTGGCACTCTCTCTCCACCCGAAGGTACCCATCGACTACTGGAACGAGGATGGTGCTCTCGCGGTCATCAAGCTTTCTGCGAAATCCGTAATATAAAGGCGATACACTGATGAAACCGGGAGGCCATGGAGTGTCTACATTGGTCGTTAGTCGCATTAGCTGTCAAGAACACATACGACATCATGAAAGGTTGGCTATTCAGCGGGGCCTCTAACAGAGTTCTTCCTCTTGAAAGAAAAGCACTGGATCTGCACAAGTTATAGCGAACTTTCCAAGCAAAGGCGTAATGAATTACAGTAGTACAGATAACATTTCCCGGGATATGTTGCGTATTAGCGAGGCAGTGGATCAAACGAAGCTTCCTTCAGATGATCGAGTATAGCAAAATCGAAATTGGATAGGCAAACATGATGCCATACTTATCGGCAATAATACATGAACCGACCTGGACAGAACACGGGACAGCCTCTCCCCTAATCTGTGTAGAATCAGTTCGCCTCAAGACCTATGGATTTTTTAGTTGGAAGCGGTAGGACAAGAAAGATTGTACTCACCTTTGATTGACGCTGAGATTTGTATTCCTCCCCCTGGCGCACTGAGTCGTTGCCATAGGCTACGTGTATCGGCATTATCATTGACAAGTCCCTGTTGCCATGCCAGTTTGAATTCCCGCAGAGCTCCCTGATCTCTTCGAGATTGGACGAGCTCTACTAGGATATGCATATCAAGTAGATCCTCAGACCAGCCAAAGTCGAGTCCACACTTGATATCAAGTTTAGACATCTTCGGAAATATCACGTTCCTTCCGGGATGGATCGACAATGCAGTCAGGAAGGGGTTGATATTTGGGCAGTACTCGACGGTAAGACACTGGAGGTTCCGCAGCCTACAAAGTGAGGAAAGATCTAGCTCAATATCTGAAGCTGAATATTTCTGGGATAAGCATTGGAACCACGTCAAAATAAGACTGGTAACCGTTGATGAGCTGATCGGCTGAAGGACCTGTGGAGGGACCTTTGGATGCGAGAAGATTAATAACATTTGAAGGTGGGTGAGAAACGGAAGTTCGAAGTGGTTGTACGTGACAAATGCGGTGCTCAAGCTGCGTAGATTCATTGTCAATTCGAGCTGGGAGAGCCTCGGGAGGCGAATTCGGGGTAATTCGCTTGAATACGAGCCGCACGAAATTGAGAGGATTTCGATATTGACAAGGTTATGGAGAGTGGTACATGTATTTTTATTGAACGGACAGGAATCGTCGAATTCGACGAGATTGGCTGGGAGCAAAAAGGGGGCATCCAATGTCTTTGTGAAAGACCACAGACGCGGAGCCACGGCAAATATGTCTATGGCCTCTGATCCTCCGCGATGGAAACCCCGCAACACGACAGTTTCAAGCCGCTCAAAAAAAGCACGGCAAGGCGACAGGAAGCCGAGTTTGCAGGGTGCTCCGTAGACCTCCAAGGATTTCCAATACCGAACACTAGGAAGAAGTACCGTACAAACTGGGTGTGTTGATATGTCGTCCTTATGGTCAATGATAACGTTGAGATCGTGGGGCCGGGCTCGATCAAGGATCATGCCAAGCATGAATGCCGCTTCATGCACATGGCTTCCATTAAGGAACTTGTCACGCATGAAATCCAAACGAATACTGGACCATATTTCCGGGGTAGCGATGGCGACCTCCCTCCATTTCCTGCAAACGTGCGTCAATGACCATGGCACTGCACGAGGATCCAAAAGAGGGTCCCTTCGACCACGGAGTGCCTGACAACACGTAAATATCGCGATCAGCATCTCAGGTGGAAACCGACGAGACGGGGTGAGGATCTTCTTGGCGTTAGCTTGGTTTTCTATGGCCTGGTTGCGATCTTGAGTTAGGTAGCGTAGAAGCGATGTGGTGGAATGGATGAGGGAGTCAAGCTCTGCTATACGATCAGGTGTTTCGGAGAGGGTAGCTTCGAGACTTTTCCTCTCAAGGACCGTTGGTGGAGCATTGGTTCGTAGGAGTTCGATGATTCGGGCGTCGGGAGGGGCATGGGAATAATCGGGAAGCAGGGCTGCTAGCCTTGAGTCGAAATCCGTTTTCTTAGTTGGAATGTAGGCCATGGATCTTGGATGGATCTGTCAGAAATACTCAGAGAAAGAAATTATAGAGAGAAGGGCAAATTCACTTTCAGCGCAATCTAGAATCGGATGGGATAAAAGAGAAAGCTGATACGCATCTGAGTAACGCCACGTGGGCGTGACACCTTAAGTCGTCAGTGCGTCGTCCAATCTCCCACGCATTTTCAACAGACATTTACTAAGAACTGTACTGACTCGCTGAAAAGGCTAGCGAAATAGTAGTAGCCTAAAACAGGACCTTAAAAGGTTTCGATTTCGGCTTCCGCTGTTACACCCTTGTTTTGCGCGCCGTAAAACGAGAAGGTACTGCCGCTTTGAGGTATACCCTTAACTAAATGTGGCCTCAAAAACCAGGCACGGTAGCAGGAGCTATGTATAACAGCGAGGAGAATTCAAGTAAAGTAGACCAATCAGTTAAACAGCGTGTCTAATCAACGTTTAGACCATGCACCGCTGTCAAGAAGGTCAAGGGTTGAGCGTGCGATATCGCCATATACGTATGTCATCCTGCACGGCAAGCAGGCCAGTGAATGGATTTTGACATTGGATAGGTGATGGATGCTACTGGACGGTTGCTATTAGAGGTGCGTCCAGAGATAGCATGAGGGAACGACGCGCACCTTTGATAAATTGATATAAACGTATTTCAGCGAGTCACCTATGCATTATTTTCAGGACCGACAAGGGAAACGGGGGGCAGGATGCACACCTATATTAACGGAAATGATTGGATGGGTCTTTGGTACGTTAGTTTCGAGCATGCTCTGAAAGTATAAAGTTAGCGAAAACCCGAAGGATTGCGAACCGCCCTAACCAATGTCTGTACACTGTCTGGAAACTCCGCCTGACTGTTCCGCACCCTCTCAAGCACCTCCAGCCTATCATAGATGAAATTTCCACGTCGCGGATATTTCTCCGGCCAGTAAACCTCCGGTCACTCTTGTATCTCCATCGAACATGGCTTATCTCCAGACGTCCTCGCGTCCATATCCGAAAACATCTGCCACACCAGGGCGATCCACACTGACTCATCGACCGAGTTACCACGCTCTCTGTACCCTGCATCCCACGCCATACCCTCCCAAGACTTGTCCCACCGCTTCCGGTGAAACTTGAACAGCTCCACCAGTGAGTGCGTCGAGATCCGCTGAAGCGCCTCCTGGTGCTGCTCCTTATGGAGAGATAAGTATAGTATATGCTTCGACGCCAGCTCTGCTTCCTGCTCCTACCGGAATCTCGTCGCTATCGCATACACCCGGAACGGTTCAGGTAGCCGCAGTAATAGACGCGCGTATGATATTTATCGCGTCTCTCACTCCCCATGACTCAGGTAGACTCAGCACACCTTCGAAGTCGTCAAATGTGTGCCAAGGACCGCAAGGCTGGTGAGTATCCGTCGTAGCTGTTCGAGCGTGACATTGTGTATGTGGATGGGAATAGGTTTGCCATCTGGTCTGAAAGTGAAAGTGTTCGAAGTGAGGAACGTGGTAGATTGCCGCAGGGCGAAGGATAAGAGACAGTATAGTACGCCGTCGAGTGAGAATAAGATAACGCTGCCATCTGTGGTATTGAAGTTAGGATGATACGTGGCGGAGAGTTCTTGCAAGACCGAAGTAATAAAGGGAGGGCGGCCTGTCGCCTGCAGGGAGACCATGTGTTGATGGTCTCGTTGCCATCTGCCCCGGTAGTCCGAATTGCATCAACATGAAGACATGCGGACTGACAGCAGATAAAAAGGTAATTCGTTGAAAAGTTGACAACTGGACGCTGCTAAACAGGACACATTTAAAGACGAGCAGCATAAGTTAATGGAGGATCACACACCAGAGCCTGCATGCGATACATCGGGCATCTTTCATGCGCTTGATATACGCCCGATCCTCCAAAAAGGTGGCATGATATCGGGACGGAACGAGGCTGATCTCCGGTGGCGATAGAAGTACCGAAACTTTCAGGATGGAGAATGTCGCGTAGAGAAGATGGTAACGCTGGAGTGGTTTTCAGTAGCCGTATGTTTGTGTGTATTGTTCGCGATGATGTGTGATGAGATTCAAAGGCGTCTTGGTATTCGTGTTGGTACCCGGGCAACGTAATAATCAAGAGGTATGAAAGATAACGGATCTGCCAAACAGACAGTCCGTGCGGTGATTATGGAATGTCACGAAGCCAGGGAGACGGGCTGCTATTGCGTAGGCCATCACAATTAATGCTATAGTCCAAGTATACTGCTGTACCCGCGCCTGCCCTTTGCGAGAGCTCTGTCAGTGGCGGCCAGGGTTAGTCGCTGCATGCTTCAAGCCACTGTTGAGCTGAACGAAAGAAAGCTATGTCATGAAACGCATCAGAAAATGGAAAATAATGACAGTCATTGTCACGAACCTGTTCGCCTTAATTATACCCAAGCCATGACTACCCCAAGCGAGTCGCGACTTCAGAAATTAGGTCCTCAACCCTTTCTTCACCTTGAATGTGACAACAACGATATGTCTGGGTTAGCGCCGCTGTATCGACAGTGCTGATACACGCGATGAGTGACGAAAGGAACGGAACGACGAGGCATTTACCTCGAGAAACCCGTGTCGACAGCGCCCACGAGGTATATGCTCCAAGTACGATATCGAGAACACCTGCAGCAAAAAATTCCGATGACTTTTATTATCCAAAGAGAGAGAAATTAAAGAGCTGCCTACCTTTCCTAGCTCATCATCACCGAGGATCATTTCTTTCGCGTTGTTCCCTTGAAGTCACTTGCAGAGGGCTGTCCTGCCTGCGAATATGATGGACGGACCCATAAAATCGGACGAAATAAGGTCCCAGGGAAAATCTAGAGAAGGGCAATTGAAATGACGGACGATGGTCATAGTCCCAAACAGAGAAGGAAATCGTGGGAAACCTTACCTTTTCCGCATTTTGCATGGGCTTCGGGCCGACTTCCGACAGCGCTTTTCAACAGCTGATCGCGCGCGACAACAATACTAACCCACCTTGTTTTCTTCTCCGATATTCTTCTGAGACTCTTTTGAGGCCTACAGTCAGGTCTTATATACCCTTGCTGCTCCTACCTATTTCGCGATGGGAACGTTCCAACGGTTCCATATAGGTAAATGTTACTAGATAGTCTGTTCTTTATTCTCACAAAGGTTCCCACATCGAGCGACACGATTGGCACAGATGGTACGTACCGTTCCATGCGACTTATCATATAACTTCCCGAACTCATTTTGGACTCCTGGTAATAATTATCTAGTGACCTATCGTCGCGAAAGAATAAGTAGCGTATAGGATGGTATAGGATCATTCTATCCAGGTGACAGGGCACAGAAACGACGCCTTCCAAGAGGCATCCGCACCCTGACATAGGGAACGTTCAGGATCCATTATCTGACGTGCACAAGTATACCTTCTATAGCCTTCTCGATTCCGATACTCGCCCTCGAAGATGAAAGGACCAATGATGTACGATTTATTAATCCCAGACCCTACTCGCCATTTTCAATCTCACGCACATCCATATCCTATCGATGGCACGATATATCACATACAGCTGACCTGTTATCTCTGCCGGCTTCTACTGGATGTCGACAGCATCTCGTAAATGAAGCAACATCTATCAGCCGCTGGAGCTTGTTGATCTCTTGTGACCCACCGGTACATTTCTTTAGCTCGCCACTTAGCGATGGAGGTGGAACTTACTAGTCATCAGCTCTTCGATTACCTGGAGTACTGATTACCGCCATCAGAAGGAGCAACAAGGACTGATTTCACTCTCTATGGATACCCCATGACAGACACAAGCTTTACGGCTAACCAATCGCAATAGCTGTGATAGATCTTCTGAATGAAACACGTAAGCACAAGGTCAAGGATAAAAGCCCTTTAACTAGTTATGGCGACTGTATGTCCCCAATGCAGAGATACAGCGATGCCATAGTTCCTCTCGCCCTTTCTTATGTCTTTTACCTAGCAGTCTACCGCTTACTCCTCCATCCTCTCAAATCGTTTCCGGGACCACGCTTAGCTGCACTTACAGGCTGGTACCAAACATACTACGAGGTATTCTGCGACGGCCTATTTGTCCAGAAACTCGAGGAGCTCCACAAATTATATGGTACGTCTCCTCGATCTTTCGGCAGCATCAATCCACTGATCCAACTCAGGGCCCGTTGTTCGCATAAATCCAAACGAAGTAAAATCCTCACAAACGCCATCGCATCTATGTGACTAACTTACATCTCTGAAGCTACATTTTAGCAACCCGCAAGCATACTTCTCAATATACTCATCCCAAGTTAAATTTATCAAAGACCCGAATTTCTACTTTTGCTTCGCCCAAGACGAGTCTTCATTTGGGTTCACTGACCATGCCGTCGCAAAGAAACGAAGAGACGTGCTTCTACCTTTCTTCTCTCGTCGATCTATTCTACAACTCGAGGGCATCATCCAATCCAAGGCAAGTCGGCCCTCGCCTCCACCCTATCCCAACTCACCATACGCTTCCCTTAGGTCGACACCCTCATCTCCCGCCTTCGCAAAGACTACTCCTCCAAACCCGTCAACCTCTACGCCGCCTTCAAATCCCTAACCATGGACATCATCACCACCTTCTGCTACTCCCACTCATTCGACGCCCTCTCCTCTCCTGACTTCTCTCACCCAATCCTTCTCAGCCTCGAGCGCGCCATGCCCATGATGACTACCGTCCGGCACTTTCCCGTCCTCCAACTGCTCTACCGTCTCCCCGAGTCCCTCACGCGCTATCTCAATTCTGATACCGTCGGATTCGTTGAGCTGCGAAATGCGCTGTCCACTCAGATTGAAGGGATCCTGGAAAATCCCTCGTCCCTCGATGGCATGCATGAGACTATTTATCATGGCCTTCTGTCACCGGAAAAATTCAAGTCGGGCGAGATACCGTCTAAGAAATCTCTATCGGATGAGGTATGGAGTATCGTGTGTTATTCTCAAATCGCATTTATAACTGTGATCGTAGGCCCAAAATCTACTATTTGCCGGAACGGATACGACAGGTAACACAATGACCATCGGCTTCTTCCACATAATGCAAAACCCGGATATCTATTCCAAATTGATGTCAGAATTACTCGAAGTATGGCCCAGTAAAGAGTTGTCCGTCTCCTTTGAAGTGTTAGAGAAACTACCGTACTTGGTGAGCCAGCCATCCTTTTGCTCTCGCCCGAGAACTCACCATCAAAATAGACCGCGGTTATCAAAGAATCCTTACGAATCAGTAACGGCGTTCCAGTCGCCAAACCACGCGTCATCGACTCTGCCACCATAATCGAAGGTGTCCTCGTTCCCGCTGGAGTGAGCTTTTCCAACCCCAAATTCAACTCGAAACCGCATATCTAATAAGTTCACAGACCACCGTTGGTATCGGCAGCACCTTCGTCCTCATGAATGAGGACATCTTCCCCGACCCGCATTGCTTCGACCCGGAACGATGGCTGCGACCTGGGGTGTCCCTCGACAAGTATCTGATTCCGTTCTCGAAGGGACCTCGTGCGTGTCTAGGGATCAAGTGAGTTATGCGCCCCCGTGTTTCTTTGATTCTTCTGATGGCAGCTTCAAGCTTGGCATGGTGTGAACTGTATATCCTCTTTGCGAACATTCTTCGGAAATTCGACTTGAAGAATCACGAGACGAAGTGGGTTCCACGGTCCTTCCATTCCGCGCCCATTCCTCACTCTTGTTTGTTTTGAAGGCATGTCAATTTTAGATATCACTTCTTACCTGCTTTCCGCGACAAGCATTTGCATGCCGTTATAACTGAGCGGGAGTGACATTTGTGCGTCCCGTATTCGTGTTACAGTTGCTCTTGGCTAAATGGGAACTGTAGCCCGGCGATGTAATAACGATCAAGTCTGGGAATGCGTCTAGAACTGTATCATGAGCTTCGTATCATCTTTAACGTGAATGCGCGGCAGGTTTCCCCTAGATATAACTGCGAAAATGTGTCGCAGAGTATGCAACTGCGTGTATCACTACTAACGACAAAGAAATATAGAGAATATTCAGGCCTTCAATAAGTGTCGCTAGACCATCATTGGATCAATTTCATTTCAGCAGAGGAATGGTGTATCTGGAGCTTTCTGCCTACAGCATTGCTGCAACGAGATTTTAATCTCCGTATTACTCACGTTATATAAAGCATTCTGCCGCCACCGACTCCTTGTCAGAACTCTACTACATCGAGTCGCAAGCCCTTCGAACGAGAACCACTCTTCCAATGACGTCCCGACCCTCCGATCAGCCGTACGATCCTAATGAATATGATCCGGACTTTAGCTGGGACTACGACATTGACAATCCAACAGTCCTGCGCGAGACTTGTCGTGACCTTCGCCGTCTGCGTAAGGCAGTAATCTCGGGCCGATACCTGCAGGAAGGCTTGTGTTTCACAGTAACATTTCCTCGGGTCTTCCGCAGGTCGACCATCGCCAATGCTCGCGAACTGCCATTATTTGCGACCACTGCTGGGACCTATAGCGTTGTGGTTACCTCTGTCATCCAGACTTTTAGCGAGCTTAGAACGTTTTAGTCGCAAGTCTGTGTTGCTGAAGTCCGTATGGGGGGAGAAGTTAAGGGAAAAGCCATTCTCAAGATTCTGCAACCTTCGCTACTTCCCATTCCATAGCCTAAAGCTGAAAACCCTTCGGGCTATTGCGTTTCTCCCAGGCATCTTGCCCACATGGAGGATTTAGTCTATGGGAAACTTGAGTCTTTGCAAGGCACCGTGATTCCATACTACTTCGGGTTGCATAAGGTACATTTACAGTCTGATTGTTCGTCGTTCTAGCTCATGTTCTGTGAACAGCTGACGATACATAACAGAGAAGTAGCACGTGTTTTGGTGTTGTTTATGGAGTATGTCGATGGTGTTACGGTTCCACAGTGGAAACGGACGTATGTGAAACACGAAAATCTATATAGCGACGACGAGGATGATGACGATGAAGTGGAAAGTGGGATTTCAGAAGACTCGTGCTCAAGCTCCACGGAGCGTGAGTTTGAGGCTCTGAAATTCAAACCTGAGGGTGGCCCCAAATTGTTTTATCTTGAAGAAGCGAAGCAGATTGTACTGTCAATTTTTTGTCTTTACTCTCGGTCTGTTACTGACGCTCCCTGACTAGTTTCCTCTCGCTTTGCGTGGAATCACCGAAATCAATTCTCTCGGTGTCGCCCACCAAGACGTCCGTCCAGAAAACATGATCATCTACCCGAATGTCAAGTCACCCCAAGGTTTCGTTTTCATAGATTTTGCGAGGAGTTGCGTAAATATTCCTCGCGAAGAAATGCAAGCTGAATAGGTAGAAAACAAACGTGTCGTCAACTATATTTGGGGATGCTTTCATTACCGTAGGGATAAAGTGACAAGATGGGCCAACGAGGATGGGAACCTCCCTCCTGGCGTGTCTTGCCCTTTAAGTAGGTAGCGCCTCTTATTAGCTGAAAATTATGATTCACATACGAGTATGTAGACTAGAATGTGCCGTTGTGTTTCATATTCAAATTTACTTCGAACTTTGTGATTAACAAGGCAAAATGATGAAAGGTAAGCTGCATCTACACATCACGCAAGAATACCGATTGTAGCTATTACCTACCGTATGTTTAACAACCAGCGGGAACGGTAGCATCGTCCACACAGTTCGCTGCAAACATTCCCAAACCACGACTCGCAAAGGTATTCCAAAGGATACAAGCATTAGCTCCATTGTACCGGTTCACATCGGCCTGGATCCATGCATCCCGGGCTTGCACGACTGCGAGTCCTCAGTGAGACGGTGCTAGACCATGGGAGATGACACGCTTACAAGTAGGGTTGCAGGGCTGCAAAGATAAGGCGTCGATGAACAGGTGCAGGTAAACTATATTTCCTTCGCGGCCGGTAGCATCATCCATAGCCGTCGATGACCATCCGTAAGTCTGGACCAGAGCGGCATATACGTTGTGTAGCATGTTGGCCCACACCTGGCCGATATCTGAGGACTAATGACTGGGTGCTAATTCGGTTATAAGTACACCCACCGTGAACCTCGCCTAGTCGAGCAAGGGAAGAATACCGAAGTGGGTTCACGTTGGGGTTGGTGGAGTAGGGATATTCGCGGATGCCAGCAGGGTTATTTGTCGCCCAAACCCCAAGGACATAGTCAGAAATAGTTCCGCTCTTTTGTTCAGTCCATCTGTTGTCGTGTTTTATATTCCAGCCAGCATTGAGAAAGGAAGCAAACCGCCATACTCCGCCATTGTGTCTGACCATCCTGAGAACTACATTATCAATCAATAATACTACGTAAAGACACTGGTAAGTGCACAACTTCTCCTAATCCAGCAGATTCAAGTGTCTGCAAGCATCTAGCCGTTCCGCCCCCAGTCAAACGATTGGTGATACCATGAGTAATTTCATGAACGATTATATCGTTCTGCAAGTCTCCATCACGACTGGGAATTGTATTGGTCCAAAGAAACATCCGACAGATCCCGGGCTGACCACTGAAATTTCTCATGTCAGTTTACGCTGCTACCTGAATTCAACAAACAACCTACTCAGGAAGGGTCAGGAAATTCGCATCATTAACCCCGCCAGCGTCTTGGACAGACGTCTGCACACGATCCCCGCTTAGTCCGCCGTTACCGAAGTTGTCTTGCTGGAAATTATAAGCGGCCTCGGTCCATCCGTACTTGTACACGAAGTCGTGGACTTTGTTGATGATGTAGAAGGTATTGGTTCGAGCCGCATCGACGTTACTGCCAAGCAGCGGGTCGACAGCGGTGTTATAAGGGTAATTGAATGTGTTGGGCGATGACTGTAGAGTGGTGCTTGCCAGTAATCCCTTGAAGGAGATGACATTGTTTCCACTACCAAAAAAATCAGGAAGATGTACCACGAGGGCGTAGAATGCTTACGCGGTTTGCCCATTCTGTACCCAACCTTGAGGAGAAGAGTTCAAGTCCTCAGGGTTGACGAGAGTTTGCTCGCCTTCCGCAACGGATGCCCTAGTTATGGGTACGACAGTATACTAGACCACCATTTAGAAAGACGCAAAAGTGAGGAGAAATGGGAGATTACCGTGGCCTTTGCAGAAAAATCGGTGACTGCGATTATATCCCCTGAATGGGCATCGACAAAAGCTTCGTAACCGGTGTTGGCTTCAGCTTTGAGGACTTGGACTACATGGGAAAGTGCTACCGATCCGTCTGTGAGGGCGAAATATTCGAGGGAATTTATGCCACTGTAGGTCGCAATGAAAGCGTCTTCGACCTTGCTGATAATTGAATCCAGCGTTACGGTGGGCTGGGAGGAAGCGATGTTCGCTACGCAGTGTCAAAATATAGAGGAGAGGGTCTAAGCATAATACGTTACTCGCATGTATCTACGAACGACGATCCGAGCGAAACGGCGTTGCCGTTTTTGAAAGCAACATTGGCAACAGCGTTGGAAAAAGGAACACCATCCTGAGAAAGGGAACCGAGTAATATTGTTAGAGAAATGAAAAATGAGACGTACGTGGTACTGTTTCGCATAGGCGTAACTCATATCGTTCTCAGCCGTGTGTCCCGAGTTATACATGACTGTAGAGGAGTCGACACAGAGTTCCGATGCAATGAAGGAGATTGCGGTGGTCTCCAGGTCACCGTTAACGAAAGAAGAGATCTCTTTCCATCCTCCAAAAGTCTACAAGACAAATGTGAGACGATAAGTAGAATGAGACCATTGCGCCGTCACCTTGAACGTCGACTCTGGATGGTAGGTATCGATCGTCAAGTCGCGTCCAATAGTCCTTCGTCGGTGGGTAGAGTACTTTGAAGTCACTGGCCAAGGCGCTGCATGTGAGATCTTGGCGAGGAGGACCGCAAGAAACACAGAAGAGAGTAATTGTTTTCCGAAGGTGCGCATAGTCAGTTAAGGAAGACGAGGGTATTCCTTGTGAGTAGAATACAAGATGTTGAGGTGGTTTATATAGGATTTACCACTGTACATGCGAGGAGGCTTCCAGCGAATTATTGAGTCCGGTGAGGAATATGGAGCTTTGCATACCGTCTTGAACGGCGGACGACGAGTAATAGAAGAAATGACGCTAGAGGACTCGGGCGGAGTCAGCAGGAATACCGCGATCCACCATTTTGATGGCTCTAGGAACATTGACGCTGTCAACACAAGACAAAGATATGTTGGCAAAGCCTCCTACGAAACACCAGTCACCCATTCAACAGAAAGAAAAACTGTATAGCAGGGTATCAGACTGAGACAAAGCCACGAGATTCAGCGATACAATATTGGACAGTGAGAAATAGGACTCATAAAAAGCAGCGAAGAACCCAAAACAACAGACCCCGGCAACCGGGGCTTGGCTTCCTGTTTATATATACACTGGAACTCTCACCGGCTGGCGAATTCGGGTTTTGATGAACAGACAGGAAGTAGACCTTTCTGGAAGCTGCTCTCGATTGGAATCCCTCATGCCAGGAACTGTTGTAGAGTTAACGAACTCAATGAGATACGAATACATATCGGCATAGAGTGAAAGCCGTACTGTTCGTCCATAGATTTTTCGTTCAGTTCCCCGCTACTGCTAACGTCCGCTTCAAGCGGTCATATCATTTCTATGATTAGTAGCCGTGTTCACATGAAGAACGTTGGCGGGAAATATATCCCATAGAGGGAGGAGTTGGTCGTACTGTAAATTTCTCTGTCTATCAGGCGTCAGGAGCATCTGGTATTACTTACAACGCACTGGACCAACAATTATTCAGTCAGAGCTTCATCATGTGTCATCATGTCGCCAGTTTCGAAAGGTGCTGCTCTTGCATGCCAATACTTGTCATTTGGAAACTGGCTGCTGCATTAATACTCATAGTCAGAGACAGACTGAGTCGATTACCGAGGTTAAAAGGTAGGTTCGCGTTGGGTTGAATGCGAGAGGCGAAATCAGAAGTCGGCCCGATATCCGGATTAAACATAGAGATGACGTGATCTACATTTTCCCACGACTGCTTGACCATCGACTGTCGTTTCCATTGATCCTCCTTCCAGGTTTTTTTTTCATGCTGGAGCCCCGTTGTATGGAACGTATCTATCATATACTCGGCAGGATGATGCCTTTACACGAGAAACAAGGCAAAATAACATGAGAATGAGGTGGGAAAGGTAGGCCTTTTTCTGCTACCTTTGTTGTCATATTCATCAGGGTATATACAGCTGGTTCTTTCTCTACTATGTTAGGCGCCTGTGAATCGTTGGTGTTATTGACGGAGTTCGAGGTATGATCCTCGGCATATCTCCCTTTCGTCGGTCTCAGACGTATCTTTGTTCTGAAGTAACAAGTCGCGACTCGTCTGAATAGCTGTGGCTTGCATATAAGGTTACTTGCCAGCGAAAAGGTTCATGACATGTTCTGTCATCTCTTCTGTTTCCTGATGCATTTAACAGCATGACATTTGGTCGTCGGGCTCAACGATGACTTGCTCAAACCACACTGAAGAATCACCACAGCGGAGGCAGTTTGTCCGTGACGGACGTTGCAGGCGCTGCGTATATTTGCCTGACGACGTGTTCATGGGCTCTGAATATACGGAAGCACCAACGTCCACATCCTTTGTCCGACATCGGATCTGAAGAACCAAAACTTCGACGTTTCGGCTCTGCTGGGGACGCTCACGCCCTGGTGTGTCATATTTCGTTCATTCATGCCATTCGGTCCTTACAATCCTATTTCTAGGGGACTTGGGCAGCATTCAGTTCCACGGACATCCCTTCTCTATCCCAACAACGACGGCATATATTCATGTTGATGCGACTCACATCACCGGAACGAGCATGCGGTAACGAATCCATCAACGCATGTCTACCCTGCACCGTCACCAGACTATCGCTACTTTCTTACTTCGTTACTTCCACGATGGCGTCCCAAGGACTCGCAGTGACGTATCATCCTGGCTTCAATACCACGGACGCCGATGCAGTCCTATTCTCACTCGATGGTACCCTATATCGTCTCTCATCGTTAGTCTTGCGAAGGACCACAAACTTATTCGCGTCGAGCTCTTTCATGTTCGAACGAAATTAGCAAGCCTATACCCATCCACGAACACGATGTCGTCCTCGAGCAGCTGACACGGACCGGTGGTCTTGCGATCTCTCCTGGACGCCAATTTAACGACCTCAGGGGTATGCTCACACTAGCTGAGGCTTAGGGAGTGGGAGGTGCGATAGATATAATATGCCCATCTATCATTGCAACTGTGTTCGTGCGAGAACTTCTCCGGATGTATGCGATAGGGACGAGGTTTGGGCAGGAGGAGGAATCTGAGCTTATCTCTCCACGAGGCGCAGCGCCAGGAAGCGCTGCAGCGGATCTCGACGCGCTTGCTAGTGAAGCTGCTCGAGTTTCACTTGAAGCGGCAAGATGAGTTTTGGAAGGGTATGCGAGGTGATGCGAGGTGCAGAGGGTGTGATAACTCGGTTAATGAGTTCGCATGGACGGCGCTGGTATGACAGACGTTTTGGGAAATGGATGCGAGGCCGTTCGTCGGAGATGGAAGAGTGGCCGGGCACGGAGACTTGTTCGACGGAGAAATGTCCTCCGGGATGTGGGACATTGGCGTATGATAGGCTGATTATCTCGGAGAGGATAAGGAGATGTCTGGCTCAGTTTCCAGATATGTTGTGAAGACATGGGTTAGGACCACTCGTTATCCTTTTGTTTTTCGCTAACGTTATACTTTCATAGCATGCTAGCAACGAACGTACCAATGACATATCCAATTTTTTGCGCTGATGCTCTTGTCAGTCCTGACAATATTTCCTAGGTTACTTCCGGAAATAAATTTGTCTCAATGTATCAAAGGTGAGCATCATTTCCTTCTGATATCTCTGGATGCACCTCTGACAGAAACTATCCTATAGTATGCATCATAAGTATATTCATTGTTATAATCCACGTTGTCTGCATTCGGTGTCTTGTTCGCTGTAGGAAAGGTCTTGTTACATGACTCGAAGAATACGACGGCGCTTCTATCAAGATTCTCAAGCGTTGGTGGAAATCTCAAGATGACGTACATGCTCGGTGGCCCACGTCCAACCCTTGACCTTCTTGACAGTGATGTATGATCTAAAACATTGCTCATACACGCCATTTGACTGGTTGGCCTGCTTGACAATTCTTCTCACTGTTCCGCGCAGCCCCTACTACTTACTTTACCCCGAGAATTCACCCTCTGCAAAGATTCGCCACAGATTCCCCGCTGATGTACTTTCACTCTACGATGAGGTGTGAAACTGTTCCAGCCCTATCCAGTCATGGACGATTCTCTACAGCACCTAATACATGCGCGAAGATCGTGATATTGGACTCGAAGAGTAGAGCCCCAGACGCGTTGAACGGTGTGGTGTCACGCTCACGTGATGTTACTCAACGTGTCAACTCCGATTTGAGTTTTGTGATCATCGATAAGTCGTCTAAACTCTTTCATCCTATCCGATCCTCGAATCCACTGAAAGTAAATTTTCTCTCTTCTCTGTAATTTATTTCGCTAAATATTTCTGACAGATCTATGGCCTACCTACAAACCCAAAAATCGGATTTTGACTCGAGGCTAGCCACTCTTCTTCCTAATTATTCCCATGCCCCTCCCGACGCCCGAATCATCGAGCTTCTAAGAACAAATACTTCACCGACTGCCTTTGAGAGGAAGGGTTTCGAAATTACTCTCTCTAAAGCACCTAGTCGTATCGCAGAGCTCGACTCCCTCATCCACGCGACCACATCCCTTCTAGACTACCTAACTAAAGATCGCAGCCAAGCCTTAGCAAACCAAGCTGATGCGAAGAAAATCCTCTCCCCGTCTCGTCGGCTTCCACCAGAGGTGTTAACCGAGATATTTATCCGGTGTTGGTCATTATATGGTCGAACGGGTCCTCCTTTGGATCCTCGTGCAGTGCCTTGGTCATTGACGCACGTTTGCAGGAAATGGAGGGAGGTCGCCATCGCTACCCCGGAAATATGGTCCAGTATTCACTTGGATTTCGTGCATGACAAGTTCCTCAAAGGAAGCCGTGCGCATGAAGCGGCGTTCATGCTTGGCGTGATCCTTGATCGAGCCCAGACCCACGATCTCGACGTTATCGTCAACCATGAGGACGACATATCTACACACCCAGCTTGCACAGTACTTCTTCCTAGTGTTCGGTATTGGAAGTCTCTGGAGGTCTGGGGAGTGACCCGCTTCCTGTCGCCTTGCCGCGGTTTTTTTGACCGGCTTGAGACTGCCGAGGTGCGGGGTTTCCATTATGGGGGATCAGAAGCCATAGACATATTTGCCGTGGCCCCGCGTCTGCGGTCTTTTACAATGATATTGGATGCCCCCTTTGTTCTCCCGGCCAATCTCGTCGAATTCGACGATTCCTGTCCGTTCAATAAAAATACATGTACCACCCTCCGTCACCTTGTCAATATCGAAACCCTCTCAATTTCGTGCAGCTCTTATTCAAGCGAATTACCCCGAATTCACCTCCCGAAGCCGTCCCAGCTCGATTTGACGATGGATCTACGAAGCTTGGGCACCCCATTTGTCACGTACAATCACTTTGACCTGCCATCTCTCACCCACCTTAAAATCTTCTTCCTCTACTCGCAACCGACGATCTCTCCACAAGTCCCTCAGCCAATCCACTCATCCACGGTAACCAGCCTTACTTTGACGTGGTTCCACTGCATATCCCTGAAGCTTTCCGCTTCGGACTTCGAGCTAGATCTTTCCTCATATTGTAGGCTGCCGAACCTCCGGTGTCTTACCGTCGGGGATTGCCCAAACATCAACCCCTTCCTGGGTGCATTGTCTATCCATCCTGGAAGGAATGTGATGTTTCCGAAGATGTCCAAACTTGATATCAAGTGTGGGTATGACCATCGCTTGTCTGGGGACGTACTTGATATGCATATCCTAGTAGAGCTCGTCCAATCTCGAAGAGATCAGGGAGCTCTGCGAAATTTCAGACTGGCGTGGCAACGGGGACTTGTCAACGATGATGCTGATACACGTAGCCGGTGGCAACAGCTCAGTGCGCCAGGGGGAAGAATACAAATCTCAGCGTCGATCAAAGGTAAGTACAGCTTTTATTTTCCTCCTGCTTTGAACTAAAATCTCCGCAGGTCTGTAGACGGCCTGATTACAGGCAGGTTAGGCGAGAGGGTGTCCCGTGTTGGTGTCGGTTCTTGTAGTATTTTTGATAAGTAAGGCATCGTGTTTATCTATCTTTCACTTTGTTATTGTCAGCGTCGTCTGAGTCACTTGGAAGGTGCGTGAGAAAAAGTCAATTCCGCCGGCTTACGACCTCTGTCTCATCGTCTCATGCTCTCTCACTGGAACGCTACATAGACGAATTCCGCGAGTACCCAAAGCTTTTCGCCCAATGCCGTGTTCAAAACAGGTCTCGACGGTACTGTGCTCAATGCTATGAACGTGTTCTTCATCGACCAGTTCATTCAGGACGTGAGCAATAAGCGTACGGATGCTTATGGGGAAGCGTTGAGAACCGAGCACGGTCCACACTCGAAGTCATCGTACCGCCTTCCGGGTGAGCCCTTGGTCGACATGGCAGGAAATGCACATGGACGACGTTCTCATACCGATCCATGGGGACTTGGCGTATCTACATGTTATCGAGCCGAGGGTGAATGAGACTGAGACAAAGGAGGATGAGCCAGGTGCAGGCGAGTCGAATGATTTTATAAGGGAGCTAGACCGTTGATATTGACGGCTGGGGGGTATACGAGGGAGGACGCGATGAAGGTGGCGCATGAGAAGGGGGGTCTCGTGGCGTTTGGTAGGTACTTCGTCTCGAATGTGGGTCCAGTTTCTTTTTGTGTGTTTGTTGGAATTGGTGTCTGACCTGATGTTTTGACTTCCGAAGAAGTTGAAGAAGAATCTCCCTGGGGAGATTACAGAGGGGTATACGGACTACCCTTTTGCTTCTGAGGAGTAATGTTGTTTCCTTATAGATGGGACAGTGGAATTTAGCAGGTACCCAGGCGTCGATGCAATAGATTATAGCTGCATGATTGCTTTATTGTAATTCACGGTTCTCCCTCTCAAAATTATCAAGAATTGTGATGGCTGATATGATTATGAACGCCCTTCTTGGCTGAAACCGCGACAAGTCAAAGAAAGGGATTCTCTATTTCCCGGCCTATTGATACCAAGCGAATTCAAGGCGACATCATCCCAAAGAGATGGCCGTGACCGTTGATTTAGTTGTTTGCAAAGGGAAAGCTATAAATTATAGCTATTTTTAAAAATGATGGGATTCCTGAAAAGAATTGAAAAGTTTTGGTCCCCGCTAAAAGACCTCCGAGCGCGCAACCAGAGGGTTGTGACGATCGACGTCATAGGTTGTCTCAGATGGCGCACACCGAGAGCCAACCGAGAGCGGGCAGTATCAAAACTTTTTTTCTTTTTTCCGGAATCCCATCATTATTCAAAATAGCAATAAGTAGCCCATTATTGGTCGGATCTATGGGAGGTTGACATTGGCAAGTGATCACTTGTTTCTAATATGCATCAGTCGTGTAACGGTTAGCCCGATCTCTACCCACGTAAGGACGCTGTCGGGGTTCGACTCCCTACTGATGCTTACCTGGCTGCCAGGTGCCTTTTTATGTTCTTTGTGTGTAGAATCTTTACTATTTTGTTTTACTAATTACGATCACAAAGACAGGCGGTGACTAATTGATCACCCTATTCATTGGATCCAGATATTCGGATGGTTTCGCTGCCTTTGTGTAAACGGGTAGGGGTTTTTTTTTATATCAAGACGATGATACTTATGAAGCGATGATTTGCATGTGAGAATAAGAGTAACATGATCTCACACACAAGAGGATCTCGTATCCCTTCACGTGATGATCAGAGAAAAGGAACATACGGATATGCTGAACTTCATCTAATGCGAAGCAGGCCGTCCGAGCTTCTAAGGATCTTTGATGGTTGAGCTAACAAACTGGACATATATTACTACATAATTTTGAATCGCATACCTGTAAAGACCGTATCTCGCTCCTTTGCGAGTCGTGCGGTTTTTGCAAAGTCTGAGTGATCACTTGCAGCTTTAAAAGACACTGCCCATGCAGTAATTATCCTTGGGCAACGGGCTGTCTAAGGCCTTGCATATTGGCTTACACAGGGACTGGGTGAACGGCCGTGAACGTAAAAGGTGGGATCGCGTCAACAGCAGTCGGCCCGAAGACCGGACATGGAATTCAGACTCAGAGGACCTGACCGATATTTTCCCACGACTTCTTTTTTTGTGACCGCAACCATCGACCATCGACCCGTTGTCTGCCTTTTTTCCGTCCTGGAACACTGCTATATGCGCTTGTATTGGACCCTTTTCTCTTATTCGCGGCATGGGTATTAATTTCAGAAGAGACGTGAGGCGAAGCAATGACTCGAGAGCGAAGTGATAATAGCGGGAAAGGTAGGCCATTTTTTTCCTGCTGCCTTTGAGTACTTAGTGGTCACATTCATTAGGGAATATACAGCAGGCTCTTTTACTGATATTCTCGGTGCCTGCGACTCGTCGATGCTATCGACGCGATCTTCTCTTAGTAAGGTCCTCCGTGTATCTCCCTTTCGTCGCTCATTACGTCTATCAGCACTCGATATGCTCAAACGTATCATTCAAGGGCAGACATGAATGAGGACTCAGTTTCTGGAATGACAAGTCGCGACTCGCCTGGAGTAGCCATGGCCTGCGTATGAAGCTGCTTGGTGGCGAAAAGGTATGTGACATGTCCTGTCCTTTTCTTCCGTTTCCTTATGTGTTTGACAGTGTAACGTCCGTTCGTCGAACTCCATGACTTTCTCGAAGCACAGTAAAGGGACGCAAGCAGGGACTAGCGTCCACGTACCTTGTCCGACATCGGATTCGACGAACCGAAGCTTTGACGTTTCGGCTCAGCTGGGGACGCTTACACCCTGGTGCGTGATATTTCGTTCATTCATACCGTTGAATCCTTACAATTCTCGTAGCATTCAGTTCCACGGATACCCCTTCTGTATCTCACCAGCGACGGCATATATTCATGTCGATGTGACTCGGATGACCGGAGCGAGCATGCAGCGACGAGATCATCAATACATACCCACCCTGCACCGTCACTAGGCCGATGTTAGCTTCTTCCGGCATTGCCTCCGATGGTGTCGCAAAGCCTCGCAGCTACGTATCATCCAGGCTTCGATACCCCAGGCACCGACGCTCTCTTATCCTCGCTCGACGGCACGCTATTCTGTCTCTCATCGTCAGTCTTGCGACGGTCCGCCACGTTCTTTACTTCGAGCTCTTTCACTTTCGCACCAAATAGTATACCTATTCCCCTCCATGAACACGATGCCGTCCTCGTGCAGCTGCTATAACTCCTTAGCGGTCTTGCGGTCCCTCCTTGGCGCACCTTTGATAACTTTGAAGGTGCACTCTCATTAGCTGAGACTTAGGGATACAGAGGCGCGCTCGATATCGTGCGCGCATCTATCACCGTGCCTGCATTCATACGAGAGCGGCTCCCGGTGTATGCACTAGCGACGAGGTTCGTATGGGAGGAGGAATCCGAGTTCGCTTCAAAGCATATGCTGGGCTTGTCTCTCCACAAGGAGCAGTATCAGGAGGCGCTGTAGTGGTTCTCGACGTGCTCGCTGGTGAAGCTGTTCAAGTTTCACCGGAAGCGGCGGGATGAGTTTCGGAGGGAGAGGTGTAGAGGGTGTGGTAACTCAGCTGGGTCAGCGCTTCAGCGTGGACGACGCTTGGATAGAAGATGTTTTGGGACATGGACGCGAGGCCGTTGGGGGATGGGTTGTCTTTGTTGGAGATAGAAGAGTGGCCAGAGATGAATATTGAATGCTTGTTGGACGGAGAAGTGTCCCGGATGTGGAAGGGTGGCATATGCTACGTAGGTTGGAGGTACTGGAAAGGATGAGGAAATATCTGACTGAACTGCAGGATACGGTGTGAAGATATGGGTTACGTCAGGGTGATTCGTTTGTCTTTTGTGGCGTTTTCTATATTTTTGCTAACAGCACTCTTTGCGCAGTGTGCTTGCAACGAGCGTACGGAATAAAGACCTAACGCCTTTCATGACTGTAGGTGCACGTCCAGTCTCCCATTGCTGTTGTCAGTCCTGACAATGATGCAAGGTTATTTTGTCTTTTTTGATTGCCTACATGTATCAAAGGTGAGCATCGTTTCCTTATGACGCCCCGAACGCGCCTCTGATAAACATCGTCCAGAAATATCTATTACATACTCAATGTCGATACCAGTGTTATATCCGTTCAGTATACCGCCTGCCGCGCAGGAACGAACTTCTTGCAAGTATTGCAGAATAAATACCACCTACAAGCCCTGTCAATATTATCAAGTGTTCGTTGGAAGGTCGAGATAGCGTACACGGATGGCGACAAGCAAGGTCCTACTGCTTGAAAGAGACGTCGCTACGATGCCTCTACCATGCCCTCAAAAGTATTGTGCCCGGATCCGCCATGTAGGATATGTGCGGAGACGTGTGCGTTCTATATCAGGAGGCAGCAGCAGTGGTCCTGTCAGAGAACAAGATTCGCTGCAGCGGCTCTTCTGTACGAAAACCAAGGCCTTAGCATCGGGAGTCAGAAGCACGGGAGCGCGTGTAAGAGCGGTCCACGCGCGGGTTCTTTCCTCGTTCTTCAATCAATTGGTTCACATCCTCTGACGTGGCCTGTGATTTAGGAAATGGAACGGGCATAACCTCCTCCTACGTGACGACCTTGAGGGAGTCAAGCGATGTCGAAAGAGAGGAGACGGGGTGGAGCTGCTCGCTGGAGACACCTGCGGGAAACGGTATTCGCCAGTAGCTCCGTGGTCATAAGCTGGACAGGACACCAGTCGTATATCCCCATGGCTCGAAGCAACGGTCGACGAGCCAATTCTTGCTCTAGTACACCGTCTGGAGCAGGTGGATACATGAGGTACCACTCCGCTCGATATGCTGAGATCTGACCACGGAAGGGGCGATAGAGAGAGCTGGAGCGAGAGTCCAAGAATGTTGCCGGACGAGAAAACACACATCTCCAAGGCTGGAGTACCTTCAGGCATGGTGACAAAACCTCAATAGAGCACGTTCGAGTCTATAGTCTGGGACCCGGGGCCGGCACAGTTGTCTAGGGCATAATGCTCGCATCTCCAGTGGTCGATGTGGGCGCCGGAGCAGTCGCTAGCGGCAACGATACATGCTCAGTAGACGGCCTTTAGTTCGAAAATTGCTGAGAATATCGGCGGCGTGTCAAGATTCGGATCAAGTGGGTTGTCGTTGCAGTGCAGCAGAACCCTCAGAGGCCAATTGCTGAGTGAACTCGCGGTCAAAAGTAGTTTTGCAAGTGTTGGCCTACTGTGGCTCGCCACAGCACAATGCACAATGAAAAAAGTGTAAAAGGGTAAGAAATACAACATCTTACGAAGTTACTTGTCCCAAGAGCCACACACGCCAACACGTATCGAGAGGATCAAAGAGTCAAAGATACAAGCAAGTATGGGTGGCAGTAAAAGATTGAGAGACAACGTGGCGAGAAAGACCCACGCAACAGATGTTGTGGACGAATAAGGGGTACGATATGTACCTGAAGTCCAAATTTGGAGCAGCAAGTAGCTTCGAACAAATTTTTGGAGCCTGTCGGCAACCGTCGGCTTCCCCAAGGCGCAGAGCAGGTGAGCTCCACGCCGCAGACAGCGAGCAAGCCTGAATTGACCGATCTGGGTGAAATACACCCTTTTTGATGCTGTTAATCAGCGACTGCAGGTGATATATCAAACACACACGGTAGAACTAGGCGATTGATATATCATGGTTTACGGTATATGGCAGACGTTGATATGTCAGTCTGCGGGGTACTGGTGAGGGAAGGGAATGAATTCAAGAGGGCAACATCTGGTGCATGGGATATCCCGTCCCATATCAGCTGGCTGTGTTGAAATTTGAGTACCGCAAAAAAATTGCACACAGCAATCGACGAAAACTGCTGTATGGCGAACTAATTACAGCTATAATGCAGAGTATAGTAGTAAACTACAGCTGGATCAAAAGAAAAAACACCACAGGCTTAGTGGCAATGCGTATCACGAATTCTCCTTCTAGTGCTGTATTCTGTTTGTTCCGGATCTCGGCCATGAGACGCATCGAATCTCTCTGCGTGGCCTGAACATCGACAAGCGTCAACCGGCTATCGCTCGTTACATGAATCTGCAGAACGCCATTGTCAGAACATCTTTCGCGGAAAACAGAATGCGAAAGAGTACCAAAAAGTCGGTCTTTAAGTCGTTCACACGGATTCTATAATCATGAATGGCGTCTCGAAGTTCCTTGGTGTTAAATAGGCCTTTGATACCACGATGCTTGCTTTCGACCTCCCTCTTCAAGTCTTCTGCCAAGCTCGTCAGGTACCTATTAGTCAATTGTTAGCCGGCAGCGAAAAGTATGGGACATCGCGACTCACTCTTCCATCTCCTCACAGATACTCATAAAGTACGCAGCTCCGACTTCTTCGTGCATACTGACAACAGTGTTGACAACAACGACCGTGTTCGCGATGCTCTCACATAGAGCTTTGACGTCTTTCTTGTTCTTTCCTCTTTGCTATACGGACGGAAGAGGTGAAAATCGGAGGCAACAGTCATACTGGTGGACGAACCTCTAGGAGCTCCATTACGACGACGACAACCTTGGCGAGCTTTTCGATATACGGAATCCCAGAGGCTTCAGCAAGGCTGGCGACTTGGAGACAGGCGTTGAGGCTGGGCATGGTGGTTGTGGGTTGTAAGATGTGTGCTGTAGTGGGCGATGCAGAGGAGCGCAGCAAGCTCGAAGAGCTGTGGCATCGGGAAGAGGTGCTGTAGAATGAGATAAGATAACCGAAGACCGCGATGATCGATCATGGTGGATACTAACCGAGAATTACTCGGCACAGAAAGTGAGCTGAAGTGCATTAGCGTCGAGAGTGAACGTGGCTAGGTATGTCATGTCTTTCGGTAGCATGATATGGATTACCGGTACTCGGCTTGCATCCAAATCCTGGGTCGGCTGCGATTTTTATCTTGCAGAAAGATTAACGTGGTAACGAGAGCGGCACACGAATACAATAGTTGCTAGGGCCGTTTCCGATATATGAATGTCGGAGTAGGACCAGCCGATCGGCGCAATCAGAATTCGAAGGACCAGACAGAGTCAGCGAATGGAAGGACTAGCGTGATGGCGGCGCATCAGTGTTTGCCGCAGTAGCGGAAACATCGTCTTTTCCTGGCTTTCGTGTGTTGTGCGGAGTCAGTACTAAGCGAAATCAGGACACATTTATCAGAATACCAGCAAGTAATGCGAAGACCACCGGCGGCTCTGAGTTTACTCGTGCAGCGCTTCTGCTATCAGTGGGGTACTGCTATCGAGGTCTGCCTCCTGTTCCACAAGCAAGATAAAGTTCTTGGCTCGCTCTCCTTGATGTTCCAGCATGTCAATGTCCATTGCAAAGTAAGTATCCTCGCCAAGGCCGTCGCCACCATTGTCGTTGTTGTCTTCGCCTTCGCGAGGAACCTCAGATTTGGGCTCATCTAGAAGATGTTTGTTGGTTTGTGGGTAGCAAAACGTCTAATCGAGTGACCATTCACCCATCTCCTCGTTGCGCCATATTCCCAAACAAGCGCCTGAACGTTCCGTAGTCAGGAAGCTGATCAAAATCGAGGGAATGGCTGTAATCGAGCAGGTCACCGAATTCGACGGGTAAACCTGGAGATCTTTGCCGAAAGATCCCGGTTTCATCTGTCCGACGGCCTCTTGTAAGCGCATCTGGGACTCCTCGCGCGGATGTGGTTTCTAAGGCAAGTTTCCACAAAGAAGGAATAGGGCGATGTAAGCTAAGGATTCGAGGTCATCGGCCGGAGCAAGATCTACAGCATAAGAATATAATGACGGTACTACCAGAGGGGCTAAAGTGAACTGACCCATTCTAATATTAGAATTCAGACTTGCCCAGTGGAGAGACCCGATGACGACTCGGCGTTCCTTTAACGGCTCATCCTTGCTCGGCTGACGATGGGAAAATGGCTTGGAGATACCAAAGTCAACGGTTTTGATTGTCAAATCATTGAGTGCACAGAGGAGGTTCTCAGGCTTGATGGCGCGAAGCAGAATCCTGTGCGAGTGGATATGCTCTAGTCCTGCGAGCTGAGGGTCTGATTCAGTTTTTATGAAGCCTGAATTCACAATTACGCACCATTTTATCTACAGTTTCAATGACGTTCGCCAACATTACACCTGTCCAGGTCTGTTCTTCTTCTTCTGCTGTGCAACACTTGACCCCAGAATCTCCATAGCCATGCATTCGAAATACTTTAACTGTTCGTATGCACACAAAACGGGAATAGGGTCATGGCTTTCAAAAGTTGGATGATACGAGTCTCGCGCTGGAGAATGGGTCGCTTCACTCTCATCGAGACATGCGATGTCTTGAGAGCCACTGTTTTCCCGGATTCTAGTTCGGTCGCATTGAACACGCTGCTCTATCATTCAAACGTTCAGGTTGAGTGAGGCAAAGGGGAGTTTTTACTGTCGAGCTCACATAAGTGCCGGTCCTGACATTGCGTAACCGTAAGGCGTACATCTGTAGGTCAAAGTATGGCAATCATAGATCAATATGTAATTCAAACACTACAGTGTTTTCGTTTATGTAGCGTCAGTCAGCGAGACACTAGGGCACATCATTAAAAGGAAAACGCACCAGGGATGGGCAAAGATCCTGAGAGAGTGAGACCGTGGGTCCAAGTTCCTTACGAGTTGTCGAGACGGGAAGAACGACCGCACCGGCCCGACGAGAAATCGCGTTGATGGCGTGGGAATATCCGGCTTTTACTTTGTCACCCACCTCCTCATCGTCAATAATCTGACTATCCCCTCTGCTCTTCAACTGCCACCGTGGTACTGGCACTACCGTCGAGACGAAACTGCAAGATCTATAGCGGCCACAAAGACCGCTTCAGTCCCTCTGCTTCGTCGATGGAATTGAAATCGGAGACAAGTGTCAGGCTGCAGCTGAACTTGGCTGAGCGCGACTCGGAGCGGAGTGGCTTTACTGAGTAGGTTCGGCTCCACCCGCATTATCGTTGCAAAAAGTCCAATGTGCGTTCACTAGCCACGGATAGCTCATCTTCTTCATTTTGACCTCTTCAACAGGCGCGCATATATCCCGGGCTCAAATTCATTCGTACTTCGCAGTATCACATCTTTTTCCATTGGACCTTTACACGCTCGTCTCGGTGCTCATATACATATCAGACATCGCCACGAGAAGTCCCAGGCGTAGACCAGAAATGAACCACACTACACAACACCCGTATCCTCTGAACCTTGTTTGGTCCGCGCACGGCCTGGCATCCGGCGTCCTTTGACGAATATGGGGATGATTGCGCTTCTTGACCAGATGCGGACGTCGAGAAATTGACCGAGATACACCGCCTGGGATACCATTAGCTGGCATCAAAGTAGGCAGGAAGGGTAGCGGCATTCAGTGAGGGTGGTGGACGTTTCCATTCTATGACGCTTTGGATGGCATGGATATACCTCGAGTAAGTCTCTCTCTCTGTTCTTATCCTCGGATTTCTGCTAAAATGTCTCATTTTTCTTAGATTCTCCTTCGGCAGGTGTGCACTATCCATGATTGTGGTCGATGACCGGTATTTCATGCCATCTTGGGTGACGAATCATTTCAGGAGAGTGACGACAGCATCGAGCATGTACAAAGCAATCCTAGCTCGGGATATGATAGTTCGCTGATCGCCTCGTAAACGTGTTCAAGTTCCTATTCACTTGTCCGGGGATGTCTCTTTTGGTATGTTTTCGTCATGATTACGTTCTTTGGTTATCTTATCATATCTTACAGCACGATTCATTGATGCCACAGCACTGCGAGTTTGACGCTGGCTTCTGCATCACCCTCTACAGCCCAAGTCTTACCGCCAACCACCATGCCCGCACTCAACGCCTGTCTCAAAGTCGCCAACATCGCTGAAGCTTCCGGCGTACCGTACGTCCAGAACGTGGCCAAGGTCGCCGCAGGTGTCTTCAAGCTCCTCGAGGTTCGTTTAACCATACTTATTGCGGTATGAATGTTGTCGCTCACTCTGTCTCCTATAGCAAAAGGGAAAGAACAAGAAGAATGCCGACGAGCTCTGTCAGAGCATCGCAGACACGATTGTCGTCATCGACACCCTCGTTCGTATGCAAGGAGAACAGGGAACTTCGTGTTATATCGATATTTGTGGGGAGATGGAAACGTGAGCTGCCGTTTCTATTTGCTGCTTTTCTTCAACAGGTACTCAACCGTCTGGTTACAGGTATCTTCAAAGCATGGCGCAAGATATCAAGGATTTTAAGCGCAAGCACCGTGGCTTTAAAGGCGTCTTCTGCGTCGACGATTTCAGAGACGCCATCCAGTGTTACAGGAGACGCGTGGATGATTTGAAGACGGACTTTGTGGTAATATTTCTGCTTCCAGATTTTTCATGCCGCATCTCAGGTTCTGCTGTAGATCCATTCAGTGGGTGACTGCAATTCGAAAGTCACGCAGATGCACTACCTGTTGATGAATGCGACGCCACAGGCTGCTGTGCGTCACTCGGAGGACTCGGAGGTGTTCGTTTTCCGGATCCCGAAAAAGCCTGTTGCAATCACCGCCTTTTTTTTTTTTACCCTGATCTGACTTTGACAGAGAGGATAGTGCCCATCGGTGATGGGTCACAGGCTTTCTATTAATAGCTTTACCATTCCAGTATAGACTTAATGCATTGTCACACCTACATCCAAAGTTCGATACACTTCGTTTCGCAGCTCCCATGGAAGGTGTAAATTTTCCATTTTACTGATATAGGACAGTACATTATTCCACTGGCAGCGAATTATTTTGAGCCTGCGGCTAACAATTACGTTCTAAGGGTTGGTACGGAGTGGTACGGTCGTTTGTCAGTGAACCAGGACACTTAGCTGAAGGATAAAGTAGAGAGAGGGTCGTCTCTACCCATTCGGTTAGGAGGTCTTTCAGCTTTTCTAAGATAATTTACGTTCCTTTCCACGGCATCTTTGGCCAGATCTCACATGAACAGAAAACCTCAATTTCAATTCTGGCTCGATAGCAAACTCGGGCACATTAGTCGTTGCACCTTCTTATAATTTACTCACCCCTTGACTGCCACCAGAAAATCAAGCCAGGAGGTCAGACTAATGAATATGCCCTATGACAGAACCAAAATGTGGAGAGAAACATTTCCTACATGGCGAGCAAATTCAGCCATAAAGGTGTTGTTTACTTTCCAAGGAGTCCTAGACTATCTCAGTTGGGCACTGAACGCTCTGGAGCTGAGACCTGTGACTCGTAATTAATTGTGGATTATCGGTTCACTTGTAATAGTTAGCCTTACAGATACGAGTTCCGCGAGTAAGTAATAGAGACGACATGCCCGGCTATTTGTTGTTACTACTTATCACATGCTGTCCTTTCTATAAATCCGAGCCTGGATCCAGATTCCACTGATCATTCTTTCGATGCTGTGTCCTTCATGTTTCGCAACTCGGCGAAGATGCGGTGGATCTCAATAAGCGCCGACGTAATGTCCCCTTGTATATGGATCTACAGCACGCAAGGGGTCAGACCATCGCCTTCGCAAAGCGAAAGTACGCATATGAAGAAGTCCATCTTCAAGTCATCGACACATTTCTTGTGACCTTGGAAGGTGTCTTGGAACTTGTTGACTTTACGAAAGCCCTGCCGTGTTTAGGCTGTGCATCTGTCAGATCGTGGGTTATGTCAGTGAGGTGACCATTAGCTGTGGAGGAAATACAGCACACGAGAACGGTGACTGACCCTTCCATCTTTGTCCCAATGTCCCAGAAATAGGCTGCTTCTCGCTCCCCATGCGTACGGACAAGAGTTTAGCTAATGGAGGACTGTATCCGTAATGCTGTGGCACAGCTCCTTCACGTTCAACATCTTCTTTGTTCTTTGCTTTCTTCTATTGACACCGCAGAGTCAGGGACAAGAATTATACCCGTCGGCAAAAGTGGCATGCATACCTCGAGTAGCTCTACGACAGGCTATGGCAAACTTGGCGAGCCTCTCGGTGTATGGTATACCAGAAGCCTCGATGAGAGGAAAGGCATTGAGAGCAGTGGATGGTGGCGTGTGCTTGGAAATGCATGTGCTGTAGAGGGTGGGCGTCTATCATCACGGTGATAGGAAAATGTGCTGTATAACGCGCTGAAGATGATTCCAGACCTGCGTACTGTGAACGCGTACCGAATCCAGTGTTATATGAAACACGAGGAGGAATAAGCCCTGATCCAGAAAGCAGACTATTGAGAGTGGCGTGTATTTTCATGTGCAAACGCGAAAGACGATGACAACGCTCAACTCAGGGCGTTCTGAAATTGGGGAGACTACCTTCTAGGCTTCAAGCAGGGCTAGCAATAGTGCAAATTAGCGATATGTGGATAATGGGTTGAAAGGAGCACACATACTGCACTATTACATTCCGCATAATGGTAGATCTGCTGGATCCAATTACCAAAGATACGTGATTCATGCCGTATCAGCGGATATATAGATGTGAGAATTAAGAATAACGGTATCGACTTCATGGTCTGCACCAGGGAACATTGATTCGAATCTCTCAGGAAGCGGAACTCCTCTTTGGGTTACCTCAGATACGTGGTTATCTGATAGTAAATTAACCATGCCCACCTTCAAACGGCACAGGAAGTCCAGCAGAGGCACATAGAACGAGGATGAGGAATAAAATCTGGAAGGGAGCAATGAGGGAGCAAAAAGCAGCCAGTAGATCGCGGGAGGCCGTTGTCTTGACGGGTACTAGTATTCACCGATAATAACTGAGCAATACAAGAACGATACAGCAACGGGTATGGGCCTTGTCGCTTCTGGCAGCTCCGTCGCGTGTTAATGGCTGGTGGAACGGTTTATGGCTCGGGTGGGAGTCATTATGGGAATCAGATCACCCTGATCAGAATTTGAAAGGGAAGACCATCGGCGAGTACGAATTGAGGACTATCGTGATGGTGTAGAGGAGCGCTTGACGCAGCAAGCGGAGTCCGATGATTTCCAGGAGACTTGTTAGCTCTAGTCGCTCGATTTGTGACAATGAGCAGAAGTCGGTCTTTTCTTTCCCGTTTGTGTGATGCTACCGAATCAGTTCGGTGGGGAGGAGCATATCAATTAGACTAGAAGCGCATCGGGCGTCGAAAAAGATCACGTCAAAAGTAGTCATTATACGAGACCAAGTCGTGGTGGAGGCGGGATCAACGGCTTGCTTATCCGGCCCGATGAGAAATCGCGTCGATGGCGTGGGAACCTTAGGAGCTTTGAGTTTCGTTGCCTTTCTCGCTTCGTTGCACTTTCCCCGCGTCGATAATCAA
Organism: Armillaria borealis; assembly: GCA_030435635.1. Classification (NCBI taxonomy): domain Eukaryota; kingdom Fungi; phylum Basidiomycota; class Agaricomycetes; order Agaricales; family Physalacriaceae; genus Armillaria; species Armillaria borealis. Next base: position 209,084 of record JAUEPT010000056.1, on the reverse strand, counting down.
GCCATCCCAGGACGTGCACCCGGGCCGCCACGCTGACGCTATTGTCTAGAAGTCACTAAAGGTTCAATTGTTTATTCCAACATTTCCACCGATTCTTTCAAGCAGACGGCTCGATGGACCTGCCAAGGGGAAGGGCTTGACCTGAAGCTGAAGGAGCGTGTGAGGGCCATTTCTGTTTGATCGTCCATTTAGCCATGTGCGCTGTCTATCACACATACAAGGTGCATCGACTCATGGCCATGGACTTGTCTTGATTTTGATGTTGTCGACTGAAGAACTGCGTGCTTCTCCACTGCTTTTCCTCGCGGACCATGGATCGATGATGCCTGGTTCACTATCATACCTTTTTCGGCTCACCCGTGACCATCGGTGGGTAACGTTATTATGTGGGATCAACGTGCTTGGCAGCGGTACCCGCAGATCTCTCAATGAATAGATACGGCATGGGACTGTCGAGCAAGAGATGCCCCAGGTTCCGTCGGCCGATGTCCTGACCTTGTTCAACCTCATCCTGAAACGATGCTTTGCCATCTAGAGGAAGAACCTTCAAAGCTATGCATGGGCGGGTTGGCGTCGAGTGCGAGCTTTGACTGGGGTGCTCTGCGTTACCACTCTATGCGCTTTCCAGTGCCACGACATGGATGTGCATCCAATCAGACTCGCCGCGTTCTTATCCTCGGATATCTACAAACTGACCGTTTGTTCTCCCTCACCAGGAAATTTAAACAGATATGGTTGACCAAGATACACCGCCTGGAATACAGTCAGCGAACTGATGTCGGGCATCAAAGTAGGCAGGAAGGGTAGTGGGTATTCAGTGAAGGTGCTGCAATACCATTTTATGACGCGTTATGGATAGACATCGAGTGCGTCTCCCTCTGTTATTATCCTCGAATTTCTACTAAATATATCTTGTTTTTCTTAGATTCTCCTTTGTCAGGCGTACACGTTTCATGTGATCTGGGGTATCAGACCCTTCCAACATTATGGCAACGGCCTCGAGGAAGCGCAAAGCGACTATACCTCCATACATGGTAAACTGTCGTTCGTCTTACAGGCAGAGGCAAGTTCCTGTTCACACTTGGCAAGGGAGATTGTTTTTGGTAAGTTTCCGTTATCATTACGTCTTTGGTTACCTTGTCAGGTTCTGGGGCACTTTTTCATAATGCCAGAGTGCTACGACCCTGCGAGTTAGCGCGCGCTTCTGCATTTCCCTCTACAGCACAAGTCTTACCACAAACCACCATGCCCACACTGAACGTCTTCCTCAAAATTGCCGAGATCGCTGAAGCTTCCAGCGTGCCGTATCTCGAGAATGTGGCAAAGGTCGCCATAGTCATCTTTGAGCTACTCGAGGTTCGTTTTACTATACTTGCTATATGGATGTCATCGCTTACTCTGCGTTCTACAGCAAAAAGGAAAGAACAAGGAGGATGCAAAGGAGCTCTGTGAGAGCATCGCAAACACGATCGTCGTCATCGATACCCTTGTTCGTATGCAAGGAGAGCGGGAAGCTCCCTATTTTATGGGCATTTGCGAGGAGATGGAAGGGTGAGTGACATCTTCTGTTGGCTGTTTAGCCTTAACAGATACTAACAGTGGTGACAGGTATCTCCAAGGCATGACTCAAGATTTGAAGGATACTAAGCGCAAGCACCGTGGTATCAAGGGTGTCTTTAACGTGGACGAATTCCGAGACGCCATCCAGGCTTACAGGAAACGTGTCGACGATCTGAAGATGGACTTTTTGGTATGCTTCCACTTCCGATTTCCCGTGCTGTAACCCACATTGCCCTGCTGCAGATCTATGTAACGAGTGACTGCCTTTTTGAGGTCAAGCAAATGCGTCACTCCGAGGAAGATGTTGTGATCCGGATTCCAAAACAAACCGGTGCCTTATTGTTTTTTAGACCCCACGGCTCCGGGTTCCTGTCAGTGTGAACCCGTTCTCATCTCTTCGGATATATCCGCCCAGGCACATCGGTACTTCCGGTGCCTCTACCCATTGAGTTCCTAGTGTTATAATTATAGAACCGCATTTGCTCATGTCGATAATTCAATCACCCCCCCCCTTGTTCGCCTGCCGTTTGGTAGCTATACCAAAAATAATGTCGAGACGTCTACAAGCAACTTCGACCGCGAGATTGCAGCCTGAAGACGGAGTCCTGCGAAGGCAAAGCCCGCTGAACGACCGCGTGAAAACTGTTTCTACCCCTGATTTCTTTGGCAATCACTGGAGGCTGCGCCTCAGGTAGGGCGAGAGGAGGAGTTATCGATGCACAGGCAAAGAGCCTAGCCTGCGGCCCTGCGCAGTGCGCGAGGTGCTGGAAGAACGATTTTGAGTGCACACTGGTAACTGTGGCGAGTTATGAACGCTCAATCCGTCGTATAATGGAGTATATGCACCGGTTATCTCACATCGTTGCGATTCACTAAACAGTGTAGTGCGCCTCCGCAGTATCTTGAGATGATCTAGTTGGGTACCATCATATGTTCAGTCATCCCTTATCTTCTCCTGTCGGTACTTCATTTGTATGAGGAAACACTACCCCACAGGCATTGACGTGTTTAGCGCCCTGTGTTCTATAACGAAAGGCAAAGAGGAAGGAAAATGCCAGAGGGCTCTGCGCTTGTCCGAATGTACTCGGTTTCAAATAAGCCCAAAAGACTTCGCAGCCACTATTTGATACATCGCACCACATAGATAATCCATCGGGATATGCCCTAGGACGGCCTCTTCTTTCCGCTACGAAACATCTTTACTTAAGCTGACTATACTCTCCCTAGTGTAGTCGGTAGGCTACACCTTAGTCAGGTGACAGAATTTGGAACTAGTCAAGTAAATAACTACAGGCCAAACCGAGGCGAAGTTGAATCAATAAGTGTTGCTGGAGGAAAATATCCCATGATCTCTTCCCGGTGTTGCTGTTTCATGTTGGGGAAGTGTCATGATCGACATCAGAAGACAGTACAAAGATGAAGAAAGGCCAGGGTAATAACGGAGACGACTGCCAGATCGATAGAAGATCAAGGTTAAAGTAAGTAATAGAGTGCTTCCAGAAAGGAGCAAAGCATGAAGGATAGGGAAGAGACAATTTTCGATCATTGCGGTCAATGTCAAATGCATAGACGATGCTCACTTTCAGAAGAGCATAGAAAATATTTCATGTACTCAACGCTCTGATGAATATGTTTGTCAAGGCCTTCAGTCACTGATTCGCGATTACTCAACAGGTGCAGTTATTATTGCGCTGTTCACCCGCAATTTTTATGGCTATTAAGTACTATACAAACTGTGTACGAGCTAGTACAGTTACCTATTATAGATGTTTGATTAACATCGTGATTTGAAACGCTGGTACGCAGAAGAAAGAAAAAGCACTGCGGGTGTAATTGTGATTTGAACGATTGCTAATCCATCTTTCGATGCGGTTTCCTTCATGTTTGCCATATCCACCAGCATGCGGTGGATCTCAATGAGTGCCAACATGTTTTCCTCTATTATGATTGTCCATCGAGCTCCAGCATAAATCGAGGTAATACAGTGCATTGGTATGGTGTAAATTAAAAATTTAGTGATGAGACCTACGAGACCAACAGTCTCTATCTTTCAAACGATGTGAGTAATGTGAAGGTTTCGGGAGAAGGATATCCGATACCTTGTCAAGTAGAATGATGACTGCCACTGTGACCTTCGTCTTGTTTAGGAACCGGCTAACACCTTAGGCCTTAATCATTAAAACGTTAAAGGATTAGACAGGGACTGAGTGAACAGCCGTGAAAATAACATTGGTTCGTGTTGGATGCGGCACTCAGAAGTCGGCCCGTCGTCCGGATTCGAAATTGCGATGACAAGACCTTGACTTTCCCACGACTCCTTCGTTTACGCGACCATCGACCATCGACACTTTTCTGGCCTTTTCCATCCCGGAATGCTGTTATGCGCGCTTGCACGGGATCCTTATGATTATATGCAGGAGCATGACTTTGGGCAGAGAAACGAGGCGAAGAAATGACTCAAGTGCCAAGTGAAGATAGGCGGGAAAAGTAACCTGTTTGTTCTTGCAGCCTTTGAGCGGTGAAATTCATCAGAGAATATTCTGCAGGTTCTTTCTCTGATATTCGCGATACCTGCGACATGGTGTTATCGACACGGTTTGTCGACGCAAGGGTATTGGCATATCTTTGCCTTCGTCTGCCACCACATTTATCGGTGCTCTCGCTGCAGTCCTGCTTGCTTAGGTGTATCATCCAAGGGAAGAATGACCGAGGACCCGATTTCTGCAGTGATTAGTCGCAACTCGCCAGGGGTATTCATCGCTTGCATACGAGTGTACTTGGGGCAAAAAGGTGCGTGGTACTGCCCTCCATCATCCTCCGGTTCCTGATGTGTTGGACAGTATTATGGTCACTCGCAGAGCTCATCAACGACCCGAATCAAATCAAGAATCATCACAGCAGAGGCGACTTATCCGTGACGGACGTCCCGGCCGTAGCATGTCCTGGGGTGGCGACGTGTTCATTGGCTTTGGACGCAAGCCAGGATTAACGCCCACATACCCTGTCCGGCATTGGATCTGAAATTCTGAAGCTCTGGAGTATCGGCTCTGCTAGAGACACTCACGCGCTGGCGTGTGATTTTGTTCGTGCATGCTGTTCGAGACTTACAATTCTAGCAGCCTTTAGTTCCGCGTATGTCCTGTCTGTATCTCATCGGCGATGGCTTCTGTTCATGTTGATGCGACTCGGATTACCGGAACGAGCATGCGGCAACTAGTCCATCAACACATGCTCACCCTGCACCGTCACCACGTCGATATTGCCTTCCTCCTTCCTTACTTCCACGACGGCGTTGTAAGATCTCGCAGCGACATATCATCCCATCTTCAGCATTCCAGGCGCCGAGGCCATCGTATCTTCACTCAAAGCCACCCTATATCGTCTCCCGTCCTTTTTGCCTTGGGAAGGACCACCACGTTGTTCGCCCAACTCTTTCGCGTTCGAACTAGATAGCAAGTCTATTCCCATCCAAGCAGACGGTGTCGTCCTCGAACGGCTGCGGCAAATCATTAGCGGTCGTGCAATCCCTCCTTAGCGCACATTTGCCGACCTCTCACACTAGCTGAAGATTGGGGCGCGAGAGGTGCAATGCATCTCATATGTGCATCCATCACTATGCTTGCATTCCTACGAGAACCACTCAGGTGCACGCCATAGCGACGTGGTTCGGGTGGGAAGAGGAAACGGAGCTTGCACCGAGGCACCCTACTAGGCTTAAATCTCCACGGGGAGCAGCATCAGGAGGCGCTGCAACGATTCTCGACGCGCGCTGGTGAAGCCGTTCAAGTTTCACCGGAAGTGTCGGGACGCATTAGTGGTGTAATGGTTAACATGTGGTCTTCCCATCATCTGTTGGTATACTTATGGCCGCGTTCGGGGTTCAATTCCCCGCTAATGCATTCTGCAGGCATCGGTTAATGTGAACCCTACTTTTTGACCTTCCCTTCGGAGTTCTCTGTGATGCTCATGCCAGCTGAACGCCGGGTAATCGGATTACTTCCTAAGAACGTTTGCCCAATACTCGGCCAATGGATCCTCTTGATTCGGATCTCGCCACTGTTGGATATCGAGCTCGTGGCTCGCGTGTTTATTGGTAATCAGTCACGTGTACGTATCGGTAAAATTTCGTAGCTACGCTTTTTCTCTTCTTTACTCGATTGACTACGTACGCCGTCGCTCATGTACTCCGTCAATCCCGTATTCGTGCTCTGATCCCTTGTATGCTTCCATACCTGCAAGATTATTTCAACAGCCACGACGTCGTTACTTACTATCTCCCCAATACTGCCCGAACGGAGCTCAAGTGCCCTCAGCTGAGCAGCGGCTCTCACGAGTCATCTCTGGCTATCGCGACGGACGGTCAAGATATCAACTAGCGGAAATCAAAAATACGTACTATTGATGATGGGGATAGAGGCACAGGATAGCGGAAGAACACACGTGAAGGAGGATCGTCGTCGTGCCCGCTCACTGGAATCTGTATGGTTGAGGACGATATTATTTCCGGGATTATCGTCCTTTTGGACCTCCAATTCTTTGATTGAGCGGTCGTTTGTTGGTCCGTGGCAGTACCTTCGGGCGGCCATTCACGCTACAGAATGTTCAATTGGCCTACCGTTTCGGCGTGAGGATGTTAGCGCAAGGCTCTGCCTCTCTGGAAGATTCAAGAAAGGTATACCGAGGATCGTGCACTGCAGAACTGGCGATTCCGATATTAGCAGTATCATCGTCGAGGAAATCTTACTGATTCGGGTGATGTATGTATCTGCTATGCTATTCGCCTGTGGTGTGCTGATTGACTCATTCCTTCAGGGTTGCACCAACGCTGCAGCTAACCGTGCCGATATTATCTCCAGTCTGTGCATGCAAACTGATATGTGATTCGGAAGAGGTTTCCGGGCCGCCGCTCTCACTTCTTTTTCGCGGGACCTCCCGCCCTGGTCGAAGTGGCTGTAGCCTGCATTCTTGAAGGCATGGATAGATTGTCGCCGTTTGTTGCGCCGTGTCCTTGTTCATGGAATCGCATGACGCCCATCAAAGCTTCACTAGACCAAGTATAAAATCAAAAGGAGATTATCAAGAACGTCGAACTGCATGCTGGCCTTCCCACCTTTCCGCCTCGTAAATGCCATCAAAATTCGTATTCCTTTGGCGCTAAATCGGATGCAAGGAATCGAACCTCGCGATGCAGCAGTGTTAGCTTTTTTGCCATATCCGATGTTGGAGGAGCGACCACTTTTGTGCAGAGTATCTACATGGACACGATTAGGATGGAAAAACGTGGATGCGTCCTCGACTAACGCCGTGATGGACAAGCGCATACAGTTACATCGACTAAATGGACAACGTTACGGCCTCTCCGGCCTGACGAGAAATCGCGTTGATGGCGTGGGAACGCGCGGCTTTTACTTTGTCACCGACTTCCTCATTGTCAATAATCCGACTATCCTTTGTAATACTGGCACTCCTGTTGGGACGGAAAAGCAGAAGCTACAGCGGTCACAAGGGACCACTTCACTTCCTCTGCTTCGTTGGAAACAGGAGGCAGACCGAAGCTGAGCGTGAGCAAGGTACGTTCACTTGTCATGGATGAACTATCTTCACCATTTTGACTTCGTTAACAGGCGCGCATATAGTCTGGGCTCAAATCAATGCTTACTTCGCATTTTTATGTCTTCTTCTCATTGGTCCGGTATATGTTCGTTCCACTACTCATGTTAGACATTGCCATGAGGGGCCCCAGGCTCGTACCCGAAATGTGCCACACTCCACGACGCCTGCATTCTTTGGACCTTGTTTGGTCCATGCGCGGCCTTCGGCGTCCGATGTCGTTCGACGGATACGGGGATGATTGCGCTTCTTGACCAGACACGGTCCTACAGAAGTTGACCGAGATACACCGCCTATACCGTTAGCTAATTGATGTCGGGCATCAAAGTAGGCAGGAACGGCAGCGGGTATTCAGTGAGGGCGCTGCAATACCATTTCATGACACTTTAGGGATATACATCGAGTGCGTCTCACTATGTTCTTATCCTCGAATTTTTACTAAATATATCTTTTTTTCTTTGATTCTTCTTCATCAGGCGTACCCTGTTCATGAGCGGTTTCATGCCATCTGGGGTACCGAGCCCTCCCAACATTATGGCGACGGCCTCGAGGAAGGGCAAAGCGACTATACTTCCATACATGGTAAACCGTCGTTCGCCTTGCAGACGTTGGCCATTTCCTGTTCACACTTGGCAAGGGATATTGCTTGTGGTAAGTTTCCGTTATCATTACGTCTTTGGTTGTCTTGTCAGCTTTTAAGGCACCTTTCCGTAGTACCGGAGCGCTGCGACCCTGCGAGTTAGCGCGCGCTTCTGCATCGCCTTACCAGCACAAGTCTCTTACCACCAACCACCATGCCCGCACTCAACGCCTGTCTCAAAGTCGCACGTCTCGCTGAAGCTGCTGGCGACGGTGTTCCGTACCTCAAGAATGTGGCAAAGGTAGCTGTAATCATCTTCGAGCTACTCGAGGTTTGTGTAATCGTTATTGATCATATGGATGTCGTGGCCTACTTTGCGTTCTACAGCAAAAAGGAAAGAACAAGGAGGATGCGAAGGAGCTCTGTGAGAGCATCGCAAACACGATTGTCATCATCAATACCGTCGTTCGCATGCAAGGAGAGCGGGGAGGTCCCTACTTTATGGGCATTTGCGGGGAAATGGAAGGGTGGGTTGCCCTTTTCGTCGACTATGCTTCCTGAACAGCTGCTTAACGGTCTGGTTGCAGGTATCTCCAAGGCATGGCTCAAGATTTGAAGGATACTAAGCGCAAGCATCGTGGTATCAAGGGTGTCTTTAACGTCGACGAATTCCGAGACGCCATCCAGGCTTACAGGAAGCGTGTCGACGATCTGAAGATGGAATTTTTGGTATGCTTCCACTTCCGATTTCCCGTGCTGTAGCTCACATTTCTCTGCTGTAGATCTATGTAATGAGTGACTGCCTTTTTGAGGTCAAGCAGATACGCCACTCCGAGGAAGATTTCGTGATCCGAATTCCAAAAAAAACCGCTGCAATCAGTGCCTTATTTTTTTTTTAGACCGAGTTAACGTATTTCCAGGCACTCCGGGTATTCTCGTGTAATATGATGGATGATGATGATGATGATGAGTACATATTGATCCGAAGTTCCTGACAATGTTATAATTATAGAACCGCCCTTGCGCGTGTCAATAATTCAATCATCCTCCCTTGTCTACCTGCCGTCTGGCAAGTATGCCAACAATATTGTCGAAACGTCTATAAGCAGCTTCGACAGCGAGCAAAGCATTTCTACCTCTGATTTCTTTAGCAAACTCTGGAAGCTGCGCCTCAGGTAGGGCGAGAAGAGGAGTAGGATAATTATCGATGCACAGACAAAATGCTTAACCTGTGGCCCTGCACGGTGCACGGGGGCTGGAAGAAAGATTTTGAGCACATTTAAGGCTTTTGTGGCGAGTTGGGGCCGTTCAACCCATCGTATAGCTATATGCGCTAGCTGTCAGACATCGTTGCGCTTCGCTAACAGTCTAGTGTGCTGCTGCCTCCCGGCAGTATCTCAAGATGATCTCGTCATGTACCATCATATGTTCAATCATGCTTCCGTTGTTCCGTCGGGATAATATGTCTTCATCGGCATGTGGTAAACTGCAGGTTCCCCTTCCTGTCTTTTATAGGGAAAGACAAAGAAAAAGGAAAATGCCAGGATACTCTGCGCGATTCCCATTATACTCTGTCTCTACTATACACAAAAGACGTGGAAGCAGCCTTTTTATCTATTCGACATATACAGTCAGTTAAGCGGAGACTCAAAGCCGCAGACACCCATCTTCAAGAGAAAAGGTCCATGATAATCCAGAGAAAAACAATGAAGACAAACATATATCATATGCAGCTACGCGGCCTACACCATAACAGGGTCAATGTACACAGTAGCGCCGGGGACACATGAATGATTAGACCACTCTGACAGATTGGCACTTTTTTCTATCTGAAGTACGACCTATACAATGCCAACTTCAGATGCGGGAGCTAAGTAATGTATGTATATGAAAGTCAGTGATAACATAAGCGGAACACAATGGACGCGATACGGACTTTGCAGAATGCACAGGTTGACAGCCGGAAGTTGATGCGCCTTGACTGTAAAACCTTTGAACAAGGAAGCGCACATAACTCTCCCCAAAACTCATTCATTGGATTTTCCTTCTGCCTCCTTTTGTCCAAACGACGATTGCATCATGCATTGCTTGGTGAATCATAATCATGGACAACAGCAAAGTACACTTGTACAGGGACGGGACGGACGAGGAATCCTGACTGTGACAAGAGCAGTGAGATACAGAGCTGCCAAAGTTACTTCAATCAAAACCAACGGGGTTCTGAAGGCATCGTGGGCTACTCTTGTAGAAGAGAATTCGGAACGTATCATTGCCATCATGACTTCCCCCAGACAGTCGAGAATCGGTATTCAACTCGACTTTTTGTCTGTCTGATGAGCACGCGTGCTCGTTGTTACAAGTGATGCCCGAACGAGATATACCCTTCTCGTCATCGCTCCCTCGGTCGATAACTGTTTGGACAACGGGCTACCAATTGGTGGATTACCGACATCGCTTGATACGGAACACTCTACGTGTGCTAGGCCACAGCAATGCACTTGTCACTGGTCATCCGGGTACAGGATAGCGGTGGCTGGCCAATATGAAGACCAAGACATGTTTTATGGTCAGGAAGTAATACATAGAAACACCGTCCGATACCGGTGTTTGTGCTATCTCGTGTCTGCTCTGTTTTTGGGAAACCGTTGGCAATTGAAAGATAACGTCGGACCGTAAAGCGGATGCTTCAAATACGTCTCAGCAGCGTTCAAACAGAAGAGACAAAGAGCTACCTCTAGATATGCCTTGATGTCCCTAAACACCCTTCTGTTCGACGGAAGAAAGGGATATGCGGTGACCATCGACGTGAACCAGAAAAGGATCGCTGGTCCGTAATCTTGGGAAATGTAGGGTTAGATTCGCGTGCAAGCCTCGGAGATGAAAACATACCACACAGAAGACGCCCTCGTTCTGTTTCCCGGACATACAACTCTTCGCCATCCGTTCATGCTCCAGAGCGCTTTCAAACGCAGCCGAAACTGGATTTGCCCGGTCATTGGCTTGAGTAAAACCACGTCTCCTGTGCACTGTATTCAGAAGACCACCGCCACTGCCCTCGACCGTCTACCATTGCCGTCGCCGAGACAGAACGACAGAGGCATTGTGGTACACCATCTAGCACAGAGATACTACTCGATGCGGACCCCCTGACCCAACGAGTGTAGAATGCCGAACGTTGCTGCAACATGACTGATGCCGACATGGCCGACAATGTAGCGTGAGGTCGGTCGAGGAAGGTATTGTTACCGCTGTTGAGCCTAGCGATAATCGGTAACAGAGACATCCCTTTGCCCTAGTAGACGGCTGGATGGTGTTTCCCATCGTCATCCGCGGTAGTCGCATGGTTTGCTAGAGATGGTCCTGGGTATACGAGAGCATCCATCAGTCTTAGATCTCCGAACCGAAAGAAGAAACGTACCAATTTGAACTGGTATGAAAATCCTCCAAGCCTCCGTTTCTCAGATATATGCGGCCTCCAGAGACTCGCTCAACTTTCTGCCTTCCATACACCAACCTCTTGAGTCGGTACACCTAACCATAACATGTAACATTGTCATAGGCAGTCGGGTCGCAGGATGTTGAAGCAGCCTCCAGGAAGAGACGCATTGGCCTGTTCATTGGGGAGAGGCTCGGTGGCGATAGGCATCTACGTCGGTGTCATGACAAGCTACGTAAAGGAAAGGAATCGTTAGTGTGGAAGATAGAGTGCCTTTCATTCAGCTCACCGGCAGAATACACATTGTGCCGTCTTCGTCTACAATGATCGCTCTGCGCCTACAGCATTTATCATTGCAAGCTTTCACATTGATTGATATCGTTGGAGAGCTTTCTGGTGTCAGATTAAGATGGGTAGGACGAATGGATGTGTAGGAGCAACATCTGGGAGAGAGAATAGAGCAGGTCAGCCGTCGAAATGAAGGAATGTGTATGGAAAGACTACGCAACACCCCACGGTATGCTTCCATCTCGCCTCAATTACGGAAATCCTTCCTCTGTCGTTACCAATCCTTCCTCGCCACACACTAGGAAACCGACGTGGACCATTTAGGGTGGATGCGGCACCGATACTCCATACTGGGAAACCATGGAAGCGGGGAACTACTTTCATGCAAGCCGGCTTGCCTCATATATCCACTTTCTCATCATCCACGCAGTGCGTCTCGTCTGAAGCAACCTTTCCCCGAGTGTGATGGGTGGCTCTTACATAAGACTGCTTGTAAGATTAGTATCATGAAGCAAACTTTGAAATCAACACAGAAACATACTTTATGCCGGTGACGCTGTCAGATAACCGTGACATTTGGCTGATGGAATACACGATGGAAGTGCCGCCTTTAAAAGGGACCTTGCAGGAGCACCGAAGTAAGATCATAAGAGGACGAGAACGTCAATGATGGAGGGGAAAAAAGAATCGTTGTTTTGCAAATAAGTAGTCCCGATCTGGAACGCAACTCTTTTCACGGTCAATCACACGTGCGCGCGATAATTTATCTGACGACTGCAAAGAGCACGGTATAAATAATCGTGGAAAGATCAGACCTCTAGTTACACCTGGATATCGGAGTCGCATGGTCTTGGTGAGACTCTGGAAGCGAGCCCGCGGCCTGGGTAAGTAAGAAATCCTAAATATACGATGACATTAACGAGAATTAAAATCTTCCAAGGATCGGAAAAGATCATGCAGAAAATTACTGTTGGAAGAGAATGGGACTGTCGGACCAAACTCGTTGAGAACAGGCACAATAGCCGGTCCGGCCCGACAAAGAAACGCGTCCATGGCGTGGGAACTTTCGGCAGGTTCTCTGTCATCCACTCCTCCGTCGATAATCCGACTATCCCATCAGCACCCTGTCGTGCGCCCGTGGTCTGGCCGCCTTGTAGCCGCCACGCTAAAACTACCGTCGAGTCGAAACTGCAACAGCAACCTCTTGGTCCACAGACATCTGCATTCCCTGCGAATTCCTTTATGGAATTTCAATCTGAGCTAGGCGGCAGACTCAAGCTGCGCGAGCGGAGTAGGTTTATGATCAGCTTGAGCAAGCAAAGATCGAAGGTGCGTTGACTAGTCTCTGCTGACTTATCATAATTTTGACTTCTTTACATCACAGACTTGAATTCATGCGTACTTCGCAGTTTCGTATCTTCTTCCCGTTGACGTTGAGAGCTAGCCCTCAAAATTATATATTCGTTTGACTACTCCCAGTATCCAATGCCGTTCGAATCCGCAGCCACGTACTAGATATATGTCACGCTCGAGGACGTCTCTACCCTTCGGATCTTGTTTGGTTCGTGCGCTGCCATCGGCATCCGGCGTCACGCGATGGATATGGATTTGATTACACTTCATGATGCCCCCGAAGCTGAATCTGAATATCCACACAGACAGACATGGACATGGAGAAGTCGAGCAAGATACACCGCCTGGAATACCGTTCGCTGATTGATGTCCGGCCAACGTACGCCGAAAGGGTAGCTGGTATTCTGTGAGGGTGCTGGACGTTACCATTGTATGACGCTTTAGTTGGCAAGGATATACATCAAGTAAGTCTCGCTCTGGTCTTCTCCTCGGATTTCTCCCAACTGTCTCTTTTTTTCTAGGCGTACGCTATTCACGATTGCGGTCGATGTCCAGTGTTTCATACCATCTTCGGTACCAAGGCCTTCCAACAGTATGACGACTGCCTCGAGGAAGTACAAAGTAATTATAGGTCCAGACTTAACAAACGGTCGTTCGCCTTTCGGACATCTCCAAATTCCTATCTGCTTGTTGCGGGATATCGCTCTCGGTAAGTACACGTAATTATGCGTTCTTCGGTTATCTTATCAGATTTTACAGCGCCATTCCTTGACACCACAGCACTGCGAGTTTGTCGCTGGCTTCTGCATAACCCTCTACAGCACAAGTCTCTCTTGGCACCAACCACCATGCCCGCCCTCAACGCCTGTCTCCAAGTCGCACGTCTCGCTGAAGCCGGAGGCGACAGTGTCCTGCACCTCGTGAACGTGGCCAAAGTCACCGTACTCGTCTTCAGGCTTCTTGATGTTCGGTTTACTATCCTTCGCCGTATGGATATTGTCGCTGACTCTGTGCTCTACAGCAAAAGGCGAAGAACAAGGAAAGTGCCAAGGAGCTCTGTGAGAGCATTGCAAACACAAGTATTCCGCTACCTACCGTGAATCCTGTGGCGCTGTGGACTTTGGCGTACAGAGCTACCTTGGTTCTAAAACTTTGCCCTTCCGCTTCCTCGATAATGCATCCACCTACTTCTCCTCGGTCTGAGTCGCCTCGTTACCGATAGTAATTAGATAGCAATATACATCTCAAGGAATAACAGCCTTTTGGCTGTTTGCGAATGCCGATGTCTTCGCTTTGTGATATCCTCAACTGACTGTTCGTGGCTCGCAAGGATAGCGCTCGCTTCCGACTAGAATTGCTGTCGTGTATCTACCAGACTTACAAGTACCTATCCGGAACTCTGACGCGTTCTACACATCGAGGACATAGAGAGCACAAATACTGGAACGGGATCCCAAGGATGAACTCAGATCGTCTGGACATCGTACATTATGCACGACCCCAAAGGGCTCCCTTATTTGCATGGATTGTGTTTAGATGCCGCAAATCTGGAGAAAAGGAGTACTCCCATATGCCCTCTTCGGCGACGCTTAAGCTTACAATTCTATTTGTGTGACGCCGTCATGCCTAAAGTATGGTCCTGAGTAGACGGTGCTTGAAATTAACTCAGCTTTCTTTAGGAACTAACGTCGGCTCAGTGATTACCTCGTAGAAGCCACGGGTTCCAGTGCGACTCTCTTCTACCTTGATCCGGGTGGGTAGGGGTGCTTTGCCTTGAGACGCCTCTGTTCAATATCGGTATGACTGCACTGAATAAGCGATTCCAAGGGGTATACGGAGATATGCAAAGTGATGTGGGCAGACCTATGGACTGATGCACTCTCTGACATACTTCGACTGATAAATTTCTGTACTAGGGCAGAGCTTCATGATGCGAGTATAGACGGCTCATCGCAGCTTTGGCGGCCGTGCATTCATGATGTTACAGCTTTTATGCTGTATTTTTACATCGTGATGGATGGTCTCTATTCTCTGGACAGCTGGAATCGACGCCTACCGTTCCGCTTTGATTCTCATAATTGGCTTGAGTTTATATGATTAACCTCTCTAAGATATTCATAAAATATAACTTGCCAGATACGCTTTCAACCTTATTTCATCCGATCAACACCGGGCTTAGAGACGGTTTGACGAAAGGGCTATAGTGATGCCCACTCATCGTCAACGCCAAATCAATGCCACAACCTGCAAGCGCTAATAATTACCCGAAGGCGATGTAGAATGACGCCTGGCCACTGCCTCATACGTATACTATTACTGTTCTTTGACGTTGCGAGGACAGATTCTAAGATGATGGCATGAAAAATGTATTCTACGGTTACAGTATCTCCAGTTCAAGAAGTCTCTGTCTAGATCAGTCTCTTTTTATAATTGATAGATTATGTGCGGGGGTTTTTGGGGCAACTTCGTGAATTGCACAAGAGTTTTTCTATCCCGAATGTCCCGATATAATGATAATCGGGGTAATGATATTCTATGGTAAAGAAGATGAATGAAGGTACAACTTCAGCATGAAACGCGACAGCTTCTATCCAGTGCAGCACATAACACCTGAGCTAAACAGGTACGGAACACCCGCTGCTACAGATGGTAAAAAAAAAGGAAAACCACATGCTTAGTGGCAATGCATATGGCGAATTCTCCGTTCGGTGCTGTGCCTTCCTTGTTCCGGATCTCAGCCATGAGGAGGGTTGGATCCCGCTGCGTGCGCTGATTGACAAGCATCAACAGACAGTGAATCTACAGAATACCATTGTCAGAATATCTTCTGCAGAAAATGGACTGCGAAAGAGTACCAAAAAGTCTGTCTTCAGATCATTGACGCGAATTCTATAATCCTGAATGGCGTCTTGGAGCTCTTTTGTTTTAAAGAAGCCCTTGAAGCCGGTATGCTTGCGTTCGATTTCGCCCTTCAAGTCTTGGGTTAAGCTCGTCAGATACCTATAGGTCTATTGTTAGCCGGGAACAAAAGATAGAGTATTACGACTTACGCTTCCATCTCTGCACAGACGTCCTTGAAGCACGCCGCTCCCGCTTCTTCGTGCATAGTAACCATGGTGTTGATAACAACAACCGTGTTCGCAATGCTCTCACATAAAGCTTTGACGTCCTTCTTGTTCTTTCCCCTTTGCTATATGGATGGAAGAGTTAAAATTCAGAGGCAGCAGTCATAGTACTAGTATATGAACCTCTAGGAGTTCCATTACGGCCACGGTGACCTTAGCGAGTTTCTCGATATACGGAATGCCAGAGGCTTCAGCGAGGCTGGCGACTTGGAGACAGGCGTTGAGGGAAGGCATGGTGGTAGGTGGTAAGACGTGTGCTGTAGTGGGCGATGCAGACAAGTCGCAAGCGCGTAAAACTCGAAGCGCTGTGGTATCAGGAAGAGGTGCTGTAGAATGAGATAAGATAAACGAAAACCAAGATCATGATGGATGCCAACCAAGAAAGATGTGATAGAGAGTGTGAGGTGAAGCTTATTGGTGTAAAGAGGGAACATAGCTAGACAAGCCAAGTCTTTCCGTAGCCTGAACTCTGTTGAACGTGACATTAAGAACGGGGCATAAAGGTATTCAGCGCTCAACTTGTATCGTGAATCTTTGACTGGGAGTTTTCGTCTTGTACAAAGATGAACATGGTAACGAGAACTTGGACGACGCACCGACAGATACGTGTTGCGACGCTACTCTATCTCTCTATGCCAATCATCTGATGAGACGGTTTCTGATAAATCCATGATTGCTGAAGTATTAGGAAAAGCAGATTGAAAGCAGATCGACGTCACCGAAATTCAAAGGGAAAGACAGAGGAAATCAGAGTTAGCGAATCGGAATAAGTAGAGGACTATCGTGATTGCGGACCGCGGTGTTTGCCGCAGCAGGGAAACCCTATCTTTCCTTATTGTTGACGGTGATCTACAGAGTCAGTTCTAAGGGAAGGGCACATTCATGAGTATACAAACGTACCAGGGTTCGGAAAATATCACGCGGAAAAATAATCGTTGAAGAAAGACCGTCGGACCTAGTTGGAGGGGAGGATCGGTCTGTCCGGCCCGCCGCCCGAGAGAAATCGCGTTGATGCGTGGGAACTTCGGGCTTTTACTCTGTCACCCACCGACTTCCTCCTCCATCGACTATTTCACCAACACCCCGTCGTGCGCTCGTGGTCTAGCCGCCACGATAAAACCACCATCGAGATGAAACTGCAAGAGTGACAAGCTACAAAAGTCCCTGTATTCCCTCTGATTCCTTGATGGAATTGCAATCTCACCCGGGCGGCAGACCGAAGCTGAGCGCGAGCGGTGTTGCTTTACCATCAGCTTGAACCATCTCATGGTTGCAAGTCAGCAAAGATAGAAGGTGCGCTGACTAGCCGCCGGCAAACCACTATAGTCCTAACTTCTTTAACAGGCGCGCGATAAATCCTGGGCTCAAAGTCATGCGTACTTCCCAGTTTGATTTCTTCCTCCCATTGGACCCTCGTACATTCGTTCCACTACTCATATCAGACATCGCCATGAAAGGCCCAGTCACGTACCAGAAATACACCACGCTCAACGACGCCTGCACCCTTCGAACCTTGTTTGGTCCCTATGCTATCATCGGCATCCGGAGTCGTGCAATGGATATGGGAGTGATTGCACTTCGTGATGCCGTCCGAAGTTGAATCCAAATATCCACACAGACAGACACGGACATGGAGAAGTCGTACCGTCTGGAATACCGTCAGCTGACTGATGTCGGGCATCAGAGAAGGCTGAAAGGGTAGCGGGTATTTATGGTGGTGTGCGTTGTCATTTTCTGACGCTTTAGAAGGCATGGATATACATTAAGCAACTATTGCTATGTTCTTATCCTCGGGTCTCAACTAACGGTTTCTTTTGTTCCCTAGGCTTTCCTTCGCCAGGTGTACGCTATTCACCATTGCGGTCGATGTACGGTATTTCATGCCGTCTTAGGTGCCGAGCCCTTTCGATAGTATAGCGACGGCCTTGAGGAAGTGCAAAGCGGCTATACCTCCGGGCTTGGTAAATCGTCGTTCGCCTCGCCTCGCCGACAGCTGCCAGTTCCCATTAACTTGTCAGAGGATATTGCTTTTGGTACGTTTCTGTCATCATTACGTGCTTTGGTTATCTTATCAAATTTTGCAGCACCTTTCTGTAATGCCGCAGCACTGCGATTCTGTGAGTTAGCGCGCGCTTCTGCATCGTCCTCTACAGCACAAGCCTCTCTTACCACCAACAACCATGCCCGCCCTTAACGCCCGTCTCCAAGTCGCACGTCTCACCGAAGCCGCAGGTGACAGCGTTCCGTACCTCGAGAGCGTGGCCAAGGTCGCCGTACTCGTATTCAAGCTTCTTGATGTTCGGTTTACTATACTTCGCCGTACGGAAATTGTCGCTGATTCTGCGTTCTACAGCAAAAGGCGAAGAACAAAGAAAGTGCCAAGGAGCTCTGTGAGAGCATCGCAAACACGATCATGGTTATCGAGACCCTCGTTCGTATGCAAGGAGAACGGGAAAGTTCGTGTTATATCAATATTTGTGAGGAGATGGAAAAGTGAGCTACCGCTTCTATTTACTGTCTTTCTTCAACGGGTACTCAACGGTCTGGTTACAGGTATCTTCAAGGCACGGCGCAAGACAAGACGGATATGAAGCTCAAGCACCGTGACATCAAAGGCGTTTTCTGCGTCGACGATTTCAGAGACGCCATACAGGCTTACAGGAGGCGCGTAGATGATTTGAAGACGGACGCTTTGGTACTACTATCGCTTCTAAACTTTCCGTGCTGTATCTCACACTCCGCTTTAGATCCATTCATTGGGTGATTGCTGCTTGGAGGTCATGCAGATGCACTGGCCAGTGACGGATGTGGTGGCTCAGGTTGTTGTGCGTCACTCGAAGGAATCAGACGAGTTGATTTTTCGGATCTCGAAACGGGCTGTTGCAATCACCGCCTTATTTTTCTTCTTCTTCTTTTTGGTTTTCTAATAACAGACGATGATATCATTTAACGACGACACAAGTGTATCTAACAGAAGTCTTACAGCCTTACAGTTCCAATATAGATTTAACTCATTCTCGTCGCTTCTTGCAAACTTCAATGTACTTGTTGAATATCCTTGGTTCCTAATAGACGGAAAGGCGAGGAAGTCTCTATATTTAGTCAGCTTACTTGCTTATCTACTATTACCTATATTCCATCGAGATCTGGTCAAGACCACAGCCTGGCTGTACCGCTGAACATCTCGACTGTAGCTGAGGATACTCGTTACGCCCTTCCGTCGTTCTCATGGAGAGTTCAACTGCCGCCAGCTGGTATATGTTCAATTCTCGAACGACTGCGAACACACCATCTGTCTGCTACTTTCGGAATATTAGAACGGTGGGTTGTCAATGAACTAGGTGAATTGGTTGAAGCTGAGGGCATCACTTGTGTCCAACCGTTCCGCCAGTACGGGATATCGATTTTGCAATAGTAAGAATTCATGTTCGGAAAAGACGTAGATTTTAATCCCGATTCGGTGTACATCAGCACCTTCGATGCCTCTATATTGCCTACTACTAATGTAAGAGGAATGATGCACAGCTACATATTATACGGGGCTGTCAGTTGGCCGGGTTCATCACTAACCAGCGCTCGGATACAAAAGAAATCTGCGCGTGTAATTGTGATTCGAATGATCACTGATTCTTCTTTCGATGCAGTGTCCTTCATGTTTCGCATCTCGGACAGCATGCCCTGTATTTCAATGAGCGCCAACATGCTGTCCCCAGATATGTGGATCTACAGCAAGTAAGGGGGTCAGACCATCGTCTTCGCAAAGTGTAAAGTACGCGTACCAAGAAGTCAATCTTCAAGTTATCAACATGCTTCCTATAACCTTGTATGGTGTCTCGAAGGTCGCTGACTTTGAGGAAGCCCTTGATCCCGCGGTGTTTCCGCTGCGCGTCTTTAAGATCGTCGGCTATGCCGGTGAGATATCTGCCGGTTAACTGGTAGTTGTGAAGGAAATACAGCATGCGAGAATGACGACTGACCTTTCCATCTCGACACAAATATCCTTGAAGTACGCTGCTCCTCGCCCTCTATGCATACAAACAAGGGTATCGATAACGCCGACTGTATCGGTAATGCTCTCGTAGAGCTCCTTCACGTCTTCTTTGTTTTTTTTGCTCTTTTCTATTGACAGAACAAGGTTAGGCGCAAAAGTCGTAAGTCAAGGGGCATCACACATACCTCTAGTAGCTCTATAATGGCTACGGCGACCTTGGCGAGCTTTATCGATATATGGAACACCGGATACTTCGACAAGGCTGGCGACTGGAAGAGAGGCGCTGAGAGCGGGGATGGTGGTTGGTGCTTACAAGGGTGTATGTGCTGTGGAGGGTAGGCGCCTAGCATAACAGCGATGAGCAGATGAGCTGTAAAATGAGGTAAGATTGCTACAAACCTTTCTCCCGTAAAGTCGTGCCAATACAGTGTTATGCGGCAGGCGAAGATGAACAGGTCGTCTTCAAGAAAGTAGACTATAGTCTGTCGAGAATGACGCGTATCTTGGTAGCCAAACACCTGACCCGATGGTATCGGCTGACACGGGGTACGCAGACTTTGGCGAGGATAATTAGTACACTCCAACGAGAGCCAGGATAAGAAGACTAATAAGGAGAATCGAAGGAACGGTATTATTGCGCTAATAGCGGAAGGATGTGTATATTTTGGCGTCAAGAATTGGGAAGGGATCGCAACACTCACAAAGGTCCTATAGGATCTCACGCGCGACTTGACGACCAAAACGAAGAAAGAATGGCGTGCTAACACAAGATGCCTGTTTCGCCACTGCAAACAGCTGACAGCGTGGCATGCGGTGCATTATGGAATGAATGATAACCTCGAACACGTTGCTCTGTTGTTCAGTTTGAGTAAGGGGAGAAACGGGAGGATTGAATGTTGAGCTTACACAATCTCCCTGTCCCAACAAAGGTTTACCAAAGGCGCACGCTTGTAGGTCAATGTAGCAAGGCTCATGATGTCGGTCTCTGATAGCGATACCCTGTAAAAATATTTAATGTGAGAGTTTGTCCCTCCTTTGAAACGAGCTACTTTTGCGACGAATTATCAGGATAAGCGCTCTAGTCACTCTCAGTGTATCGACCGGTTTTGAGGGAGGCTGTCCGTAGTAGTGATGGTCGTGGAAAAGACTGTATTCCCACGCCACTAACGCGATTTTCCGGATCGGTGTGTCTTGGCCTTCGGACTTGAACCTAGCGATCATGCAGTCTTTTACTTTGGACATCCTAAGACTGTTCGGTTCATCCTAAACTCTACGCCGTCATAAAGAGGACCAAATGTTCTGAATTTTCGGCCCCGGGACAGCGGGGAAGGAATTCTAATTTCCCGCCTTATGTCGTAAGTTCGCATCAGTCTCAGATCTTGGGCGTATCTAACTCGATGTTTCTAGGGGTCAGTTGAATAGACGCTATTTCGTGTCGACACCAACAGTCCCTACCCCATGGTGTCTGAGCGGACCAAATTGGTGGTACTTTGACGTCTGTGCAGATTTTTTACTGGAGCTCACGTAATCTGCACAGACAGAAATGGACAGAACTATGAGACTATCAAGAAGCGATTTCTCATGGAAGGCGCATGCCTGTCGCCGCCCTACTTCAAGATGATTTTTTCCTGCCCGAACGATATCATTGTCTTCCCGTCCTCTACGGTGCGCTCATCCGCAGAAGAACTACAACACTTGACAGGTGGCGTGTAGACCATCCTGTATAGCCGGAAGTCGGAGACAGTCGCTCTTCCATCTTGCCTACAGTCGCGGGCATGGACCGAAGGATAGAATTCTCTCACCTGTTAAGAGATATCGTTGTCAAGGTGAACCATAGAGCGACTACGAGTCCATTGGTCAATGCTAACACGTCCAGCATTTACGTAGCGGGACTTCAGGTAACATGAGACTAGGAGCAGTAAAATGATGGCGTCAGGACGTGGATATGGACCTTCGTATGTTCATATCTCTTTTCTAGAGCTAATCTAACGCGTTGTCGTTCTTTTCTTAGAGTCCTTGTGTGCTCATACCTATTATCGGTGTGGGATTTTCTTCTGTACGCCCGTGTTGCTGCGTGAATTGTGCTATAAAGAGACGGAGGACGTGAATTTCTTTCGCGGGTTGCTCCGGGAAAAGGAGGAAGACCGATTTTACTCCGTGAGGTCGTTCCGGGACCCAACAGAATTGGAGTGTAAACTTAACCTAATGCTTTTAGAGTTCATGTTCTGTGTTATGCAACGCCCGCATTGCATTATTCTCTTGCTTATATCGATGATCTATCACGACTCTCCGAAGGTGATTCATTGATTCATTGCTTGATGTCGCTGACCCATGTTCGCAGTACATACCACAATTATCCCTTTTCTTTGAATGAGCCGTGATTTGTATGATAGCATATCGTTCCGCTGCGCAAAAACACATGGACCATCCTTTCCTTCAAACACTATTCAGTACGTTTCAACTCCTCGTACCTCACCTTCAAGAGTGATGAGGGCAATGTCCGCAGTATGATTCACACACATGCGACGTTCCTTAGCGTTCGAAGCTCAAACCCGGCCTGAGTTGCCCGTCCTCTGAATAGACCGTGAGAGCTTTCAATGTTAATCATCTTCTCAATAGGATCGCTTACACTACGACGAAGATGCACTCTCATCAAGCATCGGCTCCGCAGTGATGTATCACTGCTGGGATTGATTCCTGTAGCGAGATTCGTTCAGGATAAGTGCCTACGCTTCCAAACGAGGTCGAATAAGACGACTGGCTACACCATGGCGATGAACAGGTATACGCTGCAGGCAAGGATCAAGCAGTTTAGAGCCTGACGCGTCTTCGGCTAAAGACCATGCTTCGAGATAACGGTCAGTATAGTGTATATGAACTCACTCTTGTATTCTGTCTGATACGACCCTGATCAGTTTGGCAGTGATGGGCTGTCCATTTGGGAAGCCGCTTGCCACCCACTGTTAACTCTCCGTAACAACTCAACATGTAGCTACGCCCTCAGTTTCTACCGGATGTGGGTTGTAGAGAAAGGACCATCCCTAGAAACGTTCACAGTTGCAACAGGAACGGGTTCCTTTGGTTAGGCCGAGGTGTATCTTGTCGTTTTACGATCTGTGGATCCGCGAGGGGAGAAACATTAATCGGGCCGGACTGCCGTGCTGCGCTGTGAAGGCTGTGTGGCACTCGCGTTTAAATCTGTTATATGCTGCTTAAACCATGCATTCATAAAACATGGCACCGATGCGCCCACACCAAAAGACAAGAACCGGCTGCAAAACATGCAAGCAACGCAAAGTCAAGGTAAGTAGACATCAGTAGACTTTTTAAGCTGAGGTTGATGTTGAAATGACTTCCTAGTGCGACGAAAGTCTTCCTTTTTGCAACAACTGCACCAAGAGAGGCATAGAATGTGTATGGGATAATAGTTCTCCTAGACCAGAATCAACTACCTCGGAACAGAGTATGGTCGTCGCCTAGTCAAGCTCTACCGAAAGCTCTCTCTCGTTATGGACTCGAGGCGAAGGTTCATCTGACCTGTTAACTCTGGAATTAATGCACCACTACACCACCTCCACTTCTTACTCCCTATTCCCGGATCCCGACGCGTCGGCACTCTGGAGAACTGTCATTCCCCAAATGGCATTTGACCCCCGAAATCGGTGTCTCCTCCAAGCCATCCTCGCGTTTTCCGCTCTCCATATTCACCACGAAAACTCGACATCCCCTCGATATGCCGAAATCGCGACCAATTATTACAATCAGGCAAAAATCAGCTTACGCATGGCAGACGCGGACGAAACAGCGGACATAAACGCGGTCCTCGTCGCGCTGACTCTCGTCTCACAATATGAATTCGCTATGTCGCCAACAGTATTATCATACCCCCGCGACTGGTACAACACTATGTGCGAAGTTCGCCGTAACAGTCTGAAGAACCGGACGGAGATCCAATACAGTGTCATGCAATCGCTCATGGCTGCCATGGCACCACCACTTCCACCCTCGTCTTTGAATGAACAGTTTCCGTCAACCTTGTCCTCCATCTTGAGCTCGGCCCCAAACGTTGAAGAGCTACGCGACGCGTCGGTGCGCATAGCCTATGAGGAGTCGATATATTTCCTGGAGCAGGCGTGGGGAGCACATTTTAACAGATGCGTGGGATTGTGGTGGTATATGATGTCGAACACGTTCCTTCAGCTATTGGAACAGGAGAGGCCTCGTGCGCTGATCATATTGGCGCACTACTGTGTCATGATGAAGAACGTCACTCAGGATGGACCATGGTGGGTGAAGAAGAAATGGGGCGACGAGGCTGCGAAGATCGTCTTTACGCTTGACGCGCGATGGACTCCGTGTTTAGGATGGCTGTTGAGTCAGTTGGATACGGGGCTTAATAGCCAGGTTTTCGATCTCGCAGCCTGGGTCCATGCAGGAGACAGTGATCATTTCTAAATTGCACCACGCTGCCGACAGATAGAATTTTGTAAATCATACCTGTATAACTTTAGTAGATGAAAGGATTGTAACAATCTGGCGCTATCACTGCCTCCACTTCGCCACCACTGTGTCGGTGTTCTCCGATTGTGTACGTAGTCCAAACCCGTAATCTTTGGGTTCATGGAACGCGACGTGACTCGTCCTGAATAAGCCCCTCTTGCTGTAGAGTGTGCTACTAGTACCCAGCAGTGACACATCTACTATCACTGTAGAGTTGATGGTATGGCTTCGATATGTAAGGTCAAGCCTACTTTGAAGATGGTTACTTCTCATCGTCGATTAAGCGGAGGAAACATGTCGGACTGGAATGTCAAGGTGCGTGTGCATCCTGCTGCGGACATTGCCCTCATCAGTCTTCGAAAGTGAGGGCAGTGCTGAAGATTATCAGAATGCGAGGAGCGAGAAGTGGCTGAAACGTACAGAATGATGTGTTTGAGGGAAAGCCACGAACGTAGCTCCTTCTTAATACCAAAGAAACCGGCTGCGGGATAGCTGAACCTTGAACTCGCATTTATACGGTGACGATAATGGGTTACCTTTGGAAGAGTAAAGGTGTCGGATGACAAGCAGTGCCTGTTCAGACCTCTGACCCTAAAAACATTGAGTCAGATTTACACCCAAAGTCTGCCTGGGGAACTTACGACGCAAACACATCTGAGTCTTCTTTTGACTGATGCCGACAATTCGCCATTGCAGGGCGGATGGTATTTAGGCATGAGATGACAGAAGAAAATATGCGAGCGGGCGAATTAGCCGGAATTGTCTGTATATAACACAGAAATCAGTTACCGTCTGGGCTTCTCTTGTACTAATACGACAGTGCACCATGATATAGTCTGTCCTCCAGCCTCACCAATTTATTCAACTTGAGCCACGGCATAGTCGTCTGCAGACTGCGCAACGTTCGCCTTGTTGAACAAGGCTGTACTTCGACATCTGTAATGGAAGACGTATGACGGGTTCGAACTTCGCCAAGGACTCCGGCCCGGGAAAATCGCGTCGATGGCATGGGAACCGGTATTTTAAATGGTCTCTTCTGAAATGCTGCTAGCAGGCAAGCCATTAATTCTCAATCGCCTAAACGGTATTTCGTGATTGGCTGCGAAAGGACTCCCCCAGTGGTTAATTTTAGAAATCCGCTTCTTCAGAGTCAAAGCCTAAAGGACCCTGTCCTGGCGAGGTTTGCAACAAAAGGACCTGCTGTTCGAGACAGTCTGTAGACGTGTCGGTAATGGTTTACGTCGGATACATCTATGAGATTTAGTACACTGTAAAGGCCTTCCAAAGAGCATAGTTGGGGTAGAATCAATAGATTGGAGCTTACCAGCCATGTTGTAACATGTAATCAGTTTGAAAGGTGAAAGTGACATAATGGAATATTAACGCGCAGCAACAATCCTCGAGCGAGACGCGTCGAGGGGCCATTATCATGTTGATGGGATCGGGATTCGCATCAGATATATTGAATTATGATTGACCAATGTGTACGCATGAGCTATATATAAATTGGGACATGATTAACTTTCCGCTAGCGCGGACCTGTCAGCGCTTCAGTTTGCATGTTCGTGAGAAACCTTCAAATCAGGGGTAAAAAAAAAAAAAGGCTGTGATTGCAGCGGGCTTCTTCGGGATCCGGAAAACGAACTCCTCCGAGTGACGCACAACAGCCTGAGCTGTCGTATTCTTCAAGAGGATGTGCATCTGCGTGACCTCCAAGTGGCAGTCGCCAACTGAATGGATCTACAGCGGAATGTCAGAGACGGCACGGAAATCCTAGAAGCGATAGTATCACCACAAAGTCCATCTTCAGAGCATCTACCCGCCTCCTGTAAGCCTGAATGGCATCTCTGAAATCGTCGACACAGAAGACACCTTTGAGGCCACGGTGCTTGAGTTTGATATCCTTGATATCTTGCGCCATGCTTTCAAGATACCTGTAACCAGACCGTTGTTAAGCTGTTGAAGAAAGACAGCAAGTGAAAACGGCAACTCACCTTCCCATCTCCCCGCAAATATCGATATAACATGAAGTTCCCCGTTCTCCTTGCATACGGACGAGGGTGTCGATGACGACAATCGTGTCTGCGATACTCTCACAGAGTTCCTCGGCACTCTTCTTGTTCTTTCCCTTTTGCTATAAGACACAGAATCAGCGATAATATTCATGCCGGATACTATGGCTAAACGAACCTCGAGGAGCTTGAAGACGACTACGGCGACCTTGGCCACATTCTTGACGTACGGTACACCGGAGGCTTCAGCGAGGTTGGCGACTTTGAGACAGGCGTTGAGTGCAGACATGGTGGTTGGTGATAAGACTTGGGCTGTAGAGCGTGATGCAGAAGCCGGCGTCAAACTCGCAGTACTGTGGTGTCAATGAATAGTGCTGTAAGATCTGATAAGATAACCGAGGGACGCAATCAAGGATACTCACCGAGATTGATATCCCGCAACAAGTGGATGGGAACTAGTTGACTGCAAGGCGATCGACAGTTTACCACGTCCTGAGATATGGTTGCTCTGGATTTCCTCGAGGCCGTCGACATACTGCCGAAAGGGCTCGATACCCAAAATGGCATAAAGTACTGTTCGTCGGCCACAATCGTGAATTGCATGCGCCTGGCAAAGGAGAAGCTAAGAAAAGCAAGAGACAGTTAGTAGAGATCCGAGGACAAGAACAGAGCAGGACTTACTCGACGTATACGCCATCTAAAGTGTCATGAAATGATAATGTCCAGCACCCTCGTGACCCTTCCGGACTACTTTGGTGCACTTCATCAATCAGCAAACGGTATTCCAGGCAGCGTATCCTGCTCGACTTCTAGATCTCAATGTCCGTGCTAGATCACGAGGTGCAGTCATCCGCATATCCGTCGAACGATGCCGGATCCGATGGTAGCGGAGGGACCAAGCGAAGCTTGAACATGGGAGCGTCGTGGAGTGGGGCATGTTTCTTGTACGTGACTGTGGCCTGTCACTGTAATGTCAAGTAGGAGTAGTGGAACAAATGCATATGGGTCCAATGGGAAGAAGGGATTCAGCTGCGAAGTGCGGATGGATTTGAGACCAGAATATATGCGCGCCTGTTAAAGAGGTCAAAATTATCATAATTCGACGGGAACTAGTCAACGCACATTTTGTTTGCCGCATTCAAGGGAACGCAGTTGTCTTTGAACCAAGTTGTCGCTCTTGCTATTCTGTCTCGATGATGGTTTTAGCGTCGCAGATAAAACTCGGGCGCACGACGCGGTGTCGATAGTGGTGTTTCGGATTATCGACGAGGGGGAAGTGGGTGACAGAGTAACAGCCGAATATTCCCACGCCATCAACGCGAAACTTTGTCGGGCCGGATTGGCCGTTGTTCTCGTCTCGACTCCAACCTCATATACATAACTTGGTCCGACGGCACTCTCTTTAACTATTTCGATTAACTTTCTGCCTTATATCTTCGGACCCTTGGTACGTTTTATTCTCACGAGCATGCACCTCCCTTGCAATTGACTCTGTACAGCAATGTTTTCCCGCAAACACCGTTATTACAATAGCCCTGTATTTGGGTTCGCTCTTTGCATTACCTCCGTCTGGCGCATCGAAATTCAATCACGTCGATAAGCATATCGTAACACTTTGCCGATGAGCACACCTTTTTCTCGATTAAAAAAATAGTCGTCAACCGGGTCCGAAAGTACTCATTTTAGACTCGATGTTTAATAGTTAGCTGTAGTCCGTGGAATATCATTCTATGGAGATCGCGATTCATTTCCTCCTTCTCTTAAAGCAGTTTTCACTCATTCCCTTCATCATAAGCAGGATTTCATGATTAGCTGCCAAAGGACCCGTCGCCCGCTAGAAATTTGCTTCGCTAGAGTCGAACGAACTTGTGACGGCAAATGTCATTCGTGTTTGCCTACAAGATACTCCTGATATTCTGCTTTCTTGGACATGGTTTGTTCCTGCCGATGTCCCATCTTTTAACACTGCATTCGGTATGCCTTCAAAAGCTTCACCACAGAAAGTTCTGTCATTAATTGTCTTATTCATTCTACAGCACGTCTACCTGTCGGTCTAAAACCGCACCCAACACAACACTCGCATTTCTCCAGCTCGCTGTCCTCATCAAAACTTTCAATATACCATGCACAAAGGTCGTGGTAGCTGTCATAAAGCTGCTTGATGTACCCCTACAGAAGTCGCCTGGTGTGCAACGTTCCTCAGAAAGGGTGGTATTAAAGCCTTCCAGATAGTGTCGGAGGAGTAAATCGGTATGCATACATGCGCGTTAAGTTGTATACATTGTATGAATGTTGGTAATATAATGCTTTGAATAAAATTATGCGATTCACGCTGAAAGGGCCTTCCAAAGAATATGGCTGGGCTTTGATACAATAAATTGGCGTTCAGATAACAGACAAAAAGGAAAACTGCGTGAGTACACAATACGTATCAAAAGGTGTCGGGAGAATCGAAGGTTGGAAAAGAAGAGTAGTATTTTGAATTGAGTTCCCGCTACAGAATGCTTGAGCGAACAATTTAGAGACAGACCAAGAAGGTTCTTACCGTGTTGTCGTAAAGACCTGAAGACATAGCGAGAAGATACTAACATTCCGGAAGCGGTGAGTATGCGAAGAACTAGCAAGGCAGAGAAACATGTTCACATTAATCTCACTTGGTGGGCTTTGGTTATCAAAATACCCGTTAGTGAGGATATCGAATTGGACCTGAAGTTACCGTTGAGTAAAAGGCACTCGGAGCAAGGAATGCAAAGACTCACTATATATCCCGTTTTGAAGGAAGCCGTGGCGGAAAAGAAATGGCCCTCGCAACGAGAGTTCATAGACAGAGTACTGGAATTGAACTGATGTTCTATTGCCTGTCTTCCGCCCATGCGGACCGGGAATATTACGCTGAGCATGTGTAGGAGAGCGCACTGGTTGTCGAGAGACGCGCTTCTTCGGAGGCTCGACACTGGCTGTCTCCGGTATTGGGGGCATCCTCCTCACCGCATCCTTTAAATCCGAGCCAGTCATCCCAGCCGACATCAAATGGGCAATGTCTTTTGTCCTTTTGATGCAGTCGTTCGATTGGCGCTTCACCGTCCTCTTCTTGAGTTCCGTGGCACGCCTCTGCGGTTGGTAAACATAGTCCGGATAGAGCTCCTCGTGTCTCTCCCTTTCTTCGAGAGAGCGACGATAGTAGTGTGCCTTTTCGTCCTCCGACAGGTTCTTCTACAACTGTCCGATGATCCTGGAGAGGTGATGACTATCATGTTCGGCGCCCTTCGGAATCATCTTCTTGTCGATAACGTCTTTGCGGAAGATGAAGTAGCAGTTCAGAGGTCTGGGGATACGGATCTTCTTACGAGAAGAATCGTTGGTGGAGGAGAACTCGTCGGAGTGGGAAGAAGAGGATGGAGATGAAGGTGGAGTGTCGATGAACTCGGGTGTCGAAGGGGAGGTATCTGGGTATGGGGACATGACGACCTTGAAGACGTACTGCTGAGGTCGGCTAGCATGGACGTAGGCTGGGAACAGAGCGTCAGTACAGAGTCGAAAGCGTAGTGACCAAGTCCACGTACCATAGTGCTCGGTAGAGTACTGGTGGGAGAGAACGAAGCCGGACATGATGAGGAGGATGAGCGCGATGAAAGGAGACAAAGAAAAGAGCAGTCGGGCGACTCCAATTTATATTTGCGAGCACAGGCATTCTCGACATGATGATCACAGAGAGAGGTTGAATGCGATCAAAAACCCATTCACGTCTGATAGCGTGCCGTCTTAGTCGCTCGCCAGTCCTCGTCTTCGGAACCGGTGCTCAGCACTGACGAAGGGAGACCAGTCGCCTAAAGCCTGATGCTGATTTTCGAGCATTGACCGGACTAAGATATGACGACATTGATCGCACCCATCGTCGCGGTAAAGCGCAGAGCCTGATGTCAGTTTTGGCAGCTGGTAGACGCCAGATGGCAATCTCAGAGCGCACCAATTGAAAGGGCTAGAAAATGCCAACATCAGGACACAGGAACTTGATAGAGACACAGGACATGGGAGCCGCATTAGCGCTCTGAAACGAAAATGACTTGATTCCTGTCGCCTGCTTAACTATTCGTTCGGCACCGTGCCATCATAGTGCCCAGCAGGAAGGTGCGGTTAATGAGAGTGTCCGATGGGAGCGATGGAAAGTGCCGAGACCTACCTTCGGACATTGAAATAGAGTCGCCAGCAAAATTATGGCAAAATTGGTCACCTTATGCTCGAGCCTCGGAATCTCGGAACATATGTACTGGAGAGAGCTTATCTTCTTGCCTTGTCACTACCAAGCCATCTCTTAACTACATACAACTTTTTCTGGGTGGGTTAGTATTGTCATGTAAAATCTGTAATTATATTGCAATGTAAAAGAAACCCTACGAAAACTTATACATAGTACTGGAAATTGAATATTCCGAAATGCTGATCGTGATCAAAACATCATACATGATGTCTTGCGCCAAACGCTTCAAGGTATTCGGTTTTTCATCAAGCTAAAAAAAAAAGGGTAGATTTTGTGATCCTGATCAAGATCTCTTCGGGTGCTGTTCCTACCAAATCAGTGGGCCGCATCTCAGCGCCATTCTTCAAATCCTGCACCACGCTGTGAACCTGAATGACCTTCGCAATGCAGTCACCCATTAAATGAATCTACAGCATCATAGGTCAGCCCATCGCCCTCGCAAATCGGAAAGTGGACGAACCGAGAAATCCGTTTTCAAGTCATTCACGCGCTTCCTATAAACCTGAATGGCATCTCTAAACTCATCGATATTAAAGAGGCCACGGATGTCACGCTGCTTCCGCTGTGCAGCTTTCAGATCTTGGGCTATACCGTCGAGGTATCTACCACATCACCGTCGTGAGCTGTTGAGGATATACAGCAACGAAGCAGCGACTCACTCTGCCATTGCACCGCAAATGTCCTCGAAATATAGACCCGCACGCTCTCCATGCATACGGACAAGGGTATCGATAACGATGATTGTGTTCGCAATGCTCTCAGAGAGCTCCTTTGCATCTTTCTTGTTTTTTCCCTTTTTCTACAGGCGGTCCACAGTAAGAGGAAGAAAAGGTACGACGGAGAACATATACGAACCTCGAGCAGTTCAAAGACAGCTACAGCGATCTTGGCTAGCTTCTCGAGGTAGGGTACACCGGAAGCTTCGGCAATGTTGGCGACTTGGAGACAGACATTGAGAGCGGGCATGGTGGTGGTTTCTGAGAAAGGGAGATGTGCTGTAAATTGCTGTACAGAATCGCGCACTTGATTGCTACAGCACGGCAGGGAGATTATTAGATGCTGTAGAATGCGATAAGATAATCGAAACATCTATACCCATGAAGCTTGCTGAGAACGAGGCTGCATCGTCGATTGACAAAAGATCAGCCAACCGTTACTCGTCTTTTCGTTCTAAGAAAGACGTCGCATTATTAAGTTAGAATTTCAAACCATGGACGGCATATTGACAAGCATTCTTCCAGACCTTGATCTGACCGTGAGCTGCTAGTTGCGATCAGATAAAAGTGAAAGATATTGTAATACCATCGGGATACAATATCCATAATATCGCCACTCCGAGGATTGCTTCCCCTAGATTGAACAACCCTTCAGCTTGATGTGTGTCTATTTCGCTGTTGCAAATAGTTGATACCACTGATATCCCATTTCAAGTCGACTCACCTGCGAATAGAAAGCACCTCTTTCCCCGACTCTAATCAGAGCCAACCGTGAGGCATCATCTGGTGCGTATCCACGGGATCGCGATGGGCTTGCTCGTCGAGGCACTGCCTCCAACGCTCCTGTACGACTTCGGTCGTAAGCACCGGCGGCGAGGATGGCACGTTCCGCGGCACTTCGCAGAACCTGAACCTGAAGACCTATGCTGTTTCTAGTATGCCAGATTGGTCACGGAGGATTGACAGTAGCTGTGGTCAATAGTGGAGGATCGAGCTCAAGAGTCGCTACGAGTTGGTCTGTTCCTGTATATGCCGAAGGAGTCAGTTTCCAATGAAGCTTTCTCCAGAAACTCGTAACGCGTCATTCCCATGTATCCTATAAGTATGTCAAGGGCAATCAATCCGTGTCATGCGAGTTCGTTTCTTGAAATAACTTGAGGTGAGCGGATAAGATCCACGGACAATGTTGATGATGAAAGATGATGGTTGACCAAGGAATACCGGCCCGGGAAACCGCGTCGATGGCGTGGGAATCTGCGCCCTTTCCCTTTGCGCGTCTATATTGAGCTTTCCCGATCCTCTGCGTTCATCCTCGGTCTCATCCTCCACTTCTGCCTCCTTGTGCCTGGGCTGTTTGACCACAAACCCAACGACTTTGGCTAGCTGCTAGCCACGAGTCAGCTTCACGAGAGTCAGAGTTCTGAAGGCGCATCAAAGGCGAATCTTCAGTACCTGGCGACGGACAACTAAGGAGAAGATGCTATTCTTCTAAATTCTAAACGATTTGATGGCCTAAATCAGGCGTCTTGACTCTTTTGACGTGGTCCTTCCAATAGACCTAGTGTTGCTCTCCTGCCGGTGACTAGTGCGTTCATTTCAGTCTATTATCATCCTGACATTGCTAGTATACACCGGGAATTAGCTCCGTTCGTAGCTTGGTCAATATAAAAACCCACGCGTCGTCTGATATTATTCTCTTACACCTTCACCTTCACCTTCAGCGCTAGTCAGCTCCCAAAATGCGCGCTGCTCTCGATAGCCAGCTCTGCTTGGACGCGTCTTGCTCATCACCACATCCCCTATAACGCTCTTTGGTACGTCATTACAGGAGAAGGCTTTGCGATCATCCTACCTCATTCTACAGCACCCCTACACACCACTCTGATGCTAGGCGCTCGCTCTCTACAGCACATACCCTTCTAAGCACCCGCCACCATGCCCGCTCTCAACGCCTCTCTCCAAGTCGTCAGCCTCGTCGAAGCTTCCGGACTACCATACATTGAGAAACTCGCCAAGGTCGCCGTAGCCGTCATAGAGCTACTCGAGGTACGCATGCCGCCTTTGCCTGTGACAATTCTTGCCTCTGACCCTGCGCCGTCAATAGAAGAAAGCAAAGAGCAAGGAAGATGTGAAGGAACTCTGCGAGAGCATCACCAATACCGTCGATGTTATCGAAACTCTTGTCAGTATGCATGGGGAGCGAGGAGCCGCATATTTCAAGGACATTTGTACAGAGATGGAACGGTCAGTCGTCATCATCTCGTGTTGTATTTCCTCCACAGCTAAGAGTCAACCGGCAGATACCTCACCGGCATAGCCGACGATTTGAAAGACGCCCAGCGGAAGCACCGCGGAATCCAAGGCTTTCTTAACATCAACAAGTTTCAGGACACCATCCAAGGTTACAGAAAGCGCGTAGACGATTTGAAGGCGGACTTCTTGGTACGCGTCCTTTCTAATTTGCAAAGGCGATTATCTGACCCATGGCGCTATAGATCCACATAACGGGCGACAGCATGTTGGCGCTCATTGAGATCCATCACATGTTGACCGAGATGCAAAACGTGAAGAAAACAGCCTTGAAAGAAGAATCAGTGACCATTCGAATCACAATTACGCATGCGGCGCTTTTTTTTTTTTAATCGGCAGCTAGCGAAATTAATGAACACGTAGTGATGCATGATGTCATGCGGTGAAATGCGATACCTATTTATAACACATAGCTATATACTGCAGGGTACTGAATAATTACGAATCATAGGGGCCCAGAGCTTTCACTACCAACACCAACACCAAGCCGAGTTTGTGTAGGACTCTTCGTAAAGCGAACAGCGCTGTCATGCTTTGACCACTACGGTCAACTTTTTTCTCTCCCTTATTCAGATTTCTTCACGGGCTGTTTTATGAGGCAGCACATCCACTACTATGACACCTGGCGTGAGCTGCAAGTAGAAATGCGATGTCTCTGGCAAGCTGTCGTTTTGCTCTGCGTGTTTGTAAGTGCGTATTTGGAGTATTCTTTAATGTGTTTCTCCATCAGAACATGATGTTATTGCTGCGAAAATACCAGGTAGATAATTTATTATTGATGCTGAATTTGCTGATTTTTATGTTCATAGTGATGGGTGTGTAAAAGTTTCGGAGAGCAATCAAAGTAGATGATGGTACGTTTGAGCTCATCGTGTCCGATGGACAGCAGGAAGAATAGCACCGGTACGATATCCAGATATATCATATTTGGCAGCACTCCTGGTAGGTGACGGACTCGCGCCGGTCAAAATGTAAGGGAAACAATCAGAATAGAGATGAAAATTTGACATATTCTTCCGGCAACAGTAATATCCATCAGCTTTACATGGAAAAGAATCCCGACCTACTTCGCTGTGGTCAAAGGCCAGTTCGAACTTTCATATGTCACCTATCCATTCTTATCGGTTTTGACCTGACCCGAAATAGCTACTTACTAGGAGTGCAGGTGCAAGCAGCTCGTACGCTATGATACGCCGTCTCTGAAAGGGCGACCGTGCGTATGTATCGAGGTGATAGAGAGCAATCAAAAACACGTCTAATACATTATATCAACCGATAAAGTTCGCTCTACCATAGCAGGAAAAAAATAAGGTATTGACCGCAGTGGTTTTCTTTCAGAATCATGATCACGAAATGTTGCTCCGAGCGACACATTAAAGACTTTCAATGTTCAACAAGGTAGTGCACGCATAACCTCCAAAGGGCAGTCACCGATCTGCAGCTCATGGTGTTTGCGCTTGATCTCCTTTCTTGCGTCAATCCTTGAAGGTACCTGTGATTAAACCATTAGCCGCGGAGAAGTGATAACCAACGAAAAACATTACCGGCCCTTCCATCTCCTCGCATATGTTCATAAAACACGACTTGGAGGCTCCCCGCTCCATTGCATACGAACGAGGGTGTTGATGACGACGTTCCTTCGCATTTCTGTTGTTCCTTCGCTCACGCTATCAGTAGAACACGAAGTCAGCGGCGACGTCCGTACGGCAAAGAATGGTTACACAAACCCCGAGGAGCTTGAAGGCGATTACGGCGACGTTGTCGACGTAGGGAACGCTGTCACCAGCAGCTTCAGCGAGACGAGGGACTTAGAGACAGATGTTGGGTGCGGGCATAGTTGTCGCCGGTAAGACCTGTGCCGTAGAAAGCAAAGAAGCACTCGGCAAACTCTGCGTGTTATGGCTTTGAGAAAAGACACCGTAGAATCTGATAAGATAACTGAAGATCATAATTATGACGGACCCACCGAGAGCGATACCCTGCAATAAGGGAATGAGGACCCACAGAGGACTCGAAGGCGAACAACGATTTAGCGCATCACTCGGATCTGTAGATGTGATTTTCGAAGCGTTGAAAGAAATGAGGACGCTTCCCGAACACTTTGCTTGAGGACATTGCCACACTGTTGGAAGAGGTCGCTGGGCGTGGATATGCGCCTGGGGAAGGCAAAGCTAAGGAAAGAAAGGGACAGTCAGCAAATATCCGAGGATCAGTACACGGCGAAACTTACTCCTTGCCGTGGAAAGCGCCGGCATCCCAAGTCGAATCCTCGCTACCTTCCCCTCCGCGACTATGACGACTTCGACCCGTCTTTCTCTAGATGACAAAGCGTCATTTTAGGGTGAAGTTTGGCGAGGTCAAAACTCAGCCAACTGAGAATCTAGGGCGTCTCTTTGCTCGACGGTCATATACCACTCTGTTCCCTGAAATATCTGAGGGTACCACTGCCAAGCGTGTTGAACGCGGAAGTTCCCTAACGGCCGATGGCGACGTATGAACCAAGCAAATTATAGCGAACCAGGCATCATCAATCCGTGGCAGATGATTAGATGGTCTCAAGGAAATTTTCAATGTGGGTGTTGGAAGAAAAAAAGGCGGCGAAAAGACATTTCTTCTGTCGATGAAGTCAAAATGATGATACAGTATCAGTTACTAGCCAACGCACCTTGAATGTGTAATAACTGGCAACCAGACGACGAGTCGAGATTCCACCGCTCGTAAATATCGTGCACCGTACTTTTAACATCAAACCCTTGAGTAGACGTCGAGGAAAGACAACCAATGAAAACGGTGATCCACCTTCCATTTCTCCACAAATATCCATACAATACAGAGCTCCCCGTTTCCCTTACACAGGAACGATACTGTCGATGACAAGAATCGAGTTTGTGATTCTCGGACGGAACTCCTGTACATCCTCTTTATTCTCCCCCTTGACTATAGAGCACAAGAGTCAGCAACAGCATTCATATGGCAAAAGATGGTTACGCAGGCCTCGACAAGCAAGACGAGTACGGCAACACTGGACACATTCTCGATGTACGGTACACCGGAGACTTCAACGACGTCGGCGATTTTGAGACGGGAGTTGCGCGCGAGCATGGTGGTTATTAGCAGGACCAGTGCTATAAAGAGGGATGCAGAAGCGTGCGCCAACTTGCAGCGCTGTGGGATTAGAAAAGGGCTCTACAAGATTTTGTAAGATAGTAGAAGAGCGTAGTCGTGAATGGTCATCGAGATCGATGTCTTACGACAGATGAATGAGAACTCTCAGACGTGCGAAGAATGGACGACGATTTTCCATGTCTTTTGGGTCCGTAAATGGGTTGCGGATAGAGTTATACGTACCTCATAGGACTGCCTCTTCTCCCGAGTTCATGACCACATTGTTGTATGATTTTGCAGGCCAAAATGGTGCGGTCTAGGGTTCACTTATGACAGTCACAGAGGAACGTGCGGCTGGCAACGGATAACCTAAAGAAAACCAGGAATAGGGAGCAACTATCTCGGGATAAGATCAGAGAGAGGCGTACGTATCGTTCTTGCAGTTCAGAAATTGTCAGCATGACGGCTAGACCACGGGCGCACAAAGGGGAACAGTAAGTAGCCGGATTAGCATCGATAAAGTGGGCGACAAATAAGAAGCCGGAAGTTCCCACGCCATCAGCGCGACTCTTTCTCGGCCCAACCACGTAAGTAACCTGGTCCTACTCTCTCCGCACATTTTTTCCCGATCCTTCGTATGACTTTATTATAATTCTTTCTCAAACAGACGCTACATAAAGGACTACGGCGGGAGTGAGGTTGTAGTCTCTGAATTCTAATTACATACTGATCTATGATTGCCAGATCCTGACTTGTCCAGCACACCATGAGCTCTACCAGGTTAACGTACCGGCGTGCGCCCTACGGCACAGAGTTCTTGGGCGAGGGCGCTTCTGTGAGCTCAGTATTTAATTATCCCCTTTCTCCAGTTACTCAAACCGAACAATAGAGCATCGTGTTCAAATCGATCGAAGTGGAAACCGGGAAAACGGTGGCTCTCAAGATGTCGCGTGTTTCGACGAGAGTGGGGCGACCGACTCTCCAGCACGAGACTCGTATCATCCGCCTCTTGAAAGGTCATGCCTCGATTCCCTGCGTGCATGCATACGGACAGTTGGGGCATTTCAAGTACATGGCCATGGAGATTCTGGGGCCGAGCGTCGCCAAGCAGCAAAAGAAGAACGGTGCTCGGACTGGTCTGATGTTTAAGACCATCATATGAATCATGGATCAAGTGGTGGGTACAACGCGAAGTTAGGCCTCAGAAGTAATTGAACCAGGCGCACAGCTAGCAGGACTAGAGCATATCCACTCGCTCGGAATCCTACATCGCGACATCAAGCATGAAAGTCTTCTCTGTGGACTTGATGATTCGACAATTAAAATCATCGACTTCGGACTCTCCAAGCCGATTTCCCATGGTCCGCCCAACAAGTACGACCCGTTGAAGGATTGCAAGACCCTCGTCGGGTCTCCCTACTGGGCAAGCCTTCATTCTCATAATGGGGTAGGTCAGTGTATGTTAACACCTCTTGTAATACCGTCACTCATTTTTGAGCTGTAGATCTTGCTCCCCGCGATGATCTCGAGTCTTTGGCTTACATCGCGCTCTTCCTCCTCCTCGGTCACTTGCCTTGGAAACCTCGTTCACGCTTGGAGCCCCGGGTGCGCTCACAAGAGATTATCCGACTCATGAAATCGAGCTGTTCAGGGAAAGGCCTGTCTTCGGGCTTTCCTGTCGAATTCGGTGACCTGCTTGATTACAGCTGTTCCATCGATTTCGATCAGCTTCCCGACTATCGGTCGTTCAGGCGCTTATTCACTGCTTTGCCTGAGGCCATGAGTGATGGACCACTCGATTGGTCGCCTTGTGACCCGCAAACTACGACATGCATTTTAGATGAGCCCCAGCTCGATATTCCTGGCTTCGACGAAAACTCCGACCCGGATGATGACGATTATGCTTTTGCGGCTGAGAACAGCTACTTCGAAATGGACATTTCTATGTTGGAGCGTCAAAGGGAGCGGGACAAGGACTTGTTGCCCGTAGAGCGGGAGTTATATCTGGATAGTTGTACTCCACTGATTGTACAAGTAGGCCGCGAGTCTTGTTGATAATTTACTACCACACTGTCTAACCGTCTAGTCATCCTTCATAGTGTTTTAACTTTTGAATCAGCACACCTTCGACTTCCTGGTGTCAATGGAGCATCATTCATTGGAGAAACCCAGCTGGTTTCAGTGGCGAAGCAGACATCTTGTGCGCGCCCATTCTATGGCCTTCAGACCTTCATTCATTTGTTTATTGTGTGCACGAGGGATTGCAGCTACGTCTCGAACTTAAGTAATTTTGAACTTCCAAGTACCAATTGTAGAAGATGGAAGATATGGACTTTCAGAAAAGATTGAACACAAACCAGAATGCAGTGCTAAGTGCCAGAAGAAAAAGAATATGTAGGGGAAGGATTTTAGGACAGGTAGCGAGGGCTAAGACTCGACTCATAAATAACAAAGGAAAAGAGGAAGATAATAATATACGAATGGTCATGGAGAGGACAAAAATCACCCAGGAGCCCACCGCGAGGGTCAAACTCGCAGCCTTCAGATCAACATATATAGCCTGCCAACCAGCATAAGAATCTGACGCTCTATCCGATTGAGCTAGCCAGGCAATGAGAAAATTTCCAACGTTAGTCTTAACAATCCCACAGATCTAAAGTCAGATGAAGTGCGACTTGACCATGAAGAGAGCAGATAAAATGGGTAGGTCAAAGGAGGAGCACATATCTAGTGGCTATATTTCCCATGGTAGTATTCCGTTTACTTTTGGGGCTTCATTCTTAAGGCTGACAGCCTGATCGTTCTGCGTTTCTAGGCCACACACTTTGCGCATACTAACACACTTCAGTGATCTTCCATTTCTTTGCTGGTGTCTATGTTCTAGCATCTACAGTATGGATAGTCCTTCATGTTGCCGTGTTTATGCATCTTAGATTGCTGACTCGGGAAAGCATGTGGCAACGACGCTATCAACGATTGACTAAGTATTCTATAGTCCTTACGTCTTCGTTCAAGTGTTTTATGTGTCCACGACGGTCCGCAGCCGCGTATCGGTAGGCTTCGGTACCTTCGATGGTGCCTTATCATGCTCAACGGCACTGTCTACGCCTTCCATGATTTGTCGTGCGAGTATCCACCAAGTCTGAATTCGCATAGGGGAAACACCTGACTCTGCCATGGTATGACCAAGTTCAGACGATATCCTCGGAATCGCGACCCGACGAGTACCTGATTTGGGAGCAAAAGGATCACGTTCCGCATTTGATTTCGCATTCACCTGTTTTCGGCCAGCCCCTTCACTCTTTCACCTTTATAACAATCGTGGGAACTTTACCACTCAGTTAACGAACGGTGAAAGGGTACCCTCCAGGAACGTCACACAATTTCCTTTCTGAGACGGCGAGCTGTCAGACGTGAATGGGTTTTTGATCGCATTCAACCTCTCTCTGTGATCGTCATGTCGAGAATGCCTGTGCCCGCAAATATAAAATGGGGGGACCCGACTGCTCTGTTCTTTGTCTCCTTTCATCGCGCTTATCCTCCTCCTCATGTCCAGCTTTTTTCACTCCCACCAGTACTCTACCGAGCACTATGGTACGTGGACTTGGTTACTACGCGTCGGACTCTGTACTGACGCTCTCTTCCCAGCCTACGTCTATACTAGCCGACCTCAGCAGTACATCTTCAAGGTTGTCACGTCCCCCTACCCAGATACCGCCCCTT
The DNA here is from genome assembly GCA_030435635.1 of Armillaria borealis. Lineage (NCBI taxonomy): Eukaryota > Fungi > Basidiomycota > Agaricomycetes > Agaricales > Physalacriaceae > Armillaria > Armillaria borealis. Next base: position 168,517 of record JAUEPT010000056.1, on the reverse strand, counting down.
CGACACCCGAGTTCATCGACACTCCATCTCCATCTCCATCCTCTTCTTCTCACTCCGACGAGTTCTCCTCCACCAACGATTCTTCTCGTAAGAAGAACCATATCCCCAGACCTCTGAACTGCTATTTCATCTTCCGCAAAGACGTCGTCGACAAGAAGATGATTCCCAAAGGCGCCGAGCACGACAGTCGTCACCTCTCCAGGATCATCGGACAGTTGTGGAAGAACCTGTCGGAGGACGAAAAGGCACACTACTACCGTCGCGCCCTCGAAGAAAGGAAGAGACACGAGGAACTCTATCCGGACTACGTTTACCAGCCGCAGAGGCGTGCCACGGAGATCAAGAAGAGGACGGTGAAGCGCAAATCGAAGGACCACATCAAAAGGTCGAAAGATATTGCTCATTTGATGTCAGCTGGGATGACTGGCTCTGATTTAGAGGACGCGGTGAGGAATATGCCCCCGATACCGGAGACACCCCAGGTCGAGCCTCCGAAGAAGCGCGTCTCTCGACAACCAGCGCGCTCTCCTACACATGCTCAGCCTACTATTCCCGGTCCACGTGTGTGGAAGACAGAGACGATAGAACCTCAGTTCAATGCCAGTATTCTGTCTATGAGTTCTCGTGACGAGGGCCATTTCTTTTCTGCCACAGCTTCCTTCGAACCGGAATATATGGTGAGTCTTGGCATTTGTTGCTCCGAGTGCCTTTTACTCAACGTTGACTTCAGGTCCATTTCGAGATCCCCACTAACGGGTATTTTGATAACCAAAGCCCGCTCAGTGAGATTAATGTGAGCGTGTTTCGCTGCTTTGCTAGTTCCTCGCATGCTCACCACTTCCGGAATTCTAGTATTCTCTCGCTATGTCTTCGGGTCTGTATGGTAACACGGTAAGAACCTCGTTATTCTATCATTAATTTTTTCGCTCAATCATTTCGTGTAGGGCGAATTCAATTCAATATATGACTCTTTTCCAACATTCAATTCTCCCGACAAATTTTGATGCGTATTGTGTACCCATGCAGTTTTGATTTTCGTCTTTTTATCTGAACGCCAATTTATTGTATCAAACCCCTGCTATTCTCTTTGGAAGGTCTGTTCGCCATTAATCGCACAGATTTATTCAATGCATTATATTACCAACACGTCCACAACCTACGTACATGTTTATACACCGATTCACTGCCACATTAACTCCCTCAATTATCCAGAAGGCCTCGATATTCCTCTTTCCGGGGCGCGTTGCACCTCTGAAGGCTTCTGGACTTGTACCTCAAGCAGCTCTATGACAGCCATCGTCGCCCTTCATGGTGTATTTGAAGCTTTGACTAGCCTGGCCACGTGTTTGGAGAGAGGCGTTGAGCGCGGGGTACTGGGTGCTTATAGATGCATGTGCTATAGCGGAAGAGTATCTGGCATCAGAGCGATGAGTAGAGGTGCTTGAAAAATAAGGTAAGACGTTCACAGAACCTTCCCTCGCGACACCTGAAGACTTACGGAAGAATGCCAAGTGTTACACCATATGAGAAGCCGATCATATTCGAGAAACAAGGATATCGTGAATACGCTTCGTTTTGTAGGCCCAAGGCAACCGCGAATGGCATTCACGAATCACCACCCAGTCCTTTGGCGAACCAAATTTCTAAACACACCAGCTAATGCGCCCTTTGTATCCACTCATGAAATACTGTCAATGACATCGATCAAGGTGGCTGATAAATAATAGCTTGACTAAGTAGTCGCAGCATAGACGTAGTAAGGCAGACGCTTGCATCCACAAGGCCAATGGAAACGTCGGAGGCCTCCGGTTCCCACGCCATCGACGCGATTTTTCCGGGCCGGCGTTACAGGGCCTTCGTACACTTTCCATTATCGATGTCCCATGACCGCCTCGCTCTCCGCAGGCTCTCCATCCCGTTAGGGAACCCAATACCAGACGAACGTTGCGCAATCTGAAGACGACTAAGCCGGGAATTCGAACAAATGGAAGTTCCCCAGGCGCTTCATGGCCATGCGCATTGCGGCGCTGCGATGGACGGGAGGACAGACGCTATCATGGTGCGCCGCGTATTCATATAAGAGCGGCTTATGTGATAACTTTTTTCTGTTTGATACCCTGACAATACCAGCTGGTCAACTAGCTCGAACTCTGTTTCCGTCATCCTCCGCGCCCAAATACCATAAGCCCTGCAGTGGCGGACTACAAGAAAGCCGTTTTTTTTTCCAATATCCGTACCAATGTGGTATATTTGTGATTGATATTTTCCCCCGCATACTAAAGCTGCGGTGCGTGACACCTAGTATGAGTAATTTTGTACGGAAACTCACGTATGTTGTACATACAGAAAACCTGCATAGCTTACGGGACAACGTACCAATCCTAGTCAGTCCTAGCAACTCAGCTTTGGCTTCAACGCCTGCCATACTTTTCAGAGCATAGCCGGTAGCCCGCGAATCAGTAACTGGTTTATCTGTATGGACGCCTTGGTCCTTGACTAGTCCGCATCGCCTGAATGATATCTCTACCCGCCTTACTCCACTTGTAGGTACGGCAGCAAGTAAAATCCAGAAATCGGCGTGCGGTATCAGAGTCGGTGGATAATCCTTCAGGGCGCATCGATCGGACTGCCTGGATGTTGGATACGGTCACTCTCATGCCGATCTGACTAATAACTTCTGGGAGGAACGATACGACTACGACCATGTCAGAGAATCTCGGCGCATTGACTCTGAAGTGCGAGGGCACCTCTTTTTACGCTACGAGTTAGGAAATGATGGTATCGTGCCCCAGATATGTATACGTCGACCGTCGTATGTTCATATCCTTTTGCTCAAGCAGATCTAGTAAATTTAATCATCTCTCCACAGTCTTCAAGTTCATGTGATGACTCACTAGGATTGTTCGTTTAGTTCCCGAGCGGGGGAGGACAATTTCCTTCGGCCAGTGCTCAGAATCGATGAAAAGAAGACTCGGATTGCTTTTCGTCGCAAGTCCGTCCCTGGCGAATTATTAGTGTAAATCTAAAGTGAAGTTCGTAGGGTCATATGTCTGTTTTATATGAGCAGGTACTGCCTGTTGTCGACACCTTTGTTGTTTGTGAATATAGCTACTCTTTTAAAGACAACCCATTACCGTCGCCATATAAATTTATGTTCACGGTAGAACTATCCCGCAGCCAGTTTGATATTCAGAAGGAGCTACGTTCTTCATCTCAAACGCATCATTCTGTACGTTTCAGCCACTTGTCATTCCTCGCAGTCTGATAATTTCCAGCACTGCCCTAGCTTTCGAAGACTGACGAGGGCAATGACCGCAGCAGGACACATACGCATAATACGTTCCTTAGCGTCCTAGTCCGGCCTAAGTTTCCCGGCGTCTTAATCGACCATGAGAACTAATCATATTAAAAGTAGGCTAAAAGTAGGCTCGCCCTCACGACTACGAAGACATAGCATCAGCTCCGCAGTGATAGTGGATGTATCACTGGGTATAGCATTCTACAGAGAGACGTGTGCTTATTCAGGGCGAATAACGTCGGGCGCCAAGGAACCCAAATATGACGGGTTAGGAATACGTATACAATGGCGATCAAGAAAAGCAGGGTCAGCTGTAGGCGGGAATAGCGCCAGATTGTTAGGTAACATTGTCATATACTAAGGGTATACAGGTATGATGTACAAATTCTATCTTTCGGAAGCGTGGTATAAACTATACATGGTCGCCATCTCCTGCATTGACCCAGGTAAGAACATCTATGTCTGTGAGATCAAAGATATGACTATCATGCCCTGGATCCAACTGACTCAAGAGCCATCCTAAACACGGTGCCCATCGAGCGTCAAGCGTAGAGATGATCTTCGCAGCTTCATCACCCCATTGCTTCTTCGCCCACCAGGGTCCATCCTGAGTGACGTACTTCATCATACCACAGTAGTGTGCCAAAATGATGAGCGCACGGGGCCTCGCCTGTTCCAGCAGATGAAAGAACGTGTTGGACATCATATACCACCATAATCCTAGGCATCTATTAAACGAAGCTCTCCACGCAAGCTCCAGGAAATATATCGACTCCTCGTAGGCGATGCGCACCGACGGGTCGTGAAGCTCCTCAACGTCTGGGCCTGAGCTCAAAATGGAGGACAAGGCTGATGGAAAGGGTTCCTTCAAAGACGTGGGTAGAAGGGGTGGTGCGATAACAGCCAAGAGCGAATGCATAACATTGTCCTGGATCTCTGTACGATCCTTGAGAATATTACGGCGTATTTCGTGGGTGGTGGTATACCAATCGCCGGGGTATGGGAATACTGTGGGAGATATGGCGAATTCATAATGCGCGACAAGAGCCAGTGCGACGAGGACGGCGTTTATGTCCGCTGTCTCGTCAGTGTCTGCCATGCGGAGGCCGAATTTCGCTTGGTTGTAATGATCGGAGGCTATTTGGGCATATCGATGGGACGTCGAGTTCTCGTGGTGAATATGGAGAGCGGAGAACGCGAGGATGGCTTGGAGGAGATACTGATTTCGGGGGTCAAATGCCATTTGGGGAATGACAGTTCTCCACAGTGCCGACGCATCGGGATCCGGGAAGAGGGTGTAAGAAGCGGAGGTGGAGTAATGGTGCATCAATTCTAGAGTTAACACATCCGTTGAATCTTCACCGAGAGTCCATACCGAGAGGGAGCTTTCGGGAGAACTCGACTGGGCGACTACCATAGTCTGCTCTGGGGAAGCTGATTCTGGTCTTGGGGAATTATCACCCCAGACACACTCTACGCCTCGCCTGGTACAATTGTTGCAAAAAGGAAGAGTTTCGTCGCACTACAAGTCATTTCAACAACATCAACCTCAGCTGAAAAAACCGACTGAGGTCTACTTACCTTGACTTTGCGTTGTTTGCATGTTTTGCAACCAGTTCTTGTCTTTTGGTGTGGGCGTATCGGTGCCATGTTGCATGAACGTATGTTGAAAATCAGCATAAAACAGCTTTAACGGCTGGTGCGACACAGCCTTCACAGCGCCGCGCGGAAGTCCGGCCCGAATGTCATTTTTCCCTTGCAGATCTGCAGATCGTCAATGGACAAATTACACCTCGGCCTAACGGAAAAGGCACATTGCTGTTGCAACCTTGTTTCCTTTGAGTGTCTCCAAGGATAGACCTTTCCCCAAGCCATGTCCGGTAGACACTGAGGATGAAACTACATCCTCGGGCCTGGTGTCGTTGTTACGGACAAGGAACGGTGGCAAGCGGCTTCCAGAATGGACAGCCCAGCACTGCCAAGCTGATCAGGGCTTGTCATGTCGGAATAAAATATGAGTTCATATTCACTATATCGACCGTTTACTTGAAGCCGGAGACGCGTCACGCTCTTAATTTGGTTCAAACCTGTCCACAGCGTACCTTGCTGTTGTAGCCAGTCCTCGTATTCGACCTCGTTTGGGCGCAGCGTCACTAGTGTTCCTGAACAGAATATCACTGTAGAAAGCAATGCCCGGCAGGGATACATTACTGCGTATCTGATGCTTGATAAGGATACATCTTCGTTGTAGTGAAAGCTCTCACGGTCGATTCAGAGGACGGGTAACTCAGGCCGAATTCGAACGCCAAGGAACATCGTATGTATGGGCATCGCGCTGCGGGCATTGCCCCGTCATTCTCGAAGGTGATGGCAGGCTGTGAAGTACGAGAAGTTGAACGTACTGAATAGTGTTGCAAGGAAAGGGTAGTCCATGTGTGTCTGCGCAGCGGAATAATACGCTTTCATACAAATCAAGACTCATCCAAATAAATCGCGAAAGCTGTGGTACATACTGCAAACGTAGGTTAGAGACATTAAGCAAAGGATCAATCAATCACCTTGGGAGAGACGTGATAGATCATCGATATCAGCCGGAGAATAATGCAATACGGGCGTTGCGTAACGCAGAACATGAACTGTAAAATCGTTAGGTTAAGTTTACACTCTAGTTCAGGAAGGTCCCGGAGGACCTCACGAAGTAAAATCGGTCTTCCTCTTTTTCCCGCAACCTGATAGAGATATTCACGTCCTCCGTCTCAATATGGCCCAATTAACGCGGCTATATGGGCACATAGAAGAAGCAAATCCCACACCGTTAGAAGGTTTGGGCACACGAAGACTATGAAAGGAGGAGAAACACCCGTTAGATTAGCTCCAGAAAACCGATATGAATATATGAAGATCGATGCATACGTATCCACGTCGTGACGCCACAGTAAGAAATCTGCACAGTCGTCAACATACCACGAGTTTCCTCCACTGAGATATATTAGCAAGAGACAGCCTAGAGTAGGACCTCTCGACGTCAAAACCAGATAGTACCTGTTCAACAGATCCTAAGAAACACCATGTTAGATACGCTCAAGAGATGAGACTCTGATAACGAAACCACGACATAAGGCGGGAGGCCTTCCTGTTGTCTCGGGGCTGAAAACATTTCGTAGCTTTTACGACGTGATGTAGAACTTAGGATGAACAGAATCGGTCCTGGGATCTCGATAGTAAAAGACTGTATGATGGCTTGGTTCAAGTGAGGCCATGAAACACCGGTCCGGAAAATCGCGTCAGTGGCGTGAGAAACAGCGGTCTTTTCTTTGCCACTGGCTTATGACCGTCACTCCTACGGACAGTCTCTCTCAAAACTGCCGGATACATTGAGAGTGACTGGAAGTCTTGTCTTCATAAATATTCGCCGAATCATCTCGTTTCGGGGAAGCACCTGTGCTCTCAGGTTGAATATTTTTACAAGCCACATTTCTCCACTATGACGTTGACTTACCGGCGTGCCCCCCGCGGTAAAGCCTTGCTGGGTCAGGGTGCTTGTGTGAGCTTTGTGCTTCTTAGTCAAATATCTATCTGGTATTAACATTCAACCTAGACAATAGAGCAACGTATTCAAGTCGACCGAACTAAAAAACGGTGGCTCTCAAGATGTCCCGTGTTTCGTCGAGAGTGAAGCGACCTATTCTCCAGCATGAGACCCGTATCCTCCAACTTTTGAAAGGGCAAGTCATTCCCGTTCTGTATGCATACGGACAGCTGGAGCATTTCGAGTATATGGCTATGGAGATTCTGGGGCCGAGCGTTGCAGAGCAGAAGAAGAAGATCGACCCTGGTACTGGTCTGATGTTGAAGACCGTCATCAGTATTGGATCAAGTGGTTCGTGAATTTTTGAAATGTGAATTCATCCTTCAGAAATAACTGACACGGATGCACAGCTAGCAGGACTAGAGCATATCCACTCACACGGAATTTTGCATCGCAACGTCAAGCCTGAAAATATTCTCTGTGGACTTGACGATTCGACAATCAAAATCATTGACTTTGGAATCTCCAAGCCTATTTCCCATGGTCCGCCCAGCAAGTACGACCCGTTGAACGATCGCAAGACCATCGTTGGGTCTCCCTACTGGGCAAGTTTGAATTCTCACAATGGAGTATGTCAGTGAACGTTCCTATTCTAGCAGTAACGTCGTTCATTTTTGCGCAGTAGGTCTTGGTCCACGTGATGATCTCGAGTCCTTAGCTTACATCGCCCTCTTCTTCCTCCGCGGTCACTTACCTTGGAAACCTCGTTCAGGCTTAGAGTCTCAGCTGCGCTCACAAGAAATTATCTGGCTCATGAAATCGAGCTGTTCAGGCAAATATTTGTCTTCAGGCTTTCCCGTTGAATTCAGTGACTTGCTCGATTACAGCCGCTCCCTTATTTTCGATCAGCTTCCCGACTACGAGACGTTCAGGCTCTCGTTTACGAGTTTCGCTGAGGGGCTAAGTGATGGACTACTCGATTAGACGCCTTGTAACCCGCAACATAACACATGCCATGTAGAGGAGCCGCGGTTTGAGATTCCTGGCGAAGATGACGTCTATGTAACAGATGACGCCGATTATGCTTTTCTGGAGGAAGACAGCTACTGCGAATGGGACCTTGATATATGGGAGCGTCAAATGGAGCGAGATAAAGATCTTGCCCACAGAGCAGGAGGTATACCTCGATAGCTGCGCCTCACTGATCGCAGAAGTAGGACGCGAGTAAATCAGTCATTTGTCTTGTTGATTAATTTACCACCTCACCGGCTAGTAGTCATCCATCTTAACGACTTGAATCAGCTCACCGTAAGTTTCCTTGCGTAATTGGAATATCAGAGACCGGAGCCAAATTCTGCCCACGTAGGTTCGCGCTAAATCTCACGACATTATCCCGATATTCGACCTGCTGATTACAAACATAGGCACTTATCGTCAGAACGAACACTGAAGCGACACGGTACAAGCACATCAGAAAGCGGTGAGGGAAGTTTCGGTAACGATAAGCGTGGAACCAAGAGACGTCTTGCAGGCGAGGCTAAGGTCCACGGCATGTGTCTGTGTCGCGCTACTGAGTCGGAGCCGCGATAAAACATGTATGGAAGCCAAGGATATTTGTTTCAAGTCAGGAAAAGACGATGATCACCGAGGAATGAATTGAATGGGAGGTATGAGAATGTGTTCTTTCTCATGATACGAAAAAAAAAACCGAGTCCCAGCCCAGGCTATCATTGATATCATGAAGATACAAGCGTGAGCCATGAAAGGAGATCGGGATACTATAAGAGAAAGTGGCAGGGTGAGAAGATTTGGTACAGTATTCACGCGCAGACAGAAGGGATATTAGGACGAAACAAAGGCAAAACGAAGGATAATCATGGACGCCCAGATCAGATCGCAGATCCTCTAGTTCATGGAACAGTTACCCGACCGTGACACCAAGTTTTCAAACAAAGCGAGTCCCTCCGTCGCAGTCGGCTGGATATCAAAATTATTTGCGGTCATCATTAGCAAAAGACTTTAGAAACCCCTGAGGTCACTACTGTATGTCCGATATAGCTATTCGTCAAATGGGTCCAAAGTGAAGCCGTACTATAGGAAATCACAAAGGTATGCCGGCCTCAAGCAAGAACGAACTTAGCAATCTTGGCAATGCCTACATCGTCAAGTCTCTGCATTTCCTCAACGTCAAATATCTGGAACACCGACACTTTCTTGAACACCTGCTCTGGAAGTGTTTTCCCGACAACCCAATATTGGCCCTGGACCAGAAACCCAAGACTGAGCTGGAGGTTGCTGCCTAGCAGTGTGTATAAGCCGTCCGGTATTGGGTATTGGTGGTCAGCGACAATTTTGAACGTATGCTTTCCTCCATCGTTGTCTTCGACGAATAACTCTCCCTGTCGGTATTTTCCTTCTGGCGATCCTTCAGCCAATCCATGCACGTAACCCGATTCAATGCAGGCTCCAGATTCACACCAGTCAGCATTCGTCTCCTCTGTCCGGTAAACATTATCCCCCCAGCTCCTGCTGAACAACGGCAGCACCTCAGTCATGACCTGCCTCCATGACGGTCGCCAACATTTATGTCCATTCCTGGGTTGAGGACATTGGAAAAACAATTGCGCTCGATGCATCGGATGCATCGCACCCACCAGCGCTGTCCATGCACCCTCTTCGGACTGGGCCTCGTAGTATGCTGGTACATATGATGGGCCCAGAAGGTATGTTAACGCGGCAATTTTATCCACAGGATTCGTCGACACCCGCTTCTGCATTGCTGATAGCATGCGCAAGTTGCCCAATACGTCCGAGGTTGGTTCACACCACACCTCAATCAATGACAACAGATCCATCCAAAACATTGTTTGTACATCCTTTTCCATGATCTCGCTGTCACGAGTATCACCGCCAATGATCAGTGGCTTCTCGCTGATCGCTTGACGGCTGAACTCCTGCAGTGTCCATGCGCGTCTGAACCAATACCGATCGCTCTGAAAGTCGCCCGCCTTCAGACTCAAAGGCCGCCCCAGGCCACTGAAATAGGCCACTACACGATCGGCCCATTGGTAAACGTATCCAATAGTGGGTACATCCACCTTCCACTCCTCTGGGCGTAAATGCTCTCCCCGCCCGCCCACCTGCCTCAAACAGAGAACGTCCAGCCATGCATATTCGGCGCCCAGGCTCAGCATCTCGATCCGGATGAGGTCGAGGTTGGCGTCCTTCGGGATCGGCACGGGCCATTCACGTCCGTTGATAGGTGTTAGAACATCCATGCGATCCTCTTCTTCCATCCAAGCATGTGATATTCCCAGTGGGTATCGGCGTACAACCCACCATGGCACCATCCGATTGCTGTATAGATCCCAGACGCGCCGAGGGGGCACATGGCGGTTTACGATCCGTTGACCCACGAGTACATCTTTCCGCATGTCCTGGTCCAGCGCTTCACGAGTGCGTAGCTCGTCTTCAATGCCGGTCAAGTCATTGAACCAAACTGAGCGGAGATGACCATAGCAAGTGCCAAAGTCGTAATACTTGGTGATGCAGTCTTTAAGGACAGATGATAGGGAAGTGTTGTCTAGAGTGTACGATGTTCCAAGTGTGAAATTGAGCATCGCTAGGAGTTTAGTAACACCGAGGTCGATGCAGCGGGTATTGGCGAAAAAGGATGTTATAACTGGATTTCTACTGGTGTAGGACCGTTGGTATGGTACTACAATGGAAGATTCTGCGTGGCCGGTCTCTGTAAAGGCGGAGAGGGTAACCTTGCGGAAACTTCTATCCTTAAGAGGATCCTGTGTTATCTGCAAAATGTTACTGACTTCCCATCTGTTCATGTTTTTATATGCTTACCCAGTCAGATCTATAGTGAGCGAGATCTCCATAACGCCACCACCATTCCCCCTGATCCATTTCGAGTCTTCCTGGTTGTAGCGGAACGAGGAACTGAAATAGTATTACAACCACACGTATTATTGCGTGTCCTCCAGGAAGTCTACGAGGTGTAGTAGCAAATCTGTAGTTGTGCCGGGTTTGTGCCCAGAGGATTGCAGTGCTTTGTCCTCGTGGTAGGAAGCAAACAAAGTAGACGCTGGACCGGGCCGGTGCCATCGAAACATATCGCAGCCGCCAGTAAGTCTTTGGTATGACAGGCGCCTAAGATTTTTAATCCAGCCTTCCTCACCTACGCAACACCTCGACAGAGTTTTGAGACTGACGTGAGGCTAAAAATATTCAGCGCCAGCCTAGATGAAGGCAGCCACATTTTTGATCGTACAGAGGTAAGTCCGAGGATATAAGTATACCCATTTTTCCACGAATGGACATGTGAGCCACAAAAGATCGGACCAAGGGATACATGATACTTCTACTTATAACCCGCTGCTTTTCCTGGAAGAATTTGAGAACGACGAGCTTGATCAACAAGCCCCGTCCAAGTGCTGCCACAATATCAATGAATTCTGCAGTCACTTGATAACCCAGTCCTTGGACCGATCAATCATGGTATGGCGATAAAACGCAGGCCCGCATAGCGAAACCCCCCCAGCGACCCCTGGGAAAGGCATAATGGCCATGTGGGAAGGCCATGCCGTCACATCGAACTTCCCTACGTCGACCTTTGGAAATAGCCTGCGAAGAGGATCAATAAGCGGCGGTCGAGAAGAAGGAAGGACGGAGATGATAACGTCACACTGAAATTCCTACGCAACCTTTGGAGTGAAAGTACCTTGATTGGCTAACGTAGTCTTCCACCCATTGGCCTCGTAGGGTACTAAAGCTTGGCATCAGCAAGAACTAGGATCGAGATAACCAACGAACGTACCGACTTTGACTTGATCTCGCTAACGATAAAACAAATCGAACTGAACTTGTCCATCTCAAAATTAGCCGAAATTAACCGTGTCCTAGCAAAGGTAATATAAACTTTTCAGGTTTCTCCACAGACGAGGTAACACCAATTCGGTAGAATGGTTCTTCAAAGTGTCATCTCGACCAGGCTGCCGTTTAGGTTCTCTTGTTTTTTCCCTTTTTCTATATGCGGTTCTGATTAAGAGCAAGAAACGATAAGACGAAGCAGGTATACGAACTTCAAGCAGTGTCAAAATAGATACAGCCTTTTCGGCGTGAGGTACACCAGAAGCATCAGCAAGGTTGGCGACTTAGAGACAGACGTTGAGAGCCGGCATGGTGGCCGTTACTGCGAGAGATAGAAATTGCTGTACAGAACCGTGCGCTTTATTACTAGAGCATGGCAGGACGTAATTAGATGCTGTAGAATGCGATAAGAAAACTCAAAACATCTATGAGAATGAGACTGCATCGTAGATTGAGGAGAGGAAAGCTACCTATTACTGGTTTTTTGCGTCTTGAAAAGTAAAGATATCGCATTATCAGCGCAGGATTGGACACAATAGACAGACATGCTCCAGACCTTGACCTGGCCCTGATCTATTAGTTGCGATTGAATAACAGTGAACGATAATTGTAATACCATCGGGACATATCGTTACTGTAACCGTCAGCCCAGTCCGAGGCTTGCTTCCTTAGGATTGAACTGCCCATTCAGTTCGATGTTCCTCCATTTCGCCACCTCAAATAGCTGATAGACAAATCAACAGCAGAATTCCGTCACGACAACGGCTCATCTGCGAATGAAAAGCACCTCTTTCCCGACTCTAATCGCCAACCATGGCACAGCTACTTGGCGCAAGATGTATTATCTGACTCGGCGTATCAACGGGGTCATGGTAAGCTGCCTCGTTGTCACCGAAATTCCTGTACGTCTTCGGTCGTAAGCATGGACGACAACCATAGCACGGTCTACAGAACTCACTGGACCTGAACCTGAAGGGCTAGACTGGTCCGCTATATTGGTTTTTGAGGAACAACCGTAGTTGTGGGAGATGGAGAGGACCGAACTCCAGAGCGGCTGACGAGCCCATATTTTCCTGTGCATACCGAAGAAGTCAGCTATTGATAAAACTTTCTCTACAAAATCGTAACGCGCCGTTATTATGCATTATCCCGGTACACTTGGTCATGCAGAGGGAAATCCATGGCATACGACTTCATTTTCTGATGAGGTGAGTGGAGAATATCCTTGTTGGACGTTGAGCGATGCGTGATGGTTGAGCTCAAGTGAAGCCAAGGAATATCGGCCCGGAAATCGCGTCATTGGCGTGGGAACCGTCAGTCTCTTCCCTCTCGCTCCTCGATCATCTACAAATTCTGTTGCACCGAGGCTCGCCCTTAAGTACGCCGTTCTAATTTGGCACACCCGCTAGCCGTCAGTAAGAAAAAGGTAAATATTTGAAATGGGTGTTGTCTCGTCTCTTATCATCGCTGTAGATGCCGGCCTCTGTCCACTGCCCAAAATGCGATTACAATCAACAAGGCGATTCACCTTCATTCCACGGTCCTGGCTTGGCAGCATCGCGATTTGATGAATTGCTGAAATCAAATAACCCGCCTCTTCAAGCCGAGTACGTTGACTTGGAGGGCGTTATCCGCGAAGGCCACATATTTCTGTCTGGTCTAAAGGGACGAATAACTCAAACACGTGCGGTGCTCGAGGAATTATTGGATGAAGAGAGGCGCGTTGGAAGTCTGGTTGAATCTTGCAAGAAAATCATACGTCCTATTGGTGGCATTCCGGAGGATATCGTTCGGCAGATTTTCTTGACGTGTTTGGACACCGACGAGCGAGATATAAAGGACTCGTTGGATGGGAAATCTCCGCCATTGGTTCTTTCGAAAGTCTGCAGGCACTGGAGAAGTGTTGCGGTATCAACGCCCCAGCTCTGGTCGCCCCTTTCGCTGGATTTTGATCGATACCGGAATGCGAAGGCATGTCTGCATCTGCTCCAGATATACCTGCTACGGTCTGGGACACAAGATATCACTCTATTCTTGCACAGCACAAAAGCGCTCTCAAATAATCACGTCGTCACCGTTCTTCTTTCGAGTGCCCCACGATGGGTGGATATCCACATCTCCATTCCATTCCTATCGCTACACGAGTTCTCTGCTGTCAGTGGAACTCTGTACCGCTTGAATCGTCTCCGTGTGGAGTTCACAGACGATCCACCGGCCTCACCTGGCCCACAGGTCAAACCCAAATTCGACGCCTTCGAGTATGCTCCGCTGCTCCGTAGCTTCTCCCACGACACTGTATTCAACGCTATTCATAAGCTAAACATACCATGGTCACAGCTCATTGACTATACCGGAATGGATTGGACAAGCTCGTATATCGAGATGTTCAAGCTTACGCCGAATATGGAGAGCGTGTCTTTGCATTGTGAAGATGACTCGGTCCTTGATCGACCGCTCCCCCCTCCTATTTCGCCATCACGGGCTTCATCGGCTTCGCGTTCATGAGGAGGCAGGCGTGAATGCCCTTTCAGAGGGAGGTATCGTTCTTCTTCTTTCACATATCGAATGTCCTGCTCTAGAGTCCTTGAGTATGGTCTACCAGCATCCTCACATTCGGATTCCTAGTTCTCCTCGCGTTAGAAACTTGAGGACCCTCTCCATCAATGCACCATGCACCATTCCCGCTGAGGCGCTGACTGATTTACTCAGTCTTCTCAGGACGACACCTTCGCTTACACATCTTTCCATGTCCATGTCCATGTCGCCCGAAGAGAACGTGCTTCTTCTTGGACTTAACAACAATATCAATCCTGGTGTCGTTCCCGGTCTTAGGTCGTTGACTTTCCGTGTCTTAAGCAAGCGCCCAGTTCTGTCGAGTGTTTTTGTCGATTTGGTTGAGTCTAGGAGGACCTGGTGGGAGACTCTTCGTTTATCCGTGCCGTTTGTCATGCCATCACCACCTGATGCCCTGGTTGACCGGTGGGCAGAACTTTGCGATGGAGGTTTTGTTCTATATGGGATGGAATGATGATATTTTACTTACAAAACACCCAGATACTAGAATTCACGAGTCACATTTACTTACAGTGTGCTACTGTTTTTAAAATATGTACGCGAATGACTTTTAACGGGTCCGATGAAATGGGTTGTAGGGTTCCTGCGTGTATGTTTGGGGAACTGGATAATCAATACATTTCCTGACAACTCGTATCACAGCATGCTCAATGATGTCGATGCACGACTGTCAAGGGCGGAAAAATAACCCAGTGCGTGCTTGATTATGATTTAATCTTACAATGATGTTGCGATGATGTGTCTTTCTTCCGCATCTCGATTCTCAATCATCGGCAAGAGATTGACCTTAGTTAGCGCCAGAATGCTATCTCTCAGTCGATAGAGTGTCAGCATCGAAGTGTATCGCAAGGACATATTTTAAAGTTTGGAGTTTGAACTTTGAGCAGGTAACAGGTTACAGCCATGAAAGTTTAGAGCATCCGCCCGCCCTGGTAAGCATGTTTTTGAGTCTTGGAACACCATGGTGCGTCGAAATTTTGTACAGCAGGGAGAGTGCCTCCTGAGAGATAAAGAAGTGTCCAAGCCCCAGGGATTGGAATACAGCGCTAAACGTTTGAAGAAAAAGAGGATGTCCGATGGAGGCTACAGAGAACCAGGAGTGGGGACGACCGCTGCTAACTTGTGAAAATTAAGAGTTTAACACTAAGACTTGGAGGAAACTTAACAAAGTTGAAAGTTCAACTTGAAACGGAGAACATTTAATTTAGGCAAAAAGGCAAAATACAAGTGCACTCAATAGCCCACCGCGAGGGTCGAACTCGCAGCCTTCAGATACCCACTAAACCACCTGTCATTGTAAGAGTCTGACGCTCTATCCGATTGAGCTAGGCGGACATACGATATTTGCTAACACAGGACATATAATATGCAAAATAGCCATCGGCGAACGCTCCGACACATTTGAACGCCAATTTCCTATCCACCCTCTGTCAAAATTCTCCGCAGAATAAGCGTGTCAGATGATCATCAATCGTTTAATATTAAGGCTTGAACACCACCGGCGTAGGGAACAAATCTACACTTGTCCGTCTCCCTAGGCTTAGTAAGTTGTCAGCGGCTCCCGGGTCTCGCACTCGTTTCCAGGTCTGGTATCATGATCCAGTCCATTTACTTGCAAGCTACGCGCACCATTGTCAAAACGGTTAACGATAATTCATGGTAGGAAGGTACCGCTCCACTGAACGGCATTTGCGCATAAAAGATACATGAATGTAATCATACCTTGCGTCAATTCCTCTTCCATTGACTCGCACTTTATGGCCTTCCTCCCGAGAAGAAAGTCTACCACGCCACTGTACCCTCAGACTCATTTATCATCTGAGATTCTCGCTTCCTTTGAAGATGCTCTCGGCCAAGTTCTTCTCATTCTTCTCCGTTATTGTCGCTGGGCCTTCGAGCCCGGTTGTCATTCCTTGAAGTTCTGCATCCTTCCCATTGAGACAAATTTAATTTGAATAGCACAAGCACCGTCATGGTATAGAATACAATGGGCGCTACTTTGATGGCGTAAAGCTCGAAGGAGAATCAGCTATCGATGCTCGCTGAATGTAACGAGACCTTCATCGCACAGCCCCTTCCAGCGTGCAGCCGCATCAGTATTAGCCGGTAAAATAACAAAAGGTGCAAGGAAACGAAGTGTCCGCAATGCTGCCCGTGAAGGCGCAGCGTGCCTCCGAGAATGGACCATATCAATGAATAACGGCGACAGACATGGCTGCAGATTTGCTATGAACCGGATCGTCAGTGCGGACAGGTTGGGAAGAACATCGGGGTGGATATTGGCATTGAGTCCGAGAAAGATTCCCTCATTCTCATCCGCTTCAAGTGCAAATCGACAGGACATCGACAGGCTGGAGAGGAATGGCGTTGTTTGGAGTAGACCGAGAAGATTAGCCTGCGCTTCAGCGGTGATGACAAACGGCGCGTCAATGGAGAGAAACCTCAAACTGCTCGCTGTCGATCCCCGTAGAGTACGAGGAATCTGAATAGAAGTATGCCTATACGACATGCTCAGAGAGTCCAAAGCCGGAAACTCTATATATGAAAGAAGACGAACAATCCCTCCTTCTAAAAGGATGTGTGCATTTGAGGGGTCTTCGACTTCGTGCAAATGAAGAACACGAAGACCCTGATGGGACAGTGACGGATGGTTTTCGTCATCATACTCCGATTCAGCGTCGCATTGCAACGAGGCACGCTCCATATCCGGCGCGCGTTTGAATATATCGATATACGAGCTCATCCAGTCATCTCCAGCATACTCGTTGAGTTGAGACCACGGCAGGCTTATCTCTTCAATGGCCGCGCACATGCGTTGTAGGGTGAAGCTACGGAGCTCCGGGGCATACTCGAATGCGTCGAATGTGCACTTGGTCGAATTCCAGCGCGCCCGCGGAATGGGGCCGATGACCTCTAGCGAAAGGCGACTTAGGCGGTGGAAGGTCCCTCTGGCAGTGGAGAAGGTATGTATGGATTTATGGGTAATGGACAGAGAAAGATCGGTCCAACGAGGGGCACTCAAAATAAGAACTGGTATGCGATGGCTCTTTGAGAGGTCGGTTTTGCTGTGTATGGAGAGAGTGATATCGTGCATCCCAGATCGTAGAAGATATGTTTGAAGGAGATAGAGACACGCCATGTCGCTGCGATACAGGTCAAAATCCAGTCTAAGGGATGACCACAGCCGAGACGTAGACAACGCGATGGCTCTCCAATCCCTGCACACCTGCGAAAGAACCAAAGGCGGGAATTTTCCATTCAGCGAATCTTTTCGCTCCCTATCGGTGTCTAAGGACGCTTCGAAGAATTCGCGAATGATGTCCTCTGGAATCCCACGAATAGGGTGGAGTATTGTCTTGCATGATTCAATCGTGTCTTGAACGCACGCCTCCTCTTCCAAAAGTCCATCTAGCACCGCCCGTGCCTCGGTTATCTGATGTTGTAGCTCGGCTAATGCGCCATGGCTTTGAATGATTGCGTTCTCCAGGTGAACACGTTCAGCTCGAAAAGGCGGATCATTCGAATTGAGTAGTTCATACATCCGCAAGGGTGCCAGTATATTATAGTCGGGCGAAAGAACATGTTGTCGATTGTGGTTGCATCGCGGACAATAGGCAGAGAGTAGCATCTACAACGAAGATAAGATATAAGAAATACTGTATGAGCAGAGAGCGTTTACCTTGACACTCAAACGGATGGTGTTTGTAAACGATGATTTGATGGAAGAGAGGATGGTTAGGGGTAAATGCACTCCTTTTTGAACTTCTCTCAAGGGCCGGTTGTCTTATGTTAAGACATCCTTTGTAAAACAGTTACGCATCCCTCAGTTCTCAAAAATGCGCCACATCGAGTTTATAGTCTAGCACGAAGGACCTTTTCTTGCGGACGGGTGGCATTCCATTCAGAAGAGGGCACGAGAAGGCAGCGAAAGGCCGGGGAGGTGAGAGCACAAGCCAAGGAGGACTCTGAATTGCATCCCGAAAGGTACCATGACAATATGTACACTTGCCAAATTTGATGTACACCGAACGGCCTTAACCCTAAGGAATGTAAGGTTAGGTTTACGTTCAATATCTGGAGGGGGGACATACCATATATAAAGCAGCCCCATCCTTCCCCAGGCCCCCACATCTCTCCCTCAAACCACCACCATCGCCCGTTCCGACCGTTCCACATCTTCCTCCTCTGACGTTCGCACTCATTCACGTAAATCAAGGCCTCTCTATTCATCTGTGCGCCTTTCTTTTGCTATTTGTTCCATGAATAACGGCGGAGCCACGCAGACGATGCATGTCCGACGAGAAAGCGTGACGACGATGACAACACGGCAGGACATGGAGCTGACGGAACTACACCTATCACCAGCGACGGCGCTCTACACCCCGTCGAGGGCGTCTCTCGTTATTCCTATCTATAGCGAAGCGCAGGTGGCCACAACAGTCCCTCTTTGCCGCCGCTATGTATCCAGTCCCAACGCGTCATATATGGAATATGTACGGGAATACATCACGTCGTCCACACTGCTCGCCCCCGGTAAACCGAGCCATGGTCGCATCCCGCTCCCGTCCCAAATAGAGAGCGGTAACCCGACAATTGTACATCCACTGTTGCAGCCAAGCCGTGGAGAGATGATCATGAAGCTCGACTTTGCTCGCAGTTTGTCGAGCGTACGCGTTCTTAGTCACGAGAGCTGTGTAAATGAGGTAGCGACCATTCCGCCTCTTCCGTCACTGGCTATAGTCCACCCAAAGCTTCCGTGGCCGATAGTCATTCAAAGGTCGGGCGATCGAGAATGGGTCACGGTCGCTGATGTCGTTGAGACACTATGGCACGCTCTA
Organism: Armillaria borealis; assembly: GCA_030435635.1. NCBI lineage: Eukaryota > Fungi > Basidiomycota > Agaricomycetes > Agaricales > Physalacriaceae > Armillaria > Armillaria borealis. The sequence continues at coordinate 149,397 of JAUEPT010000056.1, read as the reverse complement.
CGTATATGCGACCCCATACCGTCCGCGTCGGTGTCATCGTTCATCGAAAATCAGAAGGACGTGTATCGAACAAGTCAAGGCATGTCGGGCAGGGTAAAGCGAGGGGTTGTTCACCAGCCCAGATTGGCATTTTTGAGGGGCAAGACACGGTTTATGGGACTCCGCGCCATAGAAGGCGACAGCTGGGAACTACTCGTTGTGTAGGATGCGCGGGTCGCTTCTATGTGACTGTCGGGACATTTATTTATTTGATGTAACTGCAGACTCGACCATATGCACTGCAACCATGTATCAGCTACGATCATCAGGCAAAGACAAAAGACTACCTCTGGAATTGCCGAAATTGATGTGGTGTTGTGTATGAGTGGAAGCGCATGAAAGGGCAGTGGCCTTAGACGACAAGAGCGATAGCTGTTGTCCTGGGAAAGATAGGGTTAGGGTTACACTTCTAACCCGAGGTCGCTGAAGGCCGTGCACGAATCGTCCTCGAATTAGACATCGCTGCTAGTACGATGGCCATAATACGTGCTTCTTGGGAGCCGACAGCTCGGAGTCGCACTCGCAACGTTGCCAGAGCTATGTGAATCCGATTAGAGCCAAGCTTAAAGGAATACTGGGCTGAAATCTTTTCCTCAGCTGTATAGAGTTGTCAGATTATGGAGAATGAAAGACGGCAAATGACGTACACAGCATCTGATACAAGATCTCCACGTACCTTTGTAAGTAGCCGACATCACAGAGAAACGCTAATTTCTCAAGTCTCGGCCCATCTTTGCCTCGACTTCCCGTAGCGCAGCACGAACATATAAAAAGGTTTTGCAGTAAGTCTCGTCTTGACCTACGAGCAATCGGAGCAGCGTTCGCAAGCCAAAAAGTCTTTGAATGTGGTCCCAGCAGTACGGCCCTTGGTCAACCGATTGGAACCAGCGTTGCAAAAGTTTTGAAAATCAGAAAGAAGCTGATGAAGCGGTTGGAGAAAGACATGAAGGCGACGGGCACGAGAGAGGGAGAGCAGAAAGGTGATCTGCTCCTCAACGCTGAAGGTGTGTTCAAAGGGTTGAAAGGGCCTGACACATTAAACGTGCGTCGCAAGCGGTATGTATTTGAGGACGTTTGGAACCGGGCGGGGTTACAAGGTCGAGAGCAGGAGAGAACGAGAGTTAGGCTTCATTCGATGCCAATGAGACTAACTCTGCTCATCCGAGTCGATGTGGAAAAGATCCGATCTGCTAAGTTACAGAATTGAGTGGGACAGGTGCCCTTCCCAACAGATTTTGATGGGCGTCGGGACTGGTGCCGGGACAAAAAGGTGACGTGGAGGACGCGGGCTGAATGCCCCGACAACGAAGGATTGAATTGTATCAACACTGGTTCCACGTAACGCTTTCCCACCTAGAAGGCACCATCAGATACACTGTACAAATGGGCATCTCGAAGCGCCAGATTGAGCAGACTACAAAACAGCCACCATTAGCACTCGAGTACTTCATAACAATACAGAGCACTCACTCTGCGCTGCGGCATGAGCACAGCATCTCCTCATAGCATTTCCTCTGTCGCTACGGTTGCTACGGCTGTCACGACCACTTTCGTCGCTGACATGAGAAGCAGCCGTCGTCTACCAATGGCACTGAGTCGTCCCGAACGTGAACTTGCTACCATGGCAGCATGTTTGGCTATTGCCATGCTTATCGTCATCACCTTTTTGGCGCTGAAGGTTCAACAACTGGGGGTTAGGGCGCCGCGCTGGGAATCGGTGGGGGATAACCGTGATGTGTTGCTTGGAACACCAAGCGACGAGATCGAGTATGAAGCGCAAAAGAAGGCACTGCCGAGTGATGTGGCAGGGCCAGCGCTTGCTAGGGAGACACAGGCAGGGAACGTCGTTCGGGTGGATAATACTGCGTTGGGGTAGAGTGGACTTTGGTCGAAGAAAGAAACTAGTTGTCGGGGAAGTGTACGACAGGCTACGTCACTGCTATGCCGGACAGGTATATGAGCGCTGACTTTGTTGCATAGCCTGTAAATTTCCGTACCTGCCAGTACTTTCCGCCAACGTCCCCCCTTCATCGCATGTTCCTCTGAGTCCTACTCCTTCGCCACCGATACTGTTTGTCAGAGACCACTGGAAGCTTCGTCTCGCACTAGAATATCTGTTAGATATATATATCAGTTCGCGCAAACTGTACTGACCTTGATTCTCATGTTGACTACTTGACTTGATCGCGTCTTATCTCCTTCCTTGGTCTTGGTTGGCAAGAACAGAGTTCCGCTTACGTCGAGGCGCACATAGCGTGAATATTTTGACGATACTGGACGACTAGTTGTATCCAAATGATGAGATTGCAAACACGCCGAAGCGAGAACAGATCACTCACAGGGCACCAGTCACCTTCGCTATTGGCTCAAGTAATCATCTAGTATGTCGTATTGTAGCAAGATAAATGTTATTTTGCTTGTTGCAGTCGACCGAGTACTATATGGTTCCTGCAGAAGAGCTTTCGTGAGAAGCTGAGAATCGCAGGTGTCACCAGACTGCAGTGATGGTGGTAGTAAAAGACGAAACCTAAGGGCCGACGGGCCGATCCGGGTGCGGGCTCTGAAATGTGTCACCGGCATTGCCGGCAATAATCCTTCCTCGCAATGCTCATTAACTTGTCCTTCTACTTCCGCACTGTTGCTCGCGTTTGACCTTCAAAAAAGTATGCTCTAGTACTTTACATCCTCTGAGTGCTTCTATAGAATGTTATTCCTGCCAGACTCTAATTCAGCTTAGCACTTTTGACTGCTAAGGACTCCCGGTTCCCCACTCGTAGAGATTCCTTGACTTCTAAAGTTCTAATGAGCTCTCGGAGGAATATGACGGTCTTTCTGCTAAAACATGCCGGCTTTGGCTTCATCCCTATCTGCGGACCTAATGTTAAGTCTTGAAGGGGGCCAGGTTCAACGCCTTCCTTTCTTTTAAGAGGAATGCTGGTCTGTCGCTACCGAGGAACCAGAATTTTTCCGAGGCTTTCCATTTCTCGTACGCGCTCTATTGGACACTAGTTCGTTCGGAATGTGGTTTCCATCAATCCCAAGATCAGATCGTGGGTCGTTTTTCAATGCGATTATCGGCATCCGCGCCTGATTACTCAACGAATATTGATCTCAAATGGTTCCATTCAGCCTAGTTTTCTGGCGCTAGGCAGTTTCAAAACCATCATGACGTGTACGACGAATCTAGTCAATATGTTAATACGTCTGTTTCGATTCACGATCCGGTTCATGAAAGGCATCGCCGCGTTAAGATTACCTCGTCTGGATTTTGCGTCCACCTATTAGCGTCGAGACAGCGATTTTTTCATATCGGACCGTGTCTCTTGCTATGTCTCCAACCGACACTTCTATGTACTATGGGAAAATTACGGCATGTAGGTATCATTTTTCGTCGTCAGTTTCACATCTTCACTCCAGTTATCCCTAGTAGAATTCAAAGCTAGCCTATATAAATGGATTCCCAGCAAGTGGCGAGAAGGGGCTATTCTGCGGCTGGAAGGAAATATTGTAAGGATATCAAAAATGACCGTGACGGCAATAGATAAAGTGTTGCAACGCAGGCACGTCTCAAACACGATAGAGTCTTTTCGAGCCTTCCCGAAGTCACGATCTCCTCCGATACAGAAATTGGGAAACCAGAGTCGTCAATAAAGGTTCCGTTACAAAGGGTGTACACCGGTAGCAAGCCTGTGATATCATCTTCCCTTGCAAACACGCCCTGCACTACCCTTGGCATCCGGTGTCTCTTGGATCTACTCAATACAATTCTCGGAACCTCGTACACCTTACGAATTCTATCTCTCTATCGCCTCCTCGAAGAATGCATCAGGATGAACTACGACTTTGGTGCCGCGTACGCCCGTCTGCGCCCAATATGGTTCGAAAATTGGAGAGCCGTCGAAGAGAAACTACGTACACGCGAAGCTGAAGATCTGCAAGAACGACAAGAAGCTATCGTCAATGACCGAATCGTCGGCTTGTATATCATGCCTCGACGCGTCTGGGATTTGTACAGTAATCGAGTGGTGCCGTGGTGGGTTACCCGTGAATGGCCTCGACCCATATCACATGCTTGGGTGGCTGAAAGAGATCGCATCGATGTGTGGACACCCATAAACGGATACCAGTGGCCCATTCCTATCCCGAGAGACGCCAATCTCGACCTTATCCGCATCGAGATGTTGAATCTGGGAGCTGAGTATGTATGGCTAGACGTTCTTTGTTTGAGGCAGAAAGGTGGACGAAGGGAGGATCTACGTGCAGAGGAATGGAGGCTCGACGTGCCTACCATTGGAGCGGTGTACCGATTTTCCGAGGCAGTTGTCTGGTATTTGAGCGGTCTTGGGCGTCCATTGAGTGTCGAAGTGGGTGACTTGGACAGCGACCAGTGTGGGTTTAGGCGTGCATGGACGTTGCAGGAGATCGGCCGGAATCCGATCGTTGCTGGGGACATCCCTGATGGACCACTGCACACCGAGCGCATAAACGAGGATGAGAATGGGATCTTGACGAGGTTTCACAAACAGTTGATGTCGGTGTCACGGCATCGACTTGGAATGTTTGATGTGCTATCGCAGATGCAAAAACGCGTGTCGACCAATGCTGTGGACAAAGTCGCGGGACTGGCATTTAGCCTGGGGTCTCAGATGATACCAGCGTACTATGAGAGCCAGTCCCTGGAGGATGCGTGGATAGCACTGGTTAATGCGATGGGCGCGTGGTATCGTGCGCAACTGTTCTTCTTGTATCCTAAACCAGGAAATTCAGGGAAGAAATGGAGACCATCATGGAAACAAGTCATGACGGAGCCCATGCCAAGGGATTACTACTGCTCCGCAATGCTCTATTGGGATGAGGAGGCTGATGAAGACTGGTGTGACGGGTGTTGTATTGAAAAGGGTATTGTTCATGGATTGGCTGTTGGAGGTGCGGAAGGGGTTGATAGGAGCGGACAGTTGATTGTTGAAAACGATGACGGAACAGCGAAAACGTTCACAGTCATTGCCCCCCACCAGCAGCCGATACCTGAAGATACATACACATTACTTGGGAACAATCCACCAGCCTATCTTCATGGCACGCGGGGGAGGTTTTGGGTCGTAGGACGAAGACCATTTGCAGGTCAGATGTTCCAGAAAGTATCAGTGTTCGTATTGGCTAGCTCGGGAGAAGTACAGAGGCTGAAGGACTTGGGTGTTGCTACAAGGTCTCGCAATATGCCTATTTGATGTGAAGGGCTGGAGCTACGGGCTTGGATATCTTTCCTCCGTTAGAAATCATGCATTGTAGAGCAAGGTGAAAGTGGACACGTACGAGCCAGCAAAAATCACGGCACCTCAAGTTCCTAGTTGAAGAAATTGTAGAGCGCTGTTTTATAACACAACTTTATCCCCAAGGCTTAGTTAGTTTAGACCAGTCACTGTACTCTCGCTCATATCAAATGACTCAGTCTCGATATTATCTTGCATCTGAGAGAGGAGTCTTCATTTCCTGATTTGAGAGACGGCCGCCCCGTTGGCGACTCAAGTAGAGCTCGAAGGATTGACGGCGCGAAAGAAACCTGGACTAAAAGTGAACGGCTGAACGGAAACTCGCCAAAAATAAACTGGCTGATGCGATGATGGTAAAAGTCGCGAGGTCATTGTCGAGCAAGCAGCGTTCGGGCCGAAAATAGCCGAGAGGTGATGACTTCTTTTTCTTGCGTCACTTCCCTTCGGTCGTCGTGGTCGTCGTTCGCAATACTGTTATCTTCAATCACTCTAAGCATAATGCTACTGTATGTAGTGATTACCACACTTTACGGGGCTTATTATTAGGTCTCACAACCACGGTTCTCCGCATCACCTATTGTACCAATTCAAAATATCGGCAAAAGCAAGCTGCGTAAATACGGAATCAAAGGATGAAGAATTCTTGGTTAAGCCGGTGCGATAATATCCGCCAGTTTTTGTTAGACGAGCAGTACTGCTAATGATTGTCCTTGTAGAGCTGAGTGAATTGAACGTGGCCACCGACAGCCTGGTTTTCCTCACGACCAGATGGCAATTTGAGACTTTTTCTCGTGTGTTATAGTAATACGAATCTTTGGCATGTTCACGTGTCGTGATCGTAGTGCTAGTAGCGATTGTACAGGGAGTATCAGGTGCACTCAAATTTCTCCCGTTTCCTGCCCGTTTCCCGTTTCCCTCAAAAGTATATGTTTTCTCTAGGTTCATCGCGCGTCCTTCAATCATATCTATCGAAGAGCTCCCAAGGGTAGAGGCAGAAACGTCAGAGAACGGACCCTGCATGCCAGGAGGACGAATTCTGTCCCTGGAAAAGAGGCACGGCCCACGCCGTTCTTATCCTTCCCGGCTGTTTGCTATTCGACACCCCATGCGACCAACAAGGTGAGCTCCACAACAATATTTGTCGCTTTTCAATTGCCCCTGCTACGGTATTACATCACGGAGTGTCGCCACATTGGCTCCAGGCACTGTATATGCTCCGAATCATGAACGATTTATCATCCTTGTCCCACACCGTCCACCCTTCTTCTATTTAATCACCACCCACAAGCGGCTCCAGCTCGAACGCAATATTTTCCGTGACTGCGGCCAGTTCGCCTCTTACACCCATGTTTTCTCTGGAATTAGACGTTCTCAAACCCATGTAATATGGATAATCACGGAGTCTGTAACCTCAACCAGGCTCTCTGCATACGAGAAGTCTGCGTCGATGAGGGGTGATTTGCAGGGGGCCAAGAAGCGACCATGTAGAATTGGCTGGTATTCATTACGCTAAGTAACGGTGGTGAGTTTCTCAGTCCAACATCTTGCGGTATGATGGCTTACAACTTCAAAGTCAGTGACACAGAAGATGACGTGTATGGATATGCGTTCACGGGTCCAAGATCGCCACTAGCCACTGAAGAACGCACTGCGGAGGCTGGTGCGTTTTTAATAGCATAAAACGAGACCTTAAATGGTTTCAATTTCAGCTTCAGTTTTTACGCCCTTGTTTTGCTCGCTTTAAAACGAAAAGGTACCTTAAGTCCTTTGTTCCATAGGGAGACAAAATTTTCATACCGTTGATACGCCTGCTGGGTGTACACCCTGTAAAAACGCGTGTAAATGAACATTTTACAGCAATACAAAAAGACTACATTGTAAACCTAAGTAAGAAACACAGAGTAAGAACTACAATGTAAGGGAGAAAGCGCCAGGGAACTTAGAACCAGGTTGTTCTAACGCTTAAATCAAAGATCGGATATTCTACCCGGAAGGTCAAAAGCCCAGGCTGTGTGACTCACATAGTGTAAGCACCCGGCATCCCGGCGGAGGTATCCGATCACAGAACGCTGGATCTAATATGATCGATCAACCTGGTTGCCGGCGATGAGCTCATATCTGCCAGGCAGAGAGTTCATACCCGCCTGGTTGGGTCAGCAAGTGTCTTAGTCAGTCGTAAAAGGATTGGAAATCGTAGATAAGTAGAATGGTATAAATACAGGTCATGTAAATAGCGGGAAAGAAGGTTTCTGACCCCCCGGAACGCTACCAGGCGAATAGTACGGGTTTATTGGTTAAGAGCTTCGAGTCGTAGACTCACCTGGAATAGAAATATTGTGACCTGGTCACTTCGTGTGTGCAAGAACTGTTAAGCAAGCAAACAGTATAAGCTAGATTCAGAAAGACAGTCCAGAGAAACCGTTCAGAACAGTCAGAGTGTTTTAAAGTCGCAACCAGGCACATAATATCAGTATTGAAACTGCACCAGGCAGCCAGCACGAGTTCAGAACCTGCACCAGGCAGCTATTTTGTATCAGTTTACGTTTGTGTTCAGTGACACATCGAACTTAGAGTGGAGACCGCAATATATCATTTATACAATTCATATTCATTGCACCCGGAACTAGTAAACTACAGTACAAGGCGTCGTAACCTGGTATAATATACCTCCCTTCGAACTGCAATTACTGAGTGTGTTGTGTAGTGTGTTGTGTGTAGCACGTCGCATCTATATAGGCGCTCAGCACCTTTCACCGTTTTACTGATGGCCTTTCCAGGACCGAGAAAGGCATTGCTAAATCAAAACCATTTAAGGTTTCGTTTTTCACCAGCTAAAATGCGCTGGCCTCGGCTGTGACGATGGATGCCAGTCAGCGATCGTACTCTCGAAATCCTTTGTCACTAATTTATCTGTGCTATCAGGACAATCTGAAGGACCGCGAGGGACAACTCGTTATTTCTGCAATCTGATAACAGAGCTACTCGAGAGAATTAGTCGCCACTGTGATAGTGCTTTCTACCACCATTGTCATTCCCAGATAGTCTACCCCCCTTGGAAGTCAGTGCTTTCCGCTACTGCCAGTCTTTTAATCGTCACGGCCAGGCTGCTGTAAAAGCGTTGGACGAACCTGTTATCGTGTGATATATGATGCGCTGTAAACGTCTCTTGGACATGTTCATTGTGTGGTCGTGGTAGCGGTTGTTCAGGAGAGTATCAGGTGCATACATATTCTCCCTGGTTTCCGCTTTCCCTTAACTATCTTTCCTTCAGGCTCATCTCAAAGAAGATGTCAGCATACGACCACGATGTGTCCTGGACCTTGAAGAAAGGAACAGGCCACCCTGTTTTTGTCCTCCTTGGCTGTTCGCCATTCAACGTCTCGCACCAGCATCCCCTTTCAATATTTCGTTTGATTGGTGCGATGGGATATGCATTGAAGAAGGCAACATACAGGGACTGGATGCTTCATACTAGGGCCTATGAAGAATACTTATCTTAACGCGATATTGCACCAATATCTTAGTCATGGTTGCCTCTATCAATTTTTTGTGACGACGCTCACCTCACCCTTGGACCCGACGTAGGGATATATATCTTCGATTTCGTCGTGGCCTTGACCAAGCGTTGTGAGTCTACCGGTCCAATCTTTGTTTATTCTTGAACTCGCCACCATCATTATAGTCTCCAAAAACAGCACGAAGGCGCTCACCGTACCACCCTCTTTTGGTGCCTTTTGCTATGTCTGCCCTAGCAATCGCTTTCGGTTGGAAACTGGTGCTGTCAGCATTCGTTATCCGCGGGCCATAACGTTTGTACATGTACAAAGCTCTTGTTTACCACGATACGCTCTCTGCTCGACCTACATACTCTGTAATGTCGAGCGTTAGCCGCGGTACAATGGTGCGACGCCACCTCAACAGTTGTCTATTTCTGGTTCTAGATCTGTAATTAAAGATCACTTAGATCAGATCTGGCGATGTGGGACCTTCTGGGACCACAAATGGCGAATGCTAATTTATAACACCTAGTAACGCCGAGTCCTCGCGTAATCTGCGTCTATGCTTTCTCGCCCATCCTATCACGATGATATAAGAGTGCTATAGTATCGCCGAGTGATACTTGCATCTGTCGCCGTATGTTTATTTCTTATTTCTTTTGTTTCCAGGGGTTGATAAATCTAAGGGGATTCGTTCCACCACTCATCCTCGGCTGGGGTTCAGGATAACGCGCCCAGAGAGTCTGCGATGGTCAACGATGATACGGGGATCTTCAGTTCACTTGAATACGGCCCGTACTCAAGTGCAGACTAATCCATTAAACAGACGTCACTATGGACAATAAAAGCAGCGATACATTGTTGTAGTAGGCCATTACACTCCTGTTTTTTGATGATTGCCGCTGCATATACTGAATAAGTCACTACAATTACACTCCTGATTCTTTCTTCCTTTACCTGAAATGCCCTCAAATCGTACGCAAGACCGCTCCTACTCCATCCCATACGTGACAAGGTCTCCATCACATATATCCTTCCACCGTGGGAGCGCATCCTTATTGGCCGGCATTACGATAAAAGGTACAGACAGCCGAAGACTTTCCAGCGCCACACAAGCGAGTGCAGGATACCTTCGAGACTGAACCATCTCGATGAAGGATGGTTGGAGAAATGGTTTCTCATTTGTGATCCGGATAGTCAACGAAGTGAGTCTGGGAACTACAGTGGGGTTCATATTCGCATTGAGCCCGGTAAGTAGCTCCTTGTTCTGATTGGGCTCGAACCGACAGGAAAGCGATAGGCTCGAAAGTGATTCTGTTGTTTTGAGAAGACTGAGGAAGTCGGCTTGTGCTGTGGAAGAAAGGACAGATCGTGCATCAATGGAAAGGGACTTCAAGCTGCCCGCTGTCAAGCCCATTAAAGACTTGGGAATGAGGACGTTATGCGTATGCGCGTATGCCATATGCAGAGACTCCAGAGCAGGAAACTCTACGCATGAAAGAAGCTGGAGGATCCCTCCTGCCGAATCTCTCACATACGGAGTGGGTCCAACTTCATGCACATGAAGGATACGAAGGCGCTGACGAGATAAAGTCTGGTGCGTCCCATCCTCAAAGCATTGCAGGGAAGCACGCTCTATCTCTGGCGCGCGCTTCAGAATATCCATACAGCTGGTCCTATCGTCCCCAGTGTAGTCAGTGAGCTGCGACCATGGTAGGCTCATTTGTTCTATACTTCTGCCTATTCCTTTCAGAGAGAGGCTACGAAGCAGCGGAGCGTACTCGAAGGCGTCAAATAGAGTTTTGGTCGAGTGCATGTAATAATCTTCTTGTGTTAACTCCACGGAAAGACGATTCAAACGGTGAAGGAAGCCTCTGGCGGCGGAGAATGCGTGCCGTGAATTATGAGGAATGGACATTGAAATGTTGGTCCACCGTGGAGCGCTCAAGATAAGAGCGGGTATGACAGGGCTTTTTGAAATATCCCTACTGCTGCGTATAGAGAGAATGATGTCGCGATTCGCAGACCGCACAAGATACGTCTGCAGCAGGTACTGACACGGAAGCTCGTTAAGGTGTCGATCAAAGTCCAGTGTGATGGTGGACCAAAGCTGAGACATCGATAACGCAATGGTCCTCCAGTCCCTGCAGACCTGCGAAACAACCAACGGTGTAAACCGCTTGTTCAATGAATCCTTTCCCTCCTCTTCGGTGTCCCACAGCGCGAGAAAAATTTCCCTGACGATGTCCTCTGGAACCTTGCGAATGGGACGAATGATAGTCTTGCACGATTCAATCATGTCTTTAACGCCCCTCTGTTCTTTCAAAAGGTCATTTAATACTGCCCGTGCTTTGCTCACCCGTTCCTGCAGACTGGTCACGAATTCAAGATTATCGCCAATGAATCCCTCCAGCTGAAGACGTTCGGTATGTAGAGGCGGGTTATTTGATTCCAGCAGTTGAGACATACGCGAACTCGGCAGTTCGATAGGGTAGAACTTGATGGGACGCCCGTGTGAGCCTTGTGAATTGTAGCCACACTGCGGGCAGGTATTTGAGCCTGGCATCTGGAACGTTGATGAGATAGACTGTTGACACCAGCTCAGAAAGTTTACCTTTGAAGTGGTCTCTGACAAAAATGGAAAAGGTCCCTATAGGGGTAAGTCACGCTTTGAATCTTAGGTTGTCCGAAAGTAGAACGACATCCGGACCCATATTGGGAGTGCTGGTCGTAAGTGAAGACCAATGCTCCATATGGAAGCGTTTCTTGGCGCTGATAGGTATGCTCTGAGGAACAGACGGTGTTGAACACAGAAAACTAAGAGCAGGAGTTCGGATGACATACATATGCGAGAACAAAGACACAGAGAAACAGATGATGCCCAATTGCGAATAGTCGTTTCTTTGTGTACTACGAAGAACTTCGAAGCAAGTATCCCTTCTGAGCCAAGAACCGCTTGCAAGTCTGGTCTAATGTGGCGCTTTGAATCCTATGACTTCTTTTTAGAAGTGATTGTTGAAACAACCAAATGCGCGCGCAACATTTCGGTCACACAATAAGGAAGAAATCCGAAGAATGATACCAATTTTCGTACGACAATGGTGGTTTCTTACCCTGCGCAAGTCACAGCCATGGTTCAAGAAGCAGCAAACGGCGAGAAGGAAGCTAAAGCTCAAGGAGAGAATCCTTTCGTAGGATGACGTCTGCATTTCAAAGCAAAAGCATCTTGAAAGGTACAAGAATGGTATGTAGAGACGTTCACAGAACGATAACCCTACATAAGGTAAGGTAAGGTTTGCTTTCAATGCCAGGAGAGGGGACATACCACGCATAAGGCAGTCCCATCCTCCCCCAGGCCCTCATAACGGTCCTCAAACCACCACCATCTCCTGCTCTCACCCTTCCACGTCTCCCTCCGCCAACGTTCGCACTCATTCAAGCAGACCCAAGCCTCTCTATTCATCCGTAAGCTTTTCTTCTGCAACTTGGTCCATGAATAACGGCGGAGTCACAAAGACGATGCATGTTCGACGAGAAAACGTGACGACGATGACAACACAGCGGGATAGCAAGCCAACAGAATTGCATTTATCAACAACGACGGCACTCTACACCCCGTCGAGGGTGTCTCTTGTTATTCGGATTCCTATCTATGGCGAAGCGCAGCTGACCACGACGGTCTCGGTTCGCCATCATTTATGTACCCACGCCCAACGCGTCATGTGCGGAGTATGCACGCAGGTACATCCCACCGTCCCCTTCTCCCGCTCTTGGTAAATCGCACCATCGTCACATCCCGCTCCCATCCCCAATAGAGAGCGATAAACCAACAACAGTAGATCCACTGTTATGGCTAAGCTAAGGAAAAATGATGATGGAGCTTGACCTTGCTCACAGTCTGTCGTGCGTACGCGTTCATGGTCATGAGGGGTACGTGAATGAGGCAGCAACCAACCCGCCTCTTCCGTCACTGGCTATCGTCCACCCAAAGCTTCAGTGGCCAGTGGTCATTCAGAGGCCGGGCGATCGAGAACGGGTTATGGTCGCGGATGTTGTCGAGAGGCTACATATGGTATGCTCTGCAGATATTGGTCCCCCTGCAGGCGTCGTCATCATTGTTGCTCCTCGAAAATCGGAACGATGCGCCTTCTGACAGCTATCAAAGGATGTGGGACTGCGAAGAACAAGAGGTGGTTCAGCGACTTGCGTATTTGAGGGGAAAGACCGCTTAATGGGCTCTGCTCATTGCGTGGGGGCAGGTCGCACTTATGTGCGTGTCAGGATAAGGTGTAGACTCGACCGTAAGCACTACAAGCATGTATCAGCTACGCTCACCAGACAAAGACAATGGACTACCTTGGGAAGAGCTACCTTTCACGTGATTTTGTGTGTAATCGCTAGTACATGCAAGGGTGGTGACCATAGACATCAAGCTGAGCGACGAGCATCCCTTAACTCTAGGTAAAGTAGGGTTAGGGTCACAGCTCCGCGTTGAATAAAAGTACCTACCGAACACGTTCCGGTTACCGATGAATCTCTTTTGCTGTCGTGATACACCTCATCAAGCGCGGAGGCAGGTAGAAGGTTTCTGGATGTCAGCCGTATAGACATTGGTCCTCTTTCCTGATATGCCTTGAGTCCCGACTCCCCGCTGAACCCAGTGCTCTGTCATTCATATCGTTGCTTTCCAGAGTGCGAGTATGATGACAGCCCAATCCGTTCTTGACACGAAATGAAGCCTACGGCAATTCGGTATCATGGCATGGCCACAATACCAAGTCGTTGGAGATCCCACGAGAGTCAGCATCCCTTATCTACGGAATATCAGCAGGGACAAGGCTGTGAGAGGGAGAAAGCGTGTCGAATGTGATAACAAGTAGCAAACGTCTGAACTGTATCACAATCGAGGAGCGGTCTACGTCAGGCTTGGCACCCAGGTCCGTAATGCGCAGTCGTATACATTGAAAGAAAACGGCCTCCTTGGAGCGCGTACGGAAAGCAGCTTAAGCAGGCTACGAAATCATGACTGTTAGAACTTTATTACTTCAATGACGGCACCCATAACTCACTTTAGTCTACTGCGACATGTGCACAACATCCTCTCAGGCATCTCGTCTATTGTGGTAGTCACCAAGGCTGTTACATGAGGCGCCCCTCGCCTACCAGCAACGACTCGTCCCGATCGTGGCCCTGTTACTGTGACGGTATCTTTCGCCATCAGTATGGTTATCGTAACGGCCATGTTGGTACTGAAGGTCTAAAGGCTGGGTGTTATGGTGCGGCGGTGATTGGCGGGAAATATTCGTGAAGAGCTACGTAACCGTGCATGGAGACGAAAAGAAAGCGCTGCTGAAATGTGCAGTGGAGCCGGCGCTTGCTGGAGAGGCACGGGAAGACAACGTCGTTCCGGGGGATGATGCCGAGTTGTTCAGAGGGAGAACAAGCGGGAAGCCAGTTGAAGTAGACCAGTGGTCCAGAAAAGCGTAGCATATAGTACCCCACTGTTACGTTGGACAGATAAATAAGCACTGACTTCGTCATACAGTATTGAAGAGTTACGTACTAGCTGCTGTTTTTGCTTGACCTTTCCCTTTCCATTATTATCTCTTCTTTATCTGTATTGCGTCTCCAGCGATACCATTTGGCATTTCATCTTACACTAGAACACCCGTCAGATATATATAAGTTCACGGAAAATGCACTGGTGTTGATTACCGTATTGGTTGTCAGACTTGGACATATATTCGGTCATCGTCCTATCACATTCCTCAGGCCTCAGGTCCCAGCATTCGCAAATCCAAGATTCCCGCCTACGTCGAGTCGCAACTTGCAAGATAATCCTGGGCCAGGTGACTTTGAGCTAGCTGTACGAATGATAAGAGATTGTCGACGCATTGAGCAAATACTTGCTCACAAGGCACTGTTTCCTTCATTACCCGTTTAGTGAGTCGTTCAGCTATGCTGTACTAGGAGGAGTACGAGCGTCTGGGCCTCCATATTGCACCATCGCCCACTGCCGCCATTACTGCCTGTCCTGTCCTGGAAATAGACTGTAAAGAGTAATTCTCCAACAGATTAGTGGGATTGACGCACCTGTAGCTTGCAGCATATTCCTAGCAGAGCGAAGCGAGACAGTGATGGCGGAGCTGTTCGTGCCGAGAGGCCGATCGTCATCCGGCATTATCGGCAGCAACCCGCCCTTCTCCTGCAAATTCCACCTCCAAAAATTGTGATTATAGATTTTCTGCATGCGCCCCCTTTAGGCCACCCAGTTCCTCCGTACGTGAATTCACACAAGCTACTGTAGAACACTGGCACTTGTCTTGCGTCGCTCTACAGAGTACGGATCGAATTTATGAGGCTATCATCAATTGTATACAAATGCCTTCTTTGAAGAGCGATCTATCATCCAGCTTTCGTCACACGTTACCGAGGAGCCAGCATTTTTCCGATATACTCTCCGTTTCTCGTACGGCATTCTCAAGTCAACGAGAGGTATCTATTCTCGCTTCTAACCCCCCAATGTCATTGACCGTCGGCGGTCCATGTCGGATACTGACGGGCTGTCTCTCAAGTCTTCTTCGCTCTATTCTGTCTCGCTCATTCCCCTCCTCGTCTATCTCGTACGCGACGATATGACGGCGTCGTATCCACAAGTGATACTTTCATCTGTCACCGTGCGTTCCTTCTCTTTTTTTTCTGCCTCATGTTGACCCGCTCAAATGGAGCCGCTCAAACGCTCATTGTGGGCTAGAGTTGCCTTGGGGCAGGTGCGTCCAGAGGAGCAGTGATGGTCAATGACACGAGGATCTTCAGTTCACTTGCGCTCGGCGCGTGAGACTAGTCCATTTGGATAACTATCAAGTATTAGGCGTCACTATGGACGATACTGGAAGCGATGATCTAGGGTCATAAATATTACAGTCCTGGTTTTTTTATACTGGTTCTCGTTGCATACTTTGAATAACTTACTATAATTACACTCTTTCTTTGCTATAGATACCTTCAAATTGTCCGTCTGTCCGCTATTGCAGCCTCCTGTACATGACAAAGCCTTCATCGCACAAATCCTTCCAACGCGCAGCCACATCAGGATCGACCGGCGGTATGACAGCCGGTACCCACAGTTGAAGCGTCTGCAGTACCACACGTGTGGATGCAGCCTGCCTTGGCCTCCGAGACTGCACCATGTCAACAAAAGAGGGCGACACATACAGTTCCTCATCTATGAACCGGAAAGCCAGCGTGGTGAGTTTGGGAACGATATCGGGGTTGGTATTTGCGTTGAGCCCGAGAAATATCCCATCGTTCTGATCGATGGCAGGTACTGACGGGCAGGACAGTGAAAACTTGGATAGCGATGCCGTTGTTTTGAGAAGAGCAACTAAATCGGCCTGTGCCTCGACAGAGATGGGGAACGATACATTGATAGTGAGGGCTTGCAATCTGCGAGCTGTTGAGCCGCGTAGAGAAGTAGGAACCCGAACTAATGGATGCTTGTATGTCATGGTCAAGTATGCCAGAGCAGGAAACTCCATATGTGAAAGAAAACGGATAATACCTCCTTCTGGAACGATATCCGAATCGAGAATCTCTTCAACCTCGTGTACATGAAGACTACGAAGACGCTGGTGCGATGAAGGAGGGACCGCCTCATCAACCACCGAATCCTCGTCACATCGTAGGGAAATCCACACCATAGCCGGCGCAAGCTTCAAAACATCGATATAGCTTGTCGTCCAATCATTCCCAACATAGTCGGTGAGCTGAGACCATGGTAGGTTTATCTGTTTGGTGGCGTCGGGTGCTCCTTCTATAGAGACGCTGCGAAGCAGCGGGGCATACTCGAAGGCATCGAATATAGGCTTCGCCAACCCATCGGGTAACTCGGGAATATCGTCGTCGATGAATTCGATGGAAAGACGCTTCAAACGATGAAGGGAGCCTCTGACGGCGGAGAAGGCGTGTAGTGAGTCATAGGGAATGGATATTGAGAGATCGGTCCACCGTGGTGCGCTCAAGAGAAGAACAGGAATGAGATGACTGTCTGAAATTTCCATTGTGCTGTATATGGAGAGGGTGACATCGTGCATCGCAGACCGTAGAAGATATGTTTGAAGGAGATAGTGGCATGGCAGCTCGTTGTCATACAGGTCAAAATCCAGCGTAATGGATGACCAAAGCCGAGATGTCGACAGCGCGATCCTCCTCCAATCCCTGCAGACCTGAGAAAGAACCAGCGGCGCAAACTGCCACCCACTCAACGTGTCCACTACGTTCCCCGAGATGGCCAAACACGTCAAGAAGACTTCGCGTATGATATCCTCTGGAACCCTAAGGATAGGGCGTACGATTGTCCTGTATGACTCAATCGTGCGTTTGACGCGCCTTCTCTCATCGAAAAGCACCTCGAGCGTAGCCCATGCTTGCGCTATCCGTTCCTCCAGTCCGTCTAGACACTCTTGGCCTTTGCCTATAGCACTCTCCAGCTGAACGTGTTCGGCTGGAAGCGGAGGGGTATTTGATTTCAACAATTCATCCATCCGCGACGCTGTCAGATCGGCAACCTCGAATGAAAGAGGAAGGTTGTCTCGTTTGTTGTAGCCACATTGCGGGCAAGAGGCAGACATCTACGGTGATAATCAGATGCGAGTAGCAGCATGAGATGAAAACGTTTACTTTGGAACTGAACGTTTCCTGTGAGTGACTTTAAGCGATTGTAATGAAAGATCGACGGCTTGTAGATGCCAGTGGACCAGAGGTAAGCCAGAGGGAGATTGTTCGAGTTAAATACCCTGCTAATTGAAGAGATCTCGACTCTGGAGGGCCAGCTGCACAAAAACAATGTGCTGGCAGTTTCGACGACGGGGAAAAAGACACCGAGAACGGGGGGAGAAGTGGAGAGAGTTGCTGCGATCAGGCCCGGGCTTGGAATCAAGGCTATGTACTTATTCCCAAGTCCGGACACCGGCCCGGCTTGTCTTTTCACCATCATCATCGCTGATTTCTACACTCCGCCCTCGATTATCACCGCAAAATGCTAGCTTGGCGCAATATATCACTCTCTGAAGAAGCTTCGTGCACTATTCATAGTCGGTGCATAGTGAAACATCCATGTGTCGAGCATTTTTACTGATTTTTCTGACTAGAAAAGATTATATCTCTTGCCATCCTGACGGGGAGAGCATATATGGGCGCAGAAAGGTAATCACAGGCCATACTTACTTCTTCTCTGAGCTACCGGGACACGGAAAATGACGGCGTAGCAGGTTCGAATCATTGGCCTTTCAAACTGGTCGCCATATCGTATTACCGGACGGTCTTCTTTCTGCCTATTCTCTGGGCATCGAGGCCGCGGTTTTCAATGGTCACCGTATGCATCACTGCTAAGCAGCGATGGTCTAAGGTGGTCAATCAGGCGGAAGATCCGGAAGCTGTGTATCACTGTGAAATCAACGGTGTGTGCTAGGTTCGCTTCTGTTCGCTTCGCTTCTTCGCGTTGACTAAGCTCCCTGTAGGCACGGCGACCCTCGGAGATTTCAGATAACATACGACATCTTCAACATCTCAGCCATCATGCATCATGCATCAATCGCAGTCCAGTAATTATCAGCCCAACACCGTTACGCAATTCCACCTACATTCGAGCGTTTCTCAGACGACAGTCGAGAATAGGACAGGACAATATGAAGACTTGAACAGTTCACCGCGTAGTCTCTCCCTCTTGCATCTTACATCTGCGGTGATCAAGTGAAGCCCAAAACAATCTCACTAGTCAGACCATAGGAAGTTCAGTTGGTGTGTGGATGCCTTTTTTGGCCGTGTGCGGATCGATAAGCGCTGTGTTATCGATGATATGCAGGCGCTAGCGCTCATGCCATTGCACAGCTGATAGACTACAGCCGAACAGTGCACCGACACATGGGTATCAACGTCGAACCTGCTCAATCCTAGCGAGTCTCGTTCCCTTTCCTCGCCATATCCATCTTGTAAAGCTATTCAACGTGTTCCTGTCAGCAAGAATCTCTGGAGCTCGTGAAAATGACATCAAGTCGCCTTTGCCTCATTTCAAACTCTACCGCGAGTCCGCGACCAACGGATTTTTCCCGTCATCGTTTCTTCCAGATGTATGTCTTAGAACTTCCCAGCCAATCGTCTTCATGAAATAGTAGCCGGGAGCCTGTCAGATCCTTTGATACTGTAATGAACATAGTTCACAAACTCGGCCTGAGGATGATATTCGTCAATTGTCACCAAATTGTCACGCATGTTGCGATAGACGCAAGATGTCACAGTCACGTGAATGGAGTAACGACCCTTTCCTGATTCTCGCCAATTCAAAAACAGGTGCATTCAGCTCGCTCTTGATTGCTTACATGATGGGCCTAGCATCATCCTTTGCTTCGCACAATGCGGCCACGAGAGTGTGTCTACTAGAGACTTTCGATATACCCGTGGACTAAAAGATGTGATCTAGCTTCGAGACTGGATATTACAGAAAAAACCTTAGATTGGAAACGGTGGAGTGCTTTGCACATAGTCTTAAACTAGCACGCGATGCATCGCGAGGCTGAACACACATCGTGTATCAAGAAGTCGAGCATGTCCGGTCCGTAGACGCACACAACAAAGTGTAGCATTCTTACTCCTTAACGAGGCCGAACGAAGGTGCATTCCAAACCGCATGGACCGACTCCTTTGTTAATCCACCCCATTGCTGCGAACAGGGTGGTTTCACCTACGTCGCCAGTGCCCAACAGAGTGACCAGAGCACGGATCACGCGGGCTCCGAAGGGAGCAACTATGAATCAAAGAACGTCAGGACCGAACGCGGTAATAGACTTGAACATTCGAACCGCCCAGGAATCCAGATGAACAACGTCATCTTGGGTAAGGATGTCTTAGCGATACGCATCGATGGTGCTTATTGGCATTGACTACTCACAGCGGCGAACTTCCACACCCATCTCCTTTCAAGCAGAGTCGAGGGTAATCCGCAACCATGCCGAGCTGACATGGCAAACGCATAAGCTCGTGGGTTGCCAGGCATCGTCGTCTCTCGGGATGGAATCTATTCCTGTAGTCCCGAAAGACGTGCGAATACAAAGAACCCTAAGCGATATCCTCGGCCCGTCTCCCCACCTGCTGTCGCCCGACCGACTGGGGCGAGACGCCAGCCTCCGCCTTGGGTGGTGAGGAACCAGTGGCCAAAGGGTACCGGCGCCAGAGCCGTTGACGGCGCACTTGTGGAGAATAAGGCGACGACTGATAATGATAGCGCAGGTGATCCCGACGTGATTTATGTGGAGTGGTCCGACGAAGATGTCGTGTACGACGAACCTTTGGCTGAAAGCGAGAATTCAATTGAGATTTGTAGTGACGCGGACGAGTAGTGAATTCCGTTGACTATAAACATCGAGGAGATACGCAAGGCAGATTTTGTATAAAATTTGTAGTTCATCTATTGCAAGCACAGTTCCACTGGCATTATTGAGTGCTCAAGCATGGGCAGGAGGGCGTTTGAGGGCTCCACAACGTCGCGTCGACGGACACGGTCATATAATAACACGGCTCAAATTGTCCTCGTCAGTCGATGGGTACTTGTGGTAGGCGAGTACCGAGAGTAACGATCGTGATTCCCATGCTCAGCTGGCCGTTCAGGTGGGGGAAGGCCTGAAGAGAAGTCTCGGCTTGGCCCGATATGTCCATCGCGAAAAGATGCCCTGAAAGAGCCGTAAGATATACATCATAGGAGAACTGCGACTCAAGGACAGACCTATCCCGTTCTTCTGTGCATAGCCTCCTATGGAAATGGTGTACTCGATGATCTGTGAAAATTCCTTATGAACCATTACGCTGCTGCAAGACGTTGTCCTTGCTAGCCACTTCGTAGACCGATATCACTCCCGTGTAAAGTTTGACTACAGCTTGTTTGTCGCGCTGATTCTTCACTACCTGTATATATGCTATCAAGATATCGCGCGCCCGGAACACCATTGACAACCCACCTCGAATCCGATAGACAGAAATCCCCAGGCGGTAGCCACGGGATGTACCTTGAGAAGAGGCGTGTCAAGCGGTCCAAATCGACTTATAAAATATTACCTACCCCCGCGAGAGCATCGACCATCAAACGGAAAGCAATATCCCAACAGTGGTGCACCCAGTGTTACACTCGAGCCATGGAGCATGTTGATGGACCTCAATTTCGCTCAGAGTCTGTCGAGCGTACGCGTTCTTGCTCGTCAGGGCTGCATGGACGAGGCGGCGACCACCAGCCTCTTCCGTCACTAACAATCATCCACCTAATGCTTCCGTCGCTAGTAGTCATCCAGAGGTCGGGCGACTGAGAGTGGTTACAGCGCCGACATTGTCGAGAGGCTTTGTTATTCTGTGCAAACACCCCTCCCCCTGAGGACGTCGTCATTGTTGTTGCTCCTCGAAAGTCAGGATGATGTGCCCTTTGACAGCCATCGAAATATGCAGGGCTGCGAAGAGCGAGAAGTGGTTCAGCGTTCGAGACTTGTGTATTTGAGGGGAAGGACACGGTATATAGGGCTCCACGTCATCAAGGGTGACACCTAGAAACTGCCCATCGCATAGGGCGCAGATCGCGTCTATGTGGGTGTCGGAATATTTATTTGATGATGCAAGTTGTTGGAGACTCAAACCGTCACTATAAGCATGTATCAGCTACGCACAACAGACAAAGATAACGGACTACCTTTACATGAGCCGGAATGAGGTATCTTTGGCGTAGTTGCATGAGAAAGTGCCAGCATGAAAGGAGAGTAGCCGTCAACGTCGAGAGCAGTTAACTCCGAGTTGGCGGAGGAGGAAATACGGCAAGAGGTGACCCTTAACCAAATTAGGGAAAATAGGGTTAGGGTCAGAGCTCGCGGTCGAAGGACTCGGAAAATCGTCCGCCCTGTAGTCCCGAAGTCGCTGGCATACCCAAAGATGCTCTAATCATCGATGAAGCCCTTGTTGCGGCCGCGATCTACCTCATCAAGAGTCGAAGCAGGCAAAAAGTTCCACGCGCCACCCGTGTAGGCATCGGTCTTCTTCCTCAATGTGCCTTGAGCGTTGTGCCAATTCGGCATCGTAATCGCAACACTGGAATCTTGTCACTTGGTCCCGTTAGAGCTAGCGAACACTGTGGCGAAGATTTTTGGTTATACGGAGACTCGGTGGGGTAAAGCTGTGACCACCGGCCGAATATGACCATGGGGAGAATTTTCTGAATTGCATCAAGGAGAGTGGTCAGGAGTGGTTCCACATATCGCTTAGCACCGAGGTGCGCAGTCGTATACATTGTAAGAAACAGGATCCGGAAAGGAGCTTGAGCAGGCTAAGGCAGGCTACAGGATCATCACTATTAGAACTTGATGACTTCAATAACAGCACCCACTACTCACTTTGATCCACTGCGATATGAGCACGACGTCCTCTCTGAGCATTTCCTCCGTCGTGATGGTCACCAAGGCTGTCGCACGATGCGCATCTCGGCTACCAGCAACGAATTGTCCCGACCGTGGCCCCATTACCGTGACAGTATCCTTCGCCATCAGTATACTTCTCGTTACGGCCATGTTGGTACTGAAGGTCCAAAAGCTACATGCTACGGTGCGGCGGCGGGAGTTGGGGGATGCTCATGAAGGGCTACTTGAAGTGAACGCGGCCGTGTATGGAGACGAAAAGGAAATACTGCTGAAAGGCACAGTGGAGACAGCGCTTGTTGAAGAGTTGCAGGAGGATAACATCAAACCGGTGAATGATACCACGTTGATTGCAGGGAAAACGAGCGCGCAGTCGGCTGAAGATGAAAACAAGTGATCGAGAAAAGCGGTAGCACAGGTACGACACTGTTATATCAGAGAGACAGTGAGCGCTGACTCCATTGTACGCCAGGAAAGTGCACATACGCGCTGCTGTTGTCACCAATTATTTCCCCATCCATCATCGTCTCTTCCATTTGCTCCTTTGTTATCGATACTGCGTCTTGAAGGTCGCCAGTGGCCATATCGTCTTACACTAGAATACCTGTTAGGTATATATACGTTCACGGAAGATGTACTCACGTCAACTACCATCTTGGCTGCCTGAATTTGGACACAAGTTCTGTCGTCGTCCTACAGGCTTCAGTCTTGGCCGGTGTAGAATCGCAATTCCCATCCATAACGACTTGCAAATTCCAAAATTATCATAGTGCCTGGAACTTGGTTTGACCTAGCTGTACGAAACGAATGATGAGTGATTTTCAATGTGTTGTTTACAGGCAGCGGTTACCTTCGGCTACTTGTTTAGCTATGCGTAATGGTGGTGTGTCGTAGGAGGATTGTGAGCGTCTGGTCCTCCATCGCCCACTGCTACCATTACTGAATGTCTAATCCTGAGTCGGTTAAGGAGAAATTCGACAAAATATTGGAAGACCAACGCAGGAGTAGGTTGTGGTATGCTGTCCTGCAGAGCGAGGCCGTAGGTCAGACAGTATTGGCAATTGGTGGTGATGATGAAGAGCAATGGTTTATGTCGAGAGGCCGATCCTCATTCGGACTTTGATGTCCCGGCATTGCCGGCAACAACCGAACGAGCAAAAATCCTTTCTCCTGTCCTCGTCCATCGAATCTAACCTCCATAATTTCTATGCTCATGTTTTACGTCCTAAAAATGTGATTCTAATGGGCACTGTAGCCCCCGACACTTGAATTCACTACCTTTGACCGCTGGATGCGACTCGGAGACGCCAGGGCTTACACTTGTAAGTACTTTCAAGTGCTCTGCAGAGAACGAAACAAGCTTATGAGGGTAAAACCATCAAATATTCTACGCGTCTCTCTTGTCTGAAAAATGTTCCAGCCCGAAATCGGATCCAAAGCTTTCCCTTAAGAGGTATCCACCATCCAGCTCTCGGTACATTGGTCTGTGGCTACCCGAAGAACCAGAATTTTTCCGAGATGCTCTCCATTTCTCGTCCGACAGTCAGAGTCAATTAAATGAATTTATTCTCGCATTCAACCCACCCAGTGTCAGGTATCATTGTCCATGTCGGATACTGACGGACTGTCTTCAGATTTCTTACAAAGGGTCTGCGATGAATATCTTAACGCGACATTCGTCGAGTCTGTTACCCATGGTAAGCTTTAATAAGTATTTGATTCCCTCCTCACCCGTAAGCGTAGGAATGTGTACCTTCATTTTCATCGCCGCCTTGACCAAGCTTTGTGAGTCAATCCATTCATTCTTTGTTTATCCTTAAGCCAGCGCTATCACTGCAGGCTCCAAGCACAATACCCAGACACACATACACTCACCATCGCGCCCTCTTTGTGGTGCCTTTTGTCATGTATACCCAAGCAACGGTCCATCTCGCATTCCGCTGGGAACTGGTACGGTCATCATTTGTTATCCACGGGCCAGAACACTCGTAAGTGTACATGGCCCTGGCGTCCCGTAATACTCTCCCCGCTCGAGCTACCTATTCTGTAATATCGAGCGTCAACATCCTGAAGCGGATACCGTATCATAGTAAGTACGGCATCACCTTAGCAGCTATCTAAAACAGGTACTGAAATTAATAATCAGACCTGCCAGCGATGTTGGACCTTTTGGAACCAGAAATGGAGAATGATAACTGTATCCGTTCTTTGTACCATCGGCAGCACAAGTCAGTTTCTCCCTGCTTCGATTTCCCCGTCCGTCCCGCTGATACCCTCCTTCAACAGTATTCAACGTCTTCTACATCATACAGAACCTCGACGCTCTCGGGACGCATCCTTTCCAGGTCGTTATAGGCGGTACCGACTGGGCCATCGCATACTACTCCATGACTCTTAGTACGACAATCATCTGCACCGCTCTAATCCTCTATCCCATGCTCACTACCGAGGCCCCCAGCGGGCCCAAGACCAACTTATACACCTACCACCGAGTGATAACGATACTCATCGAGTCATCGGCACTCTATGCTTTCTCACTCGTCCTTTTCCTCATCTCGTACGCGACGATCTGACGGCGCCATACCCGCAAGTGATACTTCCATCTGTCACCGCAAGTTCATAGTTCCTTCACTTTCTTTGCTTCCTGAGATTGATGTGCTTCAAGGGCATTGCTCCCACGCCCATTGTGGCTAGAGTTGCCTTGGGACAGGCAAAGGACCCACGACGGTCAGTGATGACACGGGGATCTTCAGTTCACTTGCGTACAGCCCGTACCCCAGTAGAAACTACTCTGTTTAGATCAAGAGAGGTTTCATCAAGTATCCCTATAGACGATACAGGCTACGATATACTATAAACATTACAATCCTTGTTTTTATTATTCCAGTCGTCGTTGCATAAGTTACTACAATTACATTCCTTGTTATTTTACTCCATCTGCCTCAAATCCTACGGCAAATCGTTATTCCTCCGTCTTGTACGTGACAAACCCTTCATCGCACAGATCGTCCCAACGCGCAGCCACATCAGGATCGACCGGTGGTATGACAAACGGTACCGACAGATGAAGTGTCTGCAGCGCTGCACGTGTAGGGGTAGCATGCTTCCGAGACTGCACCATGTCCAGAAAAGCGGGCGACATATACGGTTCCGCGTTTATGAACCGGAAAGCCAGCGAGATGAGTTTGGGAACGGCATCGGGGTTGATATTCACGTTGAGGTAGAGAAATAGTGCATTCTGGTCGTCGGCAAGCGCCAACGGATACGGCACCGATAAACTGGAAAGCGACGTTGTCGTTTTGAGAAGATTGATTAAATCAGCTTGGAATCCAACATGAATGAAGGCCGGCACAGCAATGGAGAGGGACTTCAAATTCTTGGCTGTCGAGCCGCGTAGAGAAGTCGGAATATGTACGTATAAATGCATGTATGTTATACTCAGCGACTCCAGAGCAGGAACCTCTAGATGCGAAAGAACATGGCATATACCTCCTTCTGGAGGGACAAGCGAATCCAGATTGTCTTCAACTTCGTGTACATGAAGTACACGAAGGCGCTGGTGGGCCGACGGACGAACTACTCCATGATCATACTCCGAATCCTCATCACATTGTAGGGAAGCACTCTCCATGTCCGGCGCGAGCTTCAAAATATCCATATAGCTGCTCGTCAAATCGTGACCAGCGTATTCGGTGAGCTGAGACCACGGTACGTTTATCTGGCTGATACCTCTGTACGCTCCTCTGAGAGAGAAGCTACGGAGCAGCGGAGCGTACTCGAAGGCGTCAAATATAGGCTTAGCCAGCCCCGCGGGTAAACCGGGAACGTCGCCAATGAACTGGACGGAAAGGCGATTCAAACGGTGAAGAGAGCCTCTGGCGGCGGAGAAGGCGAATAACGAATTATAAGGAATGGTCATGGAAAGATTAGTCCACCGTGGTGCGCTTAAGAGAAGAACAGGTATGAGATGACTCTTTGAAATATCCCTCGTGCTGTGTATGGAGAGGGTGATATCGTGCGTCGCAGACCGTAGAACATATGTCTGAAGGAGATACTGGCACGCCAGTTCGTCACGATACAAATCAAAATCCAGCCTAATGGATGACCAAAGCCGGGATGTCGACAGCGCGATACTTCTCCAACCCCTGCAAACCTGGGAAAGGAACAGCGGTGCAAATCTCCCACTCAACGTATCCATCCCTTCCTTCTCGGTGTCCAAACACGTCAAGAAGATTTCGCGTACGACATCTTCTGGAATCCTACAGATGGGGCGTACGATTATCTTGTAGCACTCAATCGTGCGTTCGACACGCCTTTCCTCATTCAAAAGTTCGTCAAGCGAAGCACGTGCTTGGACTATCCGTTCCTGCAGTCCGGCTAAAAACCCGTGGCCTTTGCCTATAGCACTCTCCAGCTGAACGTGTTCGGCTGGAAGAGGAGGGTTGTTTGATTTCAATAATTCATCCATCCGCGACACTGATAGATCGGCAGCCTCGAATGACAGAGGAAGGTGGTCTTGTCCGTTGTAGCCGCATTGCGGGCAGGAGGCAGACATCTACTGTCATAATCAAATGCGAGTAGCACGAGATGCAAAGCTTTACTTTGAAGCCGAACGTTTCCTAGCGAGTGAGCGATGGTATTGAAAGATCGATGGCTTGTAGATGAGAGGGAGATTGTCCGTGGTAAATACCCTGCTTATCAAAGATCTCTCGAGGGCCGGGTGTGCAACGGTAAATCTTGTATATACTAGATAGCACTCTGTTGACTGCAACACTAAAATAGTCATCAATGGAGGAGTAATCTGATGTACATTCATTCCTCTTTAACGGGTGCCCTAGATTGTACATGAGCCCGCAACTACGAGTCCACCCCATACGTGACCAGGCCTTCATCGCACATATCCTTCCATCTTACATTTATCTCATTATTGGCCGAGAGGAAGACAAAAGGCACAGACAACCGAAGAGTTTCCAGCGCCACGCGAGCGGGTGCAAGATACCTTCGAGACTGAACCATATCAACGAAAGAAGGGTCGAGGTACGGGTTTGTATTTATAAAACAGAACTCCAGAGAGGTGAGACAGGGAAGAAGACCAGGGTTAGCATTTGCATTGAGCTCGAGAAGCAGCCCATTGTTCTCATTCCCCTCAGGCACAGACCGGCATGAAATCGATAACCTGGAAAGCAATGGTGTCGTTTTGAGAAGACACAACAAATCAACCTGTGCTTCAACAGGGATGGCGAACAATGCATCGATAATGAGGGATTTCAGGGTGCCCGCTGTTGATCCACATAGAAAACTGGGAATCCGGATGCGCGTATGCGCGTACGACATACTCAGAGACTCTAGCACAGGAAACTCCACATGTGAAAGAAATCTGACCGTCCCCCCTTCCGAAACGACGTCTGATTCGTCGACTTCGCGTAGATAGAGTACACGAAGGCGCTGATGCGATGAATAAGTAGTCGGGAGTGGCACGTCGTCCTCCGAATCATCGTCACATTGCAAAGTGGCAGTCTTCATGTCCGGAGCCAGCTTGAAGATATCAAGGTATGTGCTGGTCCAATCGTGCGCAGTATACGTGGTGAGCTGTGGCCATGGTAGGTACATCTGTTTGACCCCGTTGCATACACCATTTATGGAAAAGCTACGAAGCAGCGGCGCATACTCAAAGGCGTCAAATTTTGGCTTGCTAAACGGTGCGCGCACCACAAAGATGCCATTGGTGTATTCCACATGAAGACGATTCAAGCGATGAAGGCAGCCTCTGACCGCAGAGAATGTGTGCATCGAATTCTGAGGAATGGATATAAAAACATCGGTCCACCGCGGGGCGCTCAGGAGAAGAATAGGTATGAGATGACTCTGAGAAATTTCCCTCTTGCTGTATATGGAGAGTGTAATGTCGTGCGTCGCGGACCGTAGGAGATACGTCTGAAGGAGATACTGACGCGCCATTGAGTCGTGGCGGTTTGAATTAAAGTCCAGCCTTATGGTGGACCAGAGCCGAGACATCGATAACACAAATTTTCTCCATTCCCTGCAGACCTGTGAAAGAACGAAGGGCGCAAAATTTGCGTTCAACGAGTCCTTTCTTTCCTCGTCAGTCTCCCAAGACACCAATGAGATCTCGCGGACAATATCCTCGGGAATCCTGCGAATAGGGGAAACAATTGTCTTGCATGATTCAATCATGTCTTGAACGCGCTTCTCCTCTTCCAAAAGTTCATCGAGTGCTGCCCGAGCATGGCTGACCCGTTCCTGCAGAGTGGCTAAGAACCCGCGGCCTTCATCGATAAAGCTCTCTAGCTGAAGGTGCTCGGTCTTAAGAGGCGGGTCGTTCGATTTCCGCAGTTCAAACACACGTGAATCTGCTAGTTCGATGGAGCGAAACTGAAGAGGGTATTGCATCTAGGATGTTGATTAGATAACCGGTTCAGAATAGCTCATAAGTCTACCTTTTGAGAGGTTTCTCGACGACGCCTTGATTTTTTCCTGAGATTTTGGATGAAGGTGGTGATGTGGTCTCAAGGATCCGTGCAGTTAGGGGTAGTTGTCATGCGTCTTTGGTCTCTTAAGGGCCGGCCGGCCGCTCAGACCAAAGGGAGATTGTCCGTTGGTAGATACCCTTCTGATTGAAGATATCTCGACTCTGAAGGGATAGCTGCACAAAGACAATGTGTTGGCAGTTGGTCGACGGAGAGAGAGACTGAAAACGGAGGGAGAAGTGGAGAGAGTTGCTGCGATCAAGCTCGGGGCTGTGCTCGAGTTCGGCCCGGCTTGCCTTCTTACCATCATCATCACTGATTTCTACACACTCTGCCCTCGATTTTCACCGCACACTGCTAGCTTGGCGCAATATACCATTCCATGAAGAAGCTTTGTGCACTATTTATAGTAGGTGCGTTGTAAAACATCCATGTGTTGAGCGTTTTTACTAATTTTCAGCCTAGAAAAGATGATATCTCTTACCATCCTGACGGGGAGGGCGTATATGGGCGCAGAAAGGTAATCCCAGGCAAGACTTTCTCCTTTTATGAGCTCCCGAGACACGGAAAATGGCGGTGTAGCAGGTTCGAATCATCGGCCTTTCAAACTGGTCGCCTTCTTGTATTATCGGACGGTCTTCTTCCTGCCCATCCTCTGGGCATCGAGGCCCCGGTTTTCGATGGTCGCTGGATGTATCTCTGCTAAGCAGCTATGGGCTAAGCTTGTCAATCAGGTGGAAGATCTGAAAGCTGTGTATCCCTGTGAAATCAACGGTGTGTGCTATGTTCGCTTCTGTCCGCTTCGCTTCTTCTTCGCATTGACTAAGTTCCCCGTAGGCACGACGACCCTTGAATAGCTCAGATAACATATGACATCTTCAGCATCTTTGTCATCGATCGCAGTCCAATAGTTATTAGCCCAACAGCCTTAGGCAATTCTAACTGCATTTGGGCGTTTCCCAGACGACAGTCGAATGATAAGAGAATAGGACTATGGAGACTTGAACAGTCCACGGCGTAATCTCTCCCCCTTGCCTGTCATATCTGCGGGGATCGAGTCACGGAAACCCCAAACAATCTCACTAGTCAGACCATGGGAAACTCAGTTGGTATGTGGGTATGTCTTTTTTTTCACCGTGTGAAGATCAGTAAGCGCTGTGCTTTCAGTATGTGCAGGTGCTAGCGCTCATGATAAACTTTCTAAGCGTATGCATTCAAGCACAGCTGATAGACTACAGTCGAACACTGTACCGACACACGTGTATCAACGTTGAGCCTGCTCAATTCTATTGAGTCTCGTCCCCCTTCCTCGCCATGTCTATCTTGTAAAACTATTTAACGTGTTGCTCTCAGCCAGAATTATGCAGCCCGTCAAAATGATAGTCAGTGACCTTGTCCTATCCTCAAATTCTACCGCAAGTGTGCGAGCAACGGATTTCTCTCGCCATCGTTTTGTCTAGTTGTATGTCTAGAACCTTCCCAGCCAATCAGCGTCTTCACTGGAATAGCAGCCGGTACCTTCTGTCGGGTCTGTACTTAATAAACATAGTTCACAATCTCGGCAGGAATGATATTCGTCAATTGTCACGCACGCTGCGATAAATTTCTGATTCTTGATTCAAAAACAAGTGCTCACTCTTTGGATCCCGACTATCTGACTGTCATAGGTGAAACGGAAGAGGGTACATTCGAGGATCTGTGCAACTCCGAGCTCGTAATGCTTTGAAAGGCAGTCGTCCAATCTCTTCACACGTCTAGCTCGAATCATTTACGACTGGTCTCACTACGCCATACTTACACCCGTGGGCTCGAAACCAGCCCTTATCCCACCATGTAACGGAAATTATCTCTCCATAAAGACTTTGGCGTTATCAATGTCTTGGAACTGATGACATTGCATTAACCTCGAGGCATCACTGACTACATTCTACATACTGCTCAATCTTATGTCAATTCTCAGTGTTGTGAGCAGCTTCCAAGAAACGAAAGTATGTGGTAACAAAATCTTTCAGGGTTCGATAGGTTGCAGCGCCGGCAGCTTCGCCATCTTCGCGGTCGACGCAAGAAAGATGTTGTACGTTGATCCATCGCCCTATATCCTTCATCAGACCAGCACGCCAGAAAAGGGGCATAAAAAAAAAACAAAACTCACAACCATTGTCGTAGAGAAACCTGGATCGAAAGGCACGGCTCCGTCCAGGTACTCGATCTGCTCCTTGGATAATGTGATGTCTAGCGCGTCGAGGTTCAACTTCAGATGTTCTACCTTCCGACCGCCAATGATTGGGAAGACGTTAGTCGTTTTCTGCATCACGTACGCGATTGCCACTACAGCCATAGTCGTTGAAAATCTGCAGGTGTAACTGAATGTAGGATGATCCCGACTCACCCGCCCTGATGTTGGACCCGACTCCAACCTCGGCTGCAACCTTCTCCAAGGCCTTGGACGCCTTTATCTCTACCTCTGTACGCTCCAAATTCTCATGGGACAACATGGGACCCTTCTCTTCTGTCTCCCGATGCTGCTGTTCCTCTGCATCTGTCCGCAGCCTCCCTTCCGCGAGAACATACGACGGAGCCAACACCAAACCCAGCGACCTAGCCATGGGAATGATCTCACGCTCGAATGAACGATCTAGGATATTCCATTTACCCTGATAGATGACAAATGGCGTTTTGCCATGGTCCATGGCATACTGGTTAGCTTGGGCGACGACCCACGCGGGGGTTATCAGAGGCTCCAAGGTAGAGAACCTTTTGTGATGCGACACGATTGTGCAGGCTGTCCATGACTTCCGCTATCGACGTCTCGTAATCCCACCAATGAAGGTAGAGAATGTCGATGTACGACGTTCAGAGTTTTTTGAGACTTGCTTCTACGCTGAGGTGCATAGACTTAGTGTTATTCCCTACGTAGTTGATCTTCTGTGCAACGGCGTCGTCTGCACGCTTGTAGTTCATGCTGTACTGTGTAATGGGCACTGTCAGTCCTTGCACGGAACAGATTAGCGATTCCAAACGCATCTTCGTCGCAATGACCAACTGATCTCGTAATCCTCTCTTCTCGGCCAATTCTCCAACGAACTCTTCCGACGTCTCATCCTGGCTGTAGAGCATATGACTTGACCATTAACAGTGTGAAATGCCAGTCGCTTACTAGTTGTTCGCAGTATCGATGAAATTTCCGCCCATATCATAATCCGCGTCGAGGAGCTTCAAGTTAGACTCCTTGTTCATCGATCCCATACCAAGGGCCTCCCATTTATCACTGATACTCATA
Source organism: Armillaria borealis (assembly GCA_030435635.1). Lineage (NCBI taxonomy): Eukaryota > Fungi > Basidiomycota > Agaricomycetes > Agaricales > Physalacriaceae > Armillaria > Armillaria borealis. Next base: position 117,384 of record JAUEPT010000056.1, on the reverse strand, counting down.
GCACCGAAGACGAGAGGAGACACCATCACTCCTGCGCGCGAGGAAAGGACACGATGGACACCGAGCTTGGTTGGAGGATCGCTAGCGGGTTGGAAGAGAGGCATTATGGGTTGGCTGGAATACAACGAGAGTCGCGCGTCATTATACATGCGAGAAAAGGTTCATTTGTAGACCGGTGGTAGTGAGAATGTGCAAGTGGAAGAAATTATTTAGCAGGCATTGGGGCCGCCCGATAGCAGGTGTACGTTGGGTGTACGAATCATCTCGGCAGAACTAATGATGACGAAAGCATAATTTGCTCACCCACAGCGTGTTAATCTCCTGCAATCAGTGAAATGCTTCCGTCCAGCTATATGTACCCTGGGAACATCCTGACGGATCCTAGTACAGACCCTTGGTTGTGCATTGGAGTTGTTAACTGAGGCACGGATATCCATCTGTGTGGCCAACAGGTGGAGAAATTTCCTGGGCACAAAATTATCCCGCCCATCTTGTACGAACCGGCACCGATTCAGAGTCAAGTGCGTCAAGGTCTCGGCAGTAAGTATCGGTTGTCCCACATTGCAGATAGGACTGCCGATCAGAACGCTCTCATATCTTAATCGCTTTACCCGGCCGTCCAGTTGCGATAAGCCAATTATAGGCCCTGTAGAAGGCCCTTCCGTTCCCAGACTTCTAACATCTATCAGGTATCGTATCATCATCCTGATAATGCACAACATTCATCTGATTGGTACTGCTATTTTGTGCGACATGCGTGGCCAGATAGTTGTCCCAAGATTCCACTCAAGGATCCTACTACGTTAGGTAGCTCACTGTTATCTGACATCGATGACTTCCTCTACGGTACCACATGTCTGAGAGCCCGTTCTTGACCGACTGACCCACCGATAAACCGTAAAGTACCATCTTGATTGCTTACACGATGAACCTAGCAGCATCCTCTGCTTCACACAATGCGGCCACGCGAGCGTATCTACTAGAGACTTGCGATATACCCGTGGACCACAAAATGCCTGATCTAGCTTCAAGACTGGATATATTTCAGAATCAACCTTAGGTCGGAAACGGTGGAGTGCTTTGCATATACCAATAGTCTTGGACTGGCCCATGATGCATCACAAGACCGAACACGCATCATGTATCAAGAAGTCGCTGAGCATGTCCCATCCGTAAAGAATCATCTCGATAAGTTCAGAACCATACGAGTTGGAGTTTTTCAAAAACGAAGATGTCCTGGCGAGGGGCAGGTGTACATACGCGAGATGCCAAGCATGATCCTGGACCTGTCACCTGGGGGCGAGCAAGCTAGAGAACAACTAGAGAAGCGCACATTCCCATCTTTAATTTGATGTTCTCAGCCAAAATTTAAAAATGATGTTGAAGCATATCTTGAAATCAGTGTGTTGCTCCTCTCTTGAAAGACACCTTGCGACGTTGTTTCAAAGTTCACAATTTTAGGCGGCATTTTGCGAAAGGCGGTAGCAGTCATGTGACCCAAGCCAGACTGGAGACAGGATCTGAATCTGAAAGATGGACCTCCTGCTCACATCAAGTTAGGCGACGGCAAAATTTCAGATGTAGAATGTATCTTTTGAAGGACAGCTCGTCCCGTGGAACATGGTTGAAGGGCATCGAACGTGAAGAAGTAAACGGAGAAAAGGATGGCAAGAAAAGGAGCCCCATGATTTCTTGTTCGATTCAGGGACAGGATGAATGAGCTATGCAACGAGGAAGACGGATACTGGGCCTGGAAATCATTGAGGGAAAACGATTCAGGCTAGTACTTCGTCGATAACACTGTCTCATGTGCCAACATGCGGAAATTGTATTCTAACGCCCTTAGGCTGATGCAAAATTGATGGAGTGCCGGACTCATTATTCAGTACATGGACTTCCTTTTCTGTCTTGGTCCAAAGAATGTCATTCCTTAGAGTCCGCTTCCTTGTCATCTGTTCCTGTCACGCCTGGCATATCCAATGGAACATCAGTCATGGGTAATACAGAAAACCAAAATCTGTGGACTGAATAAATAGTCCCAATGAACGCATGCAAAGTGTAGCATTCTTTGCCATGGCTCGCTGTCCTTCTGTTGCAGAGCTCGTTAGCGGTGTAAGATCCTTGACGAGGCAAAACCAAGGCACATTCCAAACTGCATGGAGTGAATCCTTCACTAGTCCATTCCATTGCTGCGAACAGGGTGGTTTCATCTACGTCGGTACGTAGCTATTCCTAAAGAGATTTTCACCGATCCTTACTTCACTTCCCTGCAGACTTCCCAGTGCCCAACAGAGTGACCAGAGCATGGATCACGCGGGCTCCGAAGGGAGCGACTATGAATCAAAGAACGTCAGGACCGAACGCGTCGATAGATTTGAACCGTCCAGGAATCCAGACGAACAATGTCATCTTGGGTAAGGATGTACAAGCGATATGAATCGACGGCTCTCGCTGACATTGACTGCTCACAGCGGCAAACTTCCACACCCATCCTCTTTCAAGCAGAGTTGGAGGTGATCCTCAGCCATCCCGAGCTGACATGGCAAACGCATACGCTCGTGGGTTGCCAGGCATCGTCATCTCTCGTGGCGGAGTATATTCCTACGGTCCCGAAAGACGTGCGAATACGAGGAATCCTAAGGGATATCCTGGGCCCGTCCCCCCACCTGCTGTCCCTCAACCGACTCTGGTGATACGCCAGCATCCGCCTTGGGTGGCGAGGAACCAGTGGCCAGAGGACACCGGCGCCAGAGCCTTTGACGGAGCATTTGTGGAGAATGAGGCGACGACTGATAATGATAGCACAGGTGATCCCGACGTGATTTTTGTGGAGTGGTCCGACGAAGATGTCGCGTATGACGAACCTTTGATTGAAAGCGAGGATTCGATTGAGATTCGTAGTGAGGCGGACGAGTAGTAAATTTCGTTGACTATAAACATCGAGGAGATACGTAAGAGCAGACTTTGTATAAGTTTTGTAGTTTTGTCTATTGCAAGCATAGTTCCACTAGCCTCATTGAACGAGGCCTTGTTGAGCGTGCCAGGTAGGAGAGCGTTTAAGGGCTCCACACCGTGGCCACGGCTATAATCCACGGCCCAAAATGAGTACAGATATCTTTGTACCTGTCCTCGTCAATCGACGTGTCCCTCAACTCGTCTGACAGTACGCCGACACTGAAATTAATGATGACTGACTTCAATGCGAATACCATACTCAGCTGGCCCTTCTGGAGTGTGAAGGCCTGACGAAAGATTTCGGGATATTTTTATGGCGAAAAGATGCTTGAAAGAGTTGTGAGATATACCTCTTAAGAGAGCTTTGACTCGAAAGACATACCATACTTTGTCCCGTCATAGCCTTCAAAGAAAACGGTGCACTCGATAGTCTGCTTGAGCAAGGAACTATACTTCCGTTATCAACCATCACGCTACTGAAAGACATTGTCCTTGTCGATCTCTTCATAGACTGATATTATTTTGGATCTTTTGGTACAAAACTTGAGTATGGCTTGTTTGTCGCCCTGACTCTTCAGTACCTGTATATATGCTAAGAAGATATTGTGCGCCCGAAACAACGTTGACGACTCACCTCAAATCCGATAAACAGAAATTGGCAGGCGACGGTAGCCACTTGAGAAGACGCTCGTCAAGCAATCCCAATCAACTTGTCAAATACCACCTACCCCGGGAGAGCATCGACCGTCAAACGGAAAGCAATATGCCAATAGTGTAGTGGTACACCCGCAGTCGTAGAGGCATGTTGATCGACCTCAATTTTGCTCAGAGTCTGTCGAGTCTACGCCCTCTTGCTCATGAAGGTGTCATAAGCGAATCGGCGACCACCTGCCTCTTCCTCACTAGTAACCATCCACCTAATGCTTCCGTCGCTAGTGGTCATCCAGAGGTCGGGCGACCGAGAGTGGTTGCATTTGTCGACATCGTCAAGAGGCTTTGTTATGCTCTGCAAATACCTCTCCCCCTAAGGACATTGTCATCACTGTTGCTCTCTAAAAGTCAGGACGATGCGCCCTTTGACAGCCATTGAAGTATGCAGGGTTACGAAAAGTGAGAAGCCTTTTATCCGTCCAGATGTATGTATTTGAGAGGGAGGAAAGACGCGGTATATGGGGCTCCACCGCATCGAAGGCGACACCTGGGAGCTGCTCATCGCGTAGGAGAGCAGGGCGCATCTTCGTGGGTGTCGGGATATTTATTCGATGATGTAGGTTGTCGGAGACTCAAACTATCACTATAAGCATGTGTCAGCTACGCTCAACAGACAAAGACAACAAATTACCTTTACATGAGCCAGAATGCCTTTGGTGTAGTTGCATGAATAAGTGCCAGCGCATGAAAGGGGAGTAGCCATCAACATCGAGAATAGTTAGCTCTATGACCGTTAACCCGAGGGTAGGTAGGTACTTACCATGTGCGCCGAGCAGTCACAGTTTAAAATGAAACGGTGAATGTTGGCATCGACGTAGCCACCGGATGGAAGCAAAGTAAGACTGGGTTACCGGCCCGCACACCGTTGAGTCTTCCCTAGTTCCGAGTCTTGTGTATACAGGATTCGGTCTATGCTAATCTGAGCTTTTTTGTGGTTGTGTCTGATGGTATTGGTATTGGTACCGGCACAAGGTCCCAATAAGGAACGGCCAGGGCGGTAGTCCGACAATTCGCCGTGCCGCACATGCCGTGGGTCATCCACGTTAGTCACACTGGTTCTTTTTTGAGCACCGATTCAAGATTGCTCTTCCAAGCTGTCTTTTTGCCAGATAATGCGACAACCTATTCTCCTCTGCTGGGAGCGCTGCCTCAGTCCATCTCATCAAACAGCATCATCAACCGATGACTAGTCTATCCCAGGCTCCAGCAGCTTTGTAGCTCTTGCGAGAGTTCCCGGGCGCACATCAAGTTTCCCCCACTTCAAGGATAAACCAAGCGGGTTGACTATAAGGCAACGGTACAGCAGTTGGTATAGGCACGCTTTGGTGCTCGGAACCTAGGCCTCATCTTCCTAACGTTTCGTAGATTCACTGAGCACTCTGGGGTCTCAGAGTTCTTACTACGATGTCGAGCATTGAATATTGAGCTCAAGTCTCGGGGTGTTGAAGGTCAATTCCTAATCCTTTGTCTCAGGAACCAGGCATTAATATGGCTATAGTTATGGACAAATCTCTGTGTAGATGTGTAGATCGAGCCGTGATGGAAATACAGATTTTAGGTATGTGTCCTTGCTCCTTTTCCTTTTCGCTCGCTAACAGAATGCCCGTTTACACCAGTACAGGACCGCTTAGCCTTCTCTCCACCGCGGAGCACGACAACGAGATGATGAAGATGACATGCAGTGCCAAGGGTAGCAGTGGCTTCGACAAGATACATGCGACGATGTGTGTGACAGGCTGTAGCAAGGGAATTCGAAGGTTGTGAAGGTGGTAGCGTGACGTCTTTTGTGTATGGGTGTCGTGTCTACTTTAGTAAGGTTGCGGTAAGTGTTTGGCATTTTGTTTCTTCTTCGTTTGGCTGACTTACCCGGATTAGAGATGTAGACCATTTATCCCTATGCATTAGGTATGCGCCTGCGCCTTCGAACTTTTAAGTCTGACGCTAACTACCTGACTAGTTGCACAAACAATATGTATCCTTGCTTGTTAAATAAACGGTAAAGTTTCGTGACCATCGTCACTCGCTGGGAGCTGACAATCCAGCTAGATGTTCAACTTGATTATCAGCTGAAAGTATCGGCAATGATTATGCAAGGTAGATTCATGATGTACATTTGCACCCGTGTATTTCTGGTTTTGTACTATGCATGCAGTTGCTTGATATTGCCATTCCTTTGTACCGTTCAGCAGGGCTTATGCTACACCCACGCAGCGCAGCGCACCTCCGAGCAGGACTCGGATATGCCGCGCCCCGCGATGGCCCCCCGCTTCATTTACAGCCACCACTCGCCTTTGTTTACAGTTTCCTGTCTTTATGGCACTCGCAACTACACGAAATATCTGTATCTGGTATCGGATAGTGGTCTAGCGCCCTATAGCCGACCCAGCGCTTAACACGAGCTTGAAGTCTTGAACAGCCACGATCGCGGCTCCGAGCTGATGATAAAAGATCTTGACGTTGTTCTTTCCCTCGCACGCACTATGTACACTTGATCTTCATTCTCGTCCTGTACTAGGTCTGTCCAAGTCTGATGGGTCCCTATGTTCGGTTTTTACCATTCCGCAGTATCATACGCCGGGCTTCTACTATGGTCGTCGCTGCTCGTCATAGTGAGCATAGACCTACTTTATCGGTGAGGTGTTCATTTCCTCATGGACGGCTTCGTTGGAGTGACTGTTGATATAATCCTACGCTGTGGCAAAGGACACTAATCAGTAGCGGTGCCAGCAGAAAGGCTGAGGGGTTTCTACATTTTTGTTTTTCCTAAGTTCTATCATCGTACAAGCATTGGCGCATCCTGATTTTTTGGAGATTAGTAAACACCATTCTTTGCTCGTTCATCGAACATAAATCCCGCCAGCGGTATCACGACGATTTACGTTCAAAGATAGCCGAAGCCTCCCCGTATCAGAAAACTGAACTGGGAGAAGATGGTCGCGAATTCATCATGAAAATTTCCACTGCAATCGCTCTCAAAATATTGGCTACCCACCACTTCCACCTTGTCGACGTAAGATGCCGGAGCCTCTCAGACCACTCTCGGCATAATACCCGCCCGGATACCGTCGAATCGCAGTGTATTGTGCATAGCAAAGCTACACGAACCTACGTTCAATATTCTCCGCTCATAACGAACCGGACTCTGTCAAATCCCACAAGCAGTATTAAGGCAAGTAGGCTGTTCCCTGACAGTACGCATTCCACGATGAACATCACCTTTCAGAGTTTTGTGACAATTGCCGCGATAGTGATAATGGTAGTATGGTACGAATGCAAGATAATATACTACCACCATTAATCTGCGAAGCTCGCAAGATTTTCTGTGTTTCCGTTCTGATAGTCCAGGATACTGCATCTGGTGCTGTCTTGTGATGATTTGTCGCCTTCTCTTGATCAAAGCGCAAACCATTTTACAGGCTCTGTAACCATTCGGAGAAAGGGCAATAGCATGCGATTCGGATACACAATTGCTCCCGTCAGCTTTCCATCTCCTTTATCTCCTTTTTCCATTGACTAAATGACCGTTGGTACAGGTATAGTACCGGATACTCCTAACGCCTGAAGCAGACAGACGGAAAAATCTACATATGATCAACTCTCTACGGAATATCCTTCCCACCAGCATTCCTCATGTGAACGCGGGTATCATAAAGAGATTGTAGGCGTCAGGAGCCCATGTTGTCATCAGCGGGGAACTGATGAAGCTCAATATAAGGTTTAAACAAAGTACGGCTTTCACTCCCTGCCGACGTGTATACTTGTATCTCATTGAGTTCACTAGCTCTTCTCGTGCTCCTGGCGTGAGGACCTCAAACCGGACGTACCTTGGTTCTTGTTATTGCATCGCTCGGTGGTCTATTTCCTGTTTGTCCATCAACTTGGTACGCGCCGGTCGGTGAGACTTCTAATGCGTGTACGAATGCAAAAAAAGGTCGATTCCACTTCCTATTCCCCATTATTTTGAAATGTCTCGTCGCCTTCCCTCTGAGAGTCTATCCCTGGACTTCACTGACTTGTCAGAAAGCAAAGCTGCATGTAGCCGAGGCGGACTATTAGATCAGTGAAGGAGGGCCGTGGCTTTGCTTTCTGATAAGTGGGTAAGTAGTTCCCTTAACAGGATTTCCGATACGTCTTCGGATATGTAATCATCATAAATTCGATGAATTGTGTTGAGAGCATCAATGTTCCTGGAGTCATCAAAATGACGACTCCCGCTGCCACCGTGCGAGTTTCTCCGACTCCATTCCTCCTGACTACTAGACTTCCAATGCACTAATACTCCGTGTGCCTCGACAGACTCACCAATTCACCGTTTACATTATTCCCTTTCGTGCAGAGGAGAATGGCTAGCTATATAAACCGCTTCAGGATCTCTTATTCCACCCACAAGAAACATCCTCATCTTTCTTAACTAGCCATGCGCGTCTTTGGAAAAGAGCTATTATCCTCTGTGCTTCTTGCGGTCTTCCTCGCCAAGGCCACATATGCTACACCGTGGCCATCCCCTTCGAAATACTCCACCCGCCATCGTAGGACCGTTGGACGCGACTTGACGATCGATACCTACCATCCAGAGTCGACCTTCAAGGTAATAGATTACTGACATCCTTCTGCTCATCATCTCATCTCATTCTTTGCAGACTTATGGAGGGGGGAAGGCGATCTCGTCTTTTACTAGCGACCACCTGGATACAGCCGCAGTCTCCTTCATTGCGTCGGAACTGAACGTTGATCCCTCTACCGTCATGTACAACTCTGGCCACACTGCTGAGAACGGTATGAGTTATGCATATGCGAAGCAGTATCATGTACGTCCTTCGTTTGATTGCCATGACCAATAACTATGTCCCTAACGTCCCTTTCTCAGGAGGGTGTTCCATTTGCGAATGCTGTTGCCAACGTTGCCTTCAAGAACGGCAACGCTGTGTCGCTCGGGTCGTCATTCGTAGATACATGTAAGTGATGCCTTGCACCTATGCCCTTCCTTTGTATTCAGAATATTATGTAGCCAACATTGCTTCTTCCCAGCCATCCATAGAGCTAGATTCGATCATCAGCAAAGTCGAGGATGCGTTAACTGCCACCTACAGCGGCATCAACTCCCTCGAATATCTGGCCCTCGAAGACGGATCGGTGGCGCTTGCCCACGTAGTCCAAGTCCTGAACGCTGACGCCAACACTGCCTACGAAGCTTTTGTCGACGCCCATTCAGGAGATATAATCGGAATCACCGATTTTTCTGCCCAGGCTACGGTAATCTCTTATTTCTCCTCCCTTTCACGTCTTTTTAACTCGGCCTAGTATACTGTCGTACCAATAAACAGGGCATCTGTCGCAGATGGCGAGCAAACTCTTGTCAACCCTGAGGACTCAAAATCTTCTCCTCAAGGCTGGGTACAGAATGGAGAAACCGCGTAAGTATATATATATATTCGCATGGTACTACAGCCTCCTGATACCTCGCAGTGGAAACAATGTGATCGCCTACCAGGGGGTTTTGCTTACCACAACTCAGCAGTCCTCGAACAACACGTTCAACTATCCCTACAATACAAGCGTGGGTCCTCTAATAGGTGGAAACATCGACGCTGCTCGCACCAGCGCCTTCTACGTCGCCAACAAATTCCATGACTTTACGTACAAGTACGGGTGGACCGAGGCTGCTTATAATTACCAGCAGGACAATTTTGGTAACGGAGGAAAGAGCGGGGACCGCGTACAGCTGTCTGTACAAGATGTTGGTGAGGTCGACAATGGGGGGTTTCTTACCCTTCCCGAGTATGACTGTTCATCTGCGCTGTATGATTATCGTGAGCTGATATGCTGAATTTTTCAGTGGTCAGTCTGGCAACTGCCGCATAGGTATCTGGGACAGAACCATTCCCAATCGTGATGGAGACTTGCAGAACGATATAATTGTTCATGAACTCACTCATGGGATGACTAGTCGCTTGACTGGGGGCGGCACGGCTAGGTGCTTGCAGACAACAGAATCTGTTGGGTTAGGCGAAGGTATGCATTTACGGCTTCTATTTTAATACTGTTGATTACTGATATGGTTTTCAGGATGGTCGGACGCGATGGCAGAGTATGAGATTTTGCTTCTCTTCTCGCCACTATCAGGAGGCTGATTCACGATCACAGGTGGACTCAACAAAAGAACGGCACTATTTCTGACTTTGTTCTTGCGGCTTGGGCATCAAACAACCCTGCTGGCATCCGCCGCTATCCCTACTCCACGGATCCCAAGGTGAACCCACTGCGGTACTCTTCAATTAAGAGTCTATTCGAGGTTCATAGTGAGTGTGACCATAGCCCACTTATCACCCGCTCATTAGTCCTCAGATATTGGCGAGGTATGGGCCAACATGCTGCATAATGTATACGCCGCCCTGGTTCAAGCCCACGGATGGTCGTCGACAGCCATGGATGATGCGACTGGCACTGAAGGAAATATAGTTTTCCTCCACCTCTTCATCGATGCGTTGCAACTCCAGCCCTGCTACCCTACCTGTAAGTCCACGAATATCTAACGTGTTTGATCTCCGTCTGACTGAGTACTTGTAGTCGTGCAAGCCCGAGCTGCGTGGATCCAAGCTGATGCGCTTCGTTACGATGGAGATAACAATTGCATCCTCTGGAAGGCCTTCGCGAGTCGTGGCTTGGGAATGTCTGCGGCAAACTATGTGGACGATGCTACCGTTCCCGCTGGGTGTTAAGCACAAGCATTGATAGAGGCCATTGTATTCGGCATGGGAATCGTCTTCTGAATAGCTACAATCGTAATTTTTGCGCGATATATGATATGAAGCTTGTCTGATTTTGTCCTATTATCGCGATCTTAAGACAGCTTAAGCATGGCACAGGAGATACCACACTACCATAGTCGGTCTTTTCTGGCTTCACATTCCATTGTCACTGTCGAAGCTATCAATGTTGTCGTCCAGAGTACCTGCTGTATTCGTTGAGCCTGTGCTTCCGGGATATGAAACAAGTCAATCACCTATTTACACGTTCTGTATTGAGCACGGTGCCTAAGGTAAAGGAATAATGTTCGTTCCACCAGCCTCTTGTAATCAGTTCTGGTTAAGAAATTTCTGGTGTATACCTTCAAGGGTTGACTTTGCAGCGAATTCCTCGTGTCGGTGAGATACTTTAGAAATTCAACTCATACATGCAGACTTCGACAATGCAGACCAGCAACCAATAACTCTGCGTTCGGAAAAGCTCTGGACGACAGAGGTACCTAATACAGTGGTCAGAAAGAGTGGAAGCTCATCGGCGTTTGTGATGGTCATTTCGTGGGGACCCGGGAAAAGCGACTGAAAGACAAGCCTTTCTGTAGGAATGGCCCAAGATTGTTGCCAAAAGCAGACGGCGGAGCTCACGACGAGCGTCGCGCAGGCCTGACGAATTAGAAATATATATTTCCTTTCGCCGAAGTTAGGATAATGATCATTAAGATCGTATGGCTGATCAGAGGGGCAGTTCCCACTTTCGAAAGACTTGAGACTAGATATGATGAGTAGCTGGTAGCGGGGAGTCAAAGAAAGCTTTATACTAGTAACATGTTTGAGACAGAGATCGAATACTGAATCCTCGTTGCATCTTGAGGGCCGTTAAACAAATGGGTTTCTCAGTCAGATAGCAATAGAAAGCTATCATGTTTACTTCTAAGAACTGCCAGAACGAGATGACGATCGAAATTCTTCGCCTTTCATAGTGATGGTGACGCAAGATGATTCGATAATTGGACTGCATTGGCCAAAACGAGAATAGCCCCGCTGGTAATCGTGCTTCCCCATTCTCCCTCCTTGTATAAAAGACGAGAGTGGTTACTGGTCGAGCAGCAGAGGTCTCGTATCCGAGCAAAGCTCAAGGCACGGTTCGAACTTCAAATTGAAAACCCTGCATGTGCCAACGTGACTTCCAGCCAATAGAACAAAAGGCTCGTATGGAGATTCCCACGCCACCGCAAAAAGGACTCGTGGCTCCTCTGGGCTCTCTTTCCTTTCTTCCTTCCGTCAACCACCATCATCACCCCCCATCCGTCGCACCTGTCCTCTGCAACTCTTACTTCTCGCCATGGATAGCGAACCTGCCTCTACTTGCACTGTGTGACCATGCTAGCCTTATTGTCCCTTCGTTTACGTCTTGGGAACCTGTAGGAGGCGAAACGATGCGCGACCGGAGGGCCTTGAGGCCAGTTTGTCGCTGAAGGTCCTGATACCACGATGGTGGATCATATATGTTGTGGCCCTTCCCAGTCATCTCAGGTGCGTCAAGTATCGTCTCGTCGTTGACTATCATTGCTAATATCATCATCACAGGTCCGGTTTAGACAGTCTCGCATACCATTCCCGAATCGATATGCCCTCTGCGCTGGCTGTCACTGATGGGTCCTCTCCACCACCGACACTCGTAATCCCTCTCTCGTCAGCATCATCGCGTGATCGACAAAAGGAGTTGTTTTATGGACCACGTTGACAACGATATCCGATACGCTGTCTCGTTTCAATTGTTTATTACTCGGAGAATCACTCGGGAATCCTGTTGTCCAGCAGCCCCTACCATTTCCTTGTCGACCTTGCTCTGTCCTCTGCCGTCCGTTCTATCCAGAAACGATGCGTCTGGAGTGGTGTCAACACAGGATTTGACAACAGGTGAATATAGCGCCCTTCCGGACTTCATATTTCCTTCCGTTTTTCACCACCGGAACCCAAGTGTTTGCTTGTGTTTGTATTCACCGGAGGAAATCATGAATTCGGACTTGATCCCATTATCCACCAGTCCACGATGTCGTTCAAGATATTCGCCCTCCTTATACTTCTAATCCCGCTTGTTCTGGCGCATTCTTCGTCTAGTATGGATTCCATGACAGGGATGGACTCTGAGGGAGACACGACGCTCATGGCGGGCATGATGGTGCCATATCTGCATTTCACACCAGGGGATATCTTGTGGTTCCAAGGCTGGGTCCCGGCGAGCGTTGGTGCGATGGTTGGAGCGTGTATTGGACTTTTCATGTTAGCGCTGATCGATCGCTGGCTCGCGGCGATGAGGAGGGTCATGGAAGGGCATTGGGCGAGAAGGTTTGTATGCTAACTCGGTTTCATCTACGTTGGCTAATGAAGCTTTCTAGGGCCCAAGTCCTGTATGCAAAGAAGAATCGCGACTCCTCTTCCGAAGTCGAGGCGCTCAAGTCCGAGCCAGGTGCTCTCAAGTCTATTGTACTTCGCTCTGCGCCGCCATTCGTTCTTAGGAATGACTTGGCAAGGGGCGCTCTGCATGCGCTGCAGTCTACCATGTCTTTCACATTCATGTTGGCAGCCATGTGGGTATTTTCTCTTCGGCGTGTGGGTGCCTTTTCTGATTCCGATTTTCCAGGACGTTCCAGGTGGGATTCATTCTCGCTATCATTATCGGTATGGGGGTGGGCGAGACATTGTTTGGGAGGTTTGGTACCCATGGATTGGGAAGCGCCCACTGATGCGACGCTCATATGTTTTGCCTTTGTTAATCCGCTGTATGAATTATCAAGTTTGTGTGGAGAAACAGGTTGATCGTTTCAGAACGGATTCAGCCGCCAATGCCAAACAAAGACTAATACGAACAAAAAACTTTTTTGTGCCGCGCTCCGAGGATCGGATGGAATGATGGACTTTTCCTTGCTTGAACGTGTGTTCATCCGGTAGTCTCTCACGCATTGGCTCTGCTACCCTTCAACGTCGCCTAACATGAGCACTGGAACACCTCCAACGATCCCAGCAGAGTTTCAGCAATACAAGTACGTCCTTCATACCTTTTCTTAGTTCTGCGGCTGACAAGTATGAAGTTCATACGTAGAAGATCCGAAGTGGCAGCGTAGGTTCACCGCTATATGGGCATCATGTGTCGGTGCTGCGATTCTGTACTCGTTGCCCTACCTTGTACGCTCGGTACGCAACAAACGAACTTGGGTGTGGTTCCAAGGCATCGGCGAGGACTTTAGCGCCAAAGGGATATACGTGCCCCTCCAACAGGCTACACCGCCTCGCTCGATACCAGCAAAGAACCGCCTTGAAAGTATCGTCGGAACCATTGGGAGCATCACGTTGTGGACGCCGCCGCTCCTTGCACTAAACGTTGGACAGAGTAAGTTTCTCCACGTATAGATCGCAATAAATCTCACGCGGACGTTACAGTCTTCGTAATCCTCGCCTACCTTGCCATCGTGCTAGTATGCATCATCGTCGATGTTCCGCTGAAAGACAATCCCAACCGGGCAGGGTTCCTCGCTCTCGCGCAGTTCCCTGTGGTCTTCCTGTTCGCTACGAAGAATTCCCTGCTCTCGTTACTCCTAGGCCCTGGGCACGGCTACGAGAAGCTCAACTACGTGCACCGCTGGTCCGGACGGTTCATGTTCCTCGGCGCCGTCATCCACGGGTCCCTGTGGATCCGGAACCACCTGGAATGGAACCTGACGATCCTGGGGGAGCAGAAGGAGACGAGCGGGATCGCTGCGTTTGGGGTGCTGTGTGTGATTGTGCTGACGAGCCTTAAGCCGGCGAGGAGTTTTTGTTATGAGATCTTTTTTGTTGTTCAGTGAGTTTTTTGCTGGTTAGATGGATGGATGGATGTTGAACTGGGTGATGTAGTGTGCTTGGGTTCGTGGCGTTTTTCATTACGATATGTTATCATACGACGTATGCTTCTCCGTGGATCTTCCCTCCGCTGGCGTTGTATGGGCTGGACATGCTCATGCGTCTGTTCCGGTATCGAATCAAGGATGCTACAGTCACTGCTGTCGATAACCAGATGACCATTGTGCGTTGTCTATATCTCCTCTATCGTCGTCCACCCAGCTTATTTCCTCCATTCAGATCCGTATACCGGACTGCGATTTTGGCTGGGAAGCAGGACAGCACGTCTGCGTGCGGGTCTTTTTCTCAGGGCGTGTCTTCGAGTCCCACCCGCTGACCATCCTGTCGGCACCTGGGAGGGTGTCGTGTATCTCCACGCCTGGGATTATACTAGGAGCGAGGGTGGCGGGTGATTGGACGAGGGCGCTTAATGTGTTCACTAACAATGAGATTGAGACGAAGTGCTTGGAGGAGGGGAAGAAAGGCCTAGAGGTTCCCGTGCAGGTCATGCTGGATGGTCCCTACGGAGGGTGCAGCGTTGACCTAGGGCAGTACGAGAGCGTGCTGTTGTTCGCTGGTGGGAGCGGGGCGACGTTCACGATTAGTTTGCTGGATGATATCGTCGGGAGGTATGTCAAGCTCGGTCGGCCTCGTGGGGAGCGGACGAAGAGGATCGAGTTCGTTTGGTGTATACGATCTTTCCGTAAGTCCCCCTTCATTTCTCTCTTTCGTGTCTCATCATCACATTTTTAGGCTCGATCGACTGGTTCACGCCTATGTTGATGGATATCACCAACGCCGCCGCGCCGACGCTGGACGTGCACGTCTCGATATACGTTACGTGTCTGTGTAACCCCGATGCGGTGCCGCCTATTCCCAACTCGGATGTGATCTTTGAGCGTCCGAGGTTTGGGAAGGTGCTGGGGGATTTGGTTACTCCGGGGGAGAAAGGGGGCGTTGGGGTATGTGTGTGTGGGCCGGAGAGTCTGGTGAGGGAGGCGTCGAATGCTGTGGCGAGCCTTGGGATGATGGGGAGTGGGGAGTTGGGCAGGGTGGGGCTGCATACGGAGTTGTTCTCTACGTGAAGTGTACGGTTGTGGGTATAGGGGAAGAGAAGTATGTGAGGAATAGGAATACCTTTCTTCGTACCTGTATGGTGTAACGGCGCATCTCATGGTGAGAGTGTTGGGTTCGATTCCCATATGCGACATAGACGCCTGATACACTGTTTTGTTTTGTTAGAAGTAAATGTTGTCCATGTAAAGCATGGGGTGACGAGAAATGAACGGGCCGAGCTGTATGCGAGTACAGAAATCGACATGGAAGGAATTCGCAAATGTGTGCCACGCAGTGTGTTGATAAGCTAAGGTCTCAGGCTACGAGAATGTAAAGCAGATAAGCGCTATATTATATAAATATGGCTGCTTAGCCTACAAACCGGAATAGATTGAAGCGTAAGTATTATGGATTATATACCAGTGCTTTTCCAAATAAACGTTATCAGGGGTATGTAAAAAGCGGAACATTTCCAGCACTGAGAAGAGGAATCAGAGGCTTTCAGTGTGTCCTGAAATAAAGCAGGAATCTGACCTAGAATACCAAAAGACCTCTTTCATAGAGATTAGGAAGTATGTCCTTAATCACCGCATCACGGTACTCCATTTCCTGACTACTCTCGTCCTCGAGGTACACCCGTCGCAAATGTGACATATCAGCACGAGTCAAAGCTGCATCTAGAGCAACCCAACACATCCGTTCGACTTCTGGGAACTTGTCCGGATGGACTTTGGGGAGCATGAGCGTAACAGTCTCGATGACGTTCTCTCTGAAGTTCTTCAATAACCGTTCCCAGCACTGGGCGGCAATTGAGGCTGATATCCATCCCTCCGACCCCCATCGAAGGCCTTCTGGTGTTAGGGTTAAACGGATGTGCCGAAAACGTCGGATGTCAGGGAGGTGGTTGGCGTCAGCTGAATCTATGAGGCACGGATGGATAAGAAATGAAAGCAATAAACTAGAAACGAGTACTTACCCAGGGCTTCCAATCGAATCTCTATCACCTGCAAGGAAGACATATGCAGTGTTTCCAGTAGTCTGGAAAAAGCCTTCATTTCCTGCGAATACAGGATATTGATGCGGAGTTTTCGCAAACCGGCGACTTTCAAGACGCATGATGGGTCAGCGAGCCACGACGAAAAGCGCCAGAGTTCGTCGCTCGCAAGAGAAAGGGAGAGGCTTTCGAGTGGGATTCGAACGGACCCTGGAACGTATGTCTGTGAACTATCGGTCAGAGCACAGGTTATAATGTCCGTCAAGCAGATATCTGCGACGTTCGAACCCTCGAACAAGGTAAAAAGCATATCCCAGCTGGGGACGTCGGGCAAGTTTGTTATCGTTACTTTGCGGAGGTCTGGTAGCTTGGAAGCGGAAAGCAAAGAATGGTGTATCCCAGGGACGTCACGCCATAAAGCATAGCTGAAGTTGATATGGAAGGTTCGCAGGTTTGTGAGCACGGGTAGAATGCGATCAAGCACTGGTATAGACTGGCCGAGCCAGCGGTCACACTTGAAGACGTCTCCCTCGATTATTTCAAGATGTTGAACAAAGTTCGGGATGGTATGTGGAGCCGATTCTATCAGGCGCAGAAACAGCTCCGCCGATGTCCGGCTTTTTGGTTCATCGGGCCACGGTCTGCCAGCAAGAGTGATTCGGGAGAAGAGGTTTTGTTGGCTGCGCCCTGACCAAGACGAGGCAACGAGAGCGCAGGCTCTGAGCGAGTGGGTATCGTTATACAAGTAATCGATAATGATATCGATCAATTCCTGGGGTAAAATAGTCTGCGGCGAAGCCGCCGGGATCGAAGGGGGGATTTTGGGTTGAATGCTAATATATATTTAAAATGTTTGGTTCGGTCAATGCTTTTTCACAATGCACGTACATCGAGTCGTGAACGCAGACAGTGATCATGAGAGACGTAGGTGGTGGTTGAGAAGAAGGAATTGTCGGGCGGTGATTACGGGGATATGTTTTACAATACCCCTGAGCAAACCCGGGCCTGAGACTCGAGAGTGGGGCGTCTATTGTAGTGCTGTTCATGTAAAGCATGACGAGAAGTGAACGGGCCAGGGCTGCATACCGGTAACAAATTGTTCTCTAATATCAAGTGCGTGGACATGAAAGGAACTCGTAAATGTTTGCCGCGCACTGTGTTGATAAGCTAAGGTCTCAGCCTACGAGAATGTAAAACAGATAGACGCTATATTGCATAAATACGGCTGCTTAACTTACAAACCGGAATAAATTAAAGGGTATTATGGATTATATACCAGTACTTTTCCAAATAAACGGTATCGGGGGTATGTAAAAAGCGGAGATGAAAGTGTTCTGATAGTAATGCCTTTCCAGTGCTGAGAAGAGGAATCAGAGGCTTTCACTGGTGAGTCTGAAAATAAAACAGGATTCTGACCTAGAACACCAGCAGACCTTTGTCATAGAGATTCGGAAATATGTCCTTGATCACCGCAACCCGGTAGTCCATTCCTTGACTGCTCTCGTCCTCGAGGTACACCCGTCGTAGATGCGACATATCAGCACGAGTCAAAGCCGCATCTAGAGCAACCCAATGCATCCGTTCAGCTTCTGGAAACCTGTTCGGATGGATCTTGGGGAGCATGAGTGTAACAGTCTCGATGACGTTCTCTCTGAAGTTCTTCAACAATCGTTCCCAGCACTGAGCAGCAATTGAGGCTGATATCCATTCCTCCGGCTCAATTAGAAGGCACTCTGGTGTCAGAGCGAAACGGACGTGCCGAAAATTGCTAAGGTTAGGGAGGTTTTCCGAGTGATCGGTAGAGTCGGCGTAATCTATGAGGTTCGGATGGATAAGAATAGGGAACGCTGAAATAGCAACGCCTTACCAAGGGACTCCAATCGGATCTCTATCGCTTCCAGGGAAGGCATATGCAACGTTTCCAGTAGTCTGGAAACAGCCCTCATCTCCTGAACTTCGACTATGTTTATACGTAGTTTCCGTAAACCGGATAGACGCAATATACAGGACGGGTCGGCGAACCACGACGAAAGGCGCCAAACTTCGTGACTTTCAAGAGAAAGGGAGAGGGTTTCGAGCGGTATTCGAACGGAAGTTGGAACATATGTTCGTGACCCGTCGGTCAGAGCGCCGGTAGTGACGTTCACCAAGCAGATATCGGCGACATTCGAACCTTCGAACAAGGTGAATAGTCCGTTGAGGCTTGGAACGCTAGTGATGCTCGATATTGTTACTTTGCGGAGGTCCGGGAGCTTGGAAATGGAAAGAAAGGATTCGTGTATCCCTAGGATGTCGCGCCATAGAAGGCCGGTGAAGTTGATATGGAAGGTTCGCAGGTTCGTAAGCGTAGGGAGAATGCGGTGTAGTATTGGCATAGACCGGGCGAGCCACCGGTAAGACCTAAAGGCATCACCCTCGATGATTTCAAGATGCCGAACGAAACTCGGGATATGCGGAGCCGATTCTATCAGGCGCAGAAATAGCTCCGCTGACGTTCGGCTTTTACGCTTATCAGGCCATGGTTTGCCGGCAAGAGCGATGCGAAGGAAGAGGTTTTGCTGGCTGCGTCCTGACCAAGACGATGCAACGAGAGCACAGGCTCTTAGCGAGCGAGTATCGTTATACAAATAATCGATAATGATATCGATCAATTCCTGAGGTATAATAGGTTGCGGCGAAGCCGCCGGGATCGAAGGGGGTATCCTGGGAATGCTAAAACGAAAAGAAAAGTCAGCTCCTTCAATGCTACTGCACGATGCACGTACATCAAGTCGTGAATGCAGGCCGTTATCATGAGAGAGGTAGTTGTTGTTTGAGAAGAGACAATTGCCGCGCTGAGTGCAGGGTCATATTTATGTGCAGCTGAATGTCCCTGAGGAAATTACACATGATCCGACCTTCGATTTTCATTTGCCTTGATTCGAATCCATAGATTCACCGAGCCCATGTCTATCAATAGTGTCTTCTAGAGTTAACCTTAGCCTATTGAAGTGCATGCCATTGATTATCAAGACAGCTCGTGACGAAATCCATCCTTGATGTACTTCTAAATCGCAGTGTGGAATACCGAGTCGGACTATGACGTATTCTGAAGGTCAGCGAAAGCGATCTGATTCGTCCTCAGCTCTTAAGAGGGAAAATACGGGTTCTATAGTTAAAACTTTTATAGCTCTTCTTCCTAGATGGATGGGAATCGGCGTACCATGAGCCCCGAATGTGCAGCCTATACCCGTAACTTATTCCTCGGTGTTTTGAACTCCACGAAAAAAGGCGACCTGTGATACTTGCTTCGCCGTGAACGGAAAATGCAACAACCTGAAGGAAATATATGGCCTTCCTGTGGAGCTCTGTACACAAATGGGGTGCCTTCCCATCTGTGATTACCATAAATTTGGATAGACGACACTGGATGGCTGATTTGAAGAGGGTCGTTGATGTCTTTTGCAAAGATGCTGACGTTCAGACTCGGCGACTTGATATTGTCACCCCATGGGGCAATGCATTCCGGTAATGAAGGGTACCCGTTTGCGTTGATCGAAATCAAGAAACCTTTTTCAGGTTAGTAGCAGAGCGGTGTGTATGGGAAACCGCAGCTAGTCGAAGCCTCGAAGGTTTCTTGACAAAGAATGCTGCCACTTGAATTCTTGAGGAATAGCAGTTCCACCAAAACAAAGGTGTGTGGTGTAATGGCGCATCCCATGGTGGGAGTGCTGGGTTCGATCCCCGTATGAATTATTACAAGAACTTGACACTTACTTAGTAAAAAGGTACTTTATCCTACCCTATTCCGGCAGTTCATAATTCTCTTCTACCTTCACGTATCCTCTTCGCACTACTTGTACTAATTATAGAACGTACCTTATGTATAATGTGTAGTCATATGTCTGTCTGTGGTATTCTTCAAGCTGGCCGACTTATCTCATCGTGAAACTCGTTTGTTGCTTCTTATCATGTGAAAATGTGGCTGTTTAAACTGCTTTCGATATAATCTGAAGCGGAGTAGAAGTTGAGGATATCCTATGAACACAGGTACTCTTACGACTACCAGCTGAACAAGCCGAGATGAACAAATTCCGATCACGACATGTAATGTCTTTCCCCGCTGAGAAAAGCAATCAGAAACGTTCCGTCGGGAAATAAAAGGGAGTCCTCACCTAGAATACCAGAAGACCCCTTTCATAGAGATTAGGAAGTATGTCTTTGATCACCGCATCACGGTAACCCATTCCTTGACTGCTCTCGTCCTCGAGGTACACCCGTCGCAAATGCGACATATCAGCACGGGTCAGAGCCGCATCTAGAGCAACCCAATGCATCCTTTCGGCTTCTGGAAACTTGTCCGGATGGATCTTGGGAAGCATGAGCGCAACAGTCTCGATGACGTTCTCTCTGAAGTTCTTCAACAACCGTTCCCAGCATCGGGCGGCAATTGAGGCTGATATCCATTCCTCCGACTCGCATCGAAGGCCTTCCGGTGTTAACGTTAAACGGATGTGCCGAAAACGGCTGATGTCAGGAAGGTGGCTGGCGTCAGCTGAATCTATGAAGCCCGGGATAAGGAAAGGAAACATTAAAGTCACAACGATTGCTTACGGAGAGCCTCCAATTGAATCTCTATCGCTTGCAACGAAGGAATATGCAGTGTTTCCAGTAGTCTGGAAACAACTTTCATCTCTCGCGAATATAGTATATTGATGCGGAGTTTCCGTAAACCGGATAGTTGCAAGACACATGACGGGTTCGCGAGCGACGACGAAAGGCGCCAGAGTTCGTTGCTCTCAAGAGAAAGGGAGAGGGTTTCGAGTGGTATTCGAACGGATCCTGGAATAGAGCCGTGGGTTAGAGTACAGGCTGTAACGTTCACCAAGCAGATCTCTGCGACGTTCGAACCCTCGAACAAGGTAAATAACGTATCCCAGCTGGGAACGCCAGGGAAGCTTGTTATCGTTACTTTGTGGAGGTCCGGTAACTTGGAAGCGGAAATAAAAGAAGTGTGTATCCCTAGGACGTCGCTCCATAAGACGCCGCTAAAGTCGATATGGAGAGTTCGCAAGTTTGCGAGCGCGGGTAGAATGCGATCAAGTACTGGTATAGATCGGCCGAGCCAGCGGTCATATTCGAAGATGTCGCCCTCGATGATTTCAAGATGCCGAACGAAGCTAGGGATATGAGGAGCCGATTCTATTAGACGTAGAAACAGCTCTGCTGCCGTCCGATTTCTTGGTTTATCAGGCCATGGTCTGCCAGCAAGAGTGATTCGAGAGAAGAGGTGTTGCTGACTGCGTCCTGACCAAGACGGCAAAACGAGAGCACAGGCTCTGAGTGAGTGGGTATCGTTATACAAATAATCGATGATGATGTCAATCAATTCCTGGGGTACAATAGGTTGCGGCGAAGCCGCCGGGATCGAAGGGGGTATCTTGGGAATACTATTTTGAAAAGAAAAGTCAGCTTTGTAATGCTTCTGTACAATGCACGTACACCCAATCGTAATCGCAGGTCGTTATCATGAGAGGTGGATGTTGGCTGAGACGAAAGATTGCCGGCATGAGTGCAGGGTCATATTTATGTGCAGCGAAAACGCATGATCCGGCCTTCGAATCTGCAAACCCATGAGTTCAAAGTCCATGCCTGTCGACAGTCTCTTCTAGAGTCAAGGTGGGTCCTATGGAAGTGTATGCCATTGATTATCAAGACAGCTTGGGAAAAAATTCATCATTGATGTACTGCTGAATCGTTGCGGGAAAACCGAGTCGGACCATGACGTATCCTGAAAGGCCGCTATCTGATTCGTCCTCAGCTAAAAGACGGATTCTACAATCAAAACTTTATGGGTCTTCTTCCTAGACGGATGGGAATCGGTATACCGTGGAGCCCGAATGCGCGATGCTGTTAGCGCTCGTGAGTTATTCCTAGGTGTTCTGGACAAAGGGCTCTTGTGTACCGTAGCGTATTTGCTTCGCCGTGAATGGGAAATGCATGCAGTATTGGGCGACAATGCATCCTGTATCAGGCCTCGGTGTTGGTGTGGGTTGTGCGACAGTACTGTCACGGGCAGCAAAAGTCCCCACGCCCACGACCTCGCCTATCCAGGGACCGCCGGACCGAAGTCATGACAAACAGTCGGGACCGGAGACGCAAGAAATAATTCAAGATCATTTGCGCGGCTGGCAACCTTGACTTCGGCCGGTCGAGCAGCGAGCTCTGCACAAATAGAATGCCTGACCATCCGTGATTACCATAACCTCGGATAACCGGATGGATGGATGATACGAAGACGCTCGCCGATGTCTGTTGCGCAGCTACATAGCCGATGAGGCGTTCGGGGACTCGGAGACTTGATATTGTCACCCCATGGGGTAATGTATTTCCGGTAATGAAGGCACCCACCCGCCTGTACGTCAACAGACATGGGGGACGCCACTTGAAACTTCATGATCATGAGAGGATTTCGAGTGACCACCTGCGATGCGACCACTGACCTGATGACTCTTTCGAGGCACCTTGTACCGTACAATCTGGACCTGCTTGAAAGAGCTAGAATGGGCTCTATCACCTCCACATCGCAGCAACTTGAATGCGAGAAGAGTCTCAGGCATTGGAGACCCGGGGCCTGTGATTTGAAATTCTCCGTCGTTAAGGTCCTTGGTGGCGTTTGGCTTCGTCGACGTTTCGTGTATCCGTGACTGTGAGCGGCGAGCACAAAAATTAATGTCATTGTCAAGTGGCAAGACCTTTATCCTTAACGGAGAACTCACACTTGTTCGTATTCACATCTCATCTGTCTTCAGTGACCCTTGTTTATTGGACGTTCATGTTCCCAAGTAAGGATTGCGATGTCATGTATGACACCTAGAAAAAGTAGCATCAATAGCAAGCGAGCAAGATAATAATACAGTACATGATACATATGAGCGTGGCGGTAATAAATAATGCAGGATCGAAAGTCTATAATGTGTGAGTAAGCTACTAACGAACAACATTCCTGAGCGCTTCGATAGCCGCTTCTTGTTTTTCGGCACGAGCCACATCGCCCCTTCTTCGGTGGATCTCTGCGGTCTGCATTAGCAACCTACAACCAGGCAAGAAGAAAAGACTAACCCAAATTTCGTTCTGCAATCCATAACCTGAGCGGACCATTTCCAACGGTATCGGCACCTGTCGTGTTTTTCGCGCCCTTCACGGAACCTGCGCCCATCCCCGACGCTAGCTGCTCGCACGTCACTAGCATAGTCATAGCGTGCTCCATAGCTGTGTGCATAAAATGCGGCGTGAGCAGTGCCAAAGTTAATGCGCGGAGATGGTTGTCCTTTGAGTCCGTTGTACCGCTCATCGCTGACCGGAGCAAATTCCTGAGAGTAAAAAGTATTGGTACATGATGACAAAGGTATTAAAGAGTGAGAACTCACTTGGCCTTGAGGATCTCCGAGGACAAGCACGCGTCGATGAGAGTACCTATACTCTTCAAAGTGCCGCCCTGAGTTTGACAGTCGTCTATGACGGAAAGCCCATCCTGCGTGATAGCCTCCCAGCTATCTTCGTGCTGTCCCCCTCGAGCCCATACACCGATTCTCAAGGCGACCTTGCCAGCACGAGCAGACGTCCTCACGTAATCATCTCTAGCAGGACCATCCTCCGCAAGGTAAGCAGCCGCTCGATAATAATCACCCGCTATCTGCATGTCGCCTTTCGTATGCGCGAGATGTGCATGGTGCAACATGATACGGGCAGCGAGGGCGTCAAAGAGCCCCTTCGTCCGAGCGTGCGCTGTCAAAGCAGCCAGATGCTTCTCAGCGAACGGAATTTCAGACCGCATGACATGAATCGAGATAAGCTCGCAAAGCAAGTCGCACTTGAGGCGCGCCATCGTTAGGTTCATCTGCTCCACATCATCGACACTGGCCCAGGGAGGAAGAACAAGTTCCTTGCGCATCTCCCTCTCCCACACCGCCAAACCCTCGACGGCAAAGATTTTTCGTTTCGGCTTTCGGCCGACGGGATCCTTCCTGGAGATGGCACTGACGAGATAGGCAAGAATGAAAAGGATACGCGGATGAGTCGTTTGAATGAGTAGAGGTGGCGACGGTGGTTCCGAAAAGGTTATCTCGACAACGCCGCTACCTGACGTTATCAGAGTCCAGAGTCCATGAGCATATGAAGGAGGGTTAGACGGGTACTTGCTCTCGTAAAGTTGCCGACGAAGGTGTGGAAGACGACGCCAATAATCAAGGTATGGATAGCCATGATCTCGGTCAACTTGCCAGCAAATTTTGGCATCGGTGGTGGAGTAGGGGTAGATGGTTGTTTCGGCGAGCCGGCTATAGGCCCCTCCTGCGACCGAGGTGTGTTGGCTATCGAGCTGAGGACCTGTTTTCCGGGAGCCGTTTCTCCGCATGCCTGGCCCGATGTACAGTCTATTCCCAGGTCCTCTTCTGCCGCTCGCAGAGCATCGTCGACACTTTCCCACAAATTCGACGACACCAACGTCCTCAGCTTCAGAACGAGGGCATATGATTTGACGCTGGAGTGTCGGTTTTTGTCGGCTAGGTCTGCCAGGGCTTGTATAGCGGCAAAAGGCGCGTTCGTCTCCTTAGGACTGGATATTGAGGAAGAGGAATTCGATGTGATAAGATGCGAGATGAATGTAAGATGAGCCGCATAAATCGTATGTGGCGGATCAGAGGGTAGGAACGAATTGAGCAGACGTCGAAGTAGAGTGAGAGCGAACTTCGACTTGTGTTGCCAGTGCAGCAGGCGTGCTGCTAAGCAGGTTACGTGAGGCCGATACAGTCGAAGGGTCGGATGCTGGCGTCTGCGTTCAATCAAATTGTCATTATCTGACGAAGAAACTCACTTTTTGGGCAATATTCAGCTGAAGTGAGGCATTTTAGTACACGAAATATTCATGCAACAAGATACTCACTGCTTTATTCGCAGCGTTCTCGACCTGATACACAAACAGTCAGGCTAGCTCGGCGGCAAGAAAATGGCACATACCTCGATTTCAATGCCTCTCGTCCACAGATGGTCATCATTTTGACTGAAACCTCCTCCTATCACAAGCATACCAACCTCCACCAAGGCGGTCCATGCTCTGCATTCCACTTCCGGCGTCAAATTGGGTAGGGTCAAGCACCTCCGAAGGGCAAGAAGAGAGAGGCATAGCGACTGGGCGTGATACCGGTGCGTCGGTGGGTGTATCAGAATGCTTGGAAGCGAAACGAGCAGGATAGAGGGGGGCAATGGGGTGAGACATACAGACTCCAGGGGCGTGGAAGGAGCAAGGTCATTGCCGTCAACAGTAAAGGCGACCTTGGAGGCACTGTCGCGACGCTGGCGCTTCGCAGGTCGAGGATTGCAGTCTGTCGGGCTCACCGTCCTGGTCGTCATCGGGAGAGGCGCGTACAGTCACACTGTGACAAGTCGCGTTTTTCGAGCTCCGATTCCCACTCCGCCGGTCCGCCTGGCACTGAGTGGACCTAGGCTAAAAGTTTCAAAAGGTTGGATATTCCACATTTCTCTACAGGGCGCGCGCTGATAACGATAGCGTTTTAATCCCAAAGCGGATTGTTGGTCGATCTCGTGCTCTAGCCTGTGATCGATTTTGAAACTTCAAATGTTCAGCCTGAGCGGCGCCCAGTCCCACATCCTGCAAAAAGGTCAGGGGACACAAACATGGGACTGGAAACGTGTGCTGTCGAGTGGGTATCCCCATTCACAAGAGGCGTTATTTATCACTCCACTGTCAGAGAAGAGCAGGGACGGTCGAAAAATTGTTATTTGCCAATTTCTTGGTCTGTGACTTGTAATTGTGGTTACGCCTGCCGCGCACGACGGTCGATCAGCGATCATGGCCTTAGCGTCCGTTCTCCTATTACTTACCCCAGGTCCGAGTCCGAATTATAAATGAGCGGCTACCACACGAGCTGTTGAGCGCTGTTGCCTTTCTACCGCTCGCTGCCATGGTCAACCTCTCGTATACGCTGGGCTCTCTCCTCCTTGGTGGTTTGTTTTCTGCGACGTATGTATCTTGCTGGATCTACTGCTCAGCATTTTCATATCCAATAGTCTTACCGGCATGATGTCCGTCCAGTCTCTTCTTTACTTCAAACTCTTCCCCAAGGACAAGCCCCGAATCAAAGCCCTGGTGAGAGATTCCTTGTTTTAATCAAGCTTAACGCGTCGCTGACACTACTGTACAGGTCACCATTCTATGGTCGGTCTTCCCTACTCCTAAATCCAGATAACAGCTCACACAGCACTATAAGGCTCCTCGACGTCGCTCACAGCGCCACCGTTTGGGCAGGTACATGGAACTATTTGATCATTCACTTTGACGACACGGCTCGGATAAACCAAATACCTCAGTACGCTATTATTTCCTACTCTTATCGCCCACTCTTATACTGCCCCTAGAGCGATATCGGTAGGCCACTCACAATACATGTTATCGCCCACTCATCACGCCGCCAAAGATTACCATTATCCTCACAGTACGTCCTACCTTGAATACGATGGTGATCATTCTGATTTTATCGACAAAAGGCCATCTCCACCATTTTTGTCCACCTGTACGCCTCGTCCGATAACGCTCCAAACTCTAATTCTCAAACTTCTGTATAGATTCTTTGCTGAGCGAATATTTCGGCGTACGCACCTTTTTAATTCCTAATCCACCAATGCTCATCCAGCTCCTACAGTAAGCAGGAACAACTGGATACTCGCAGCGTTGATTGTAAGTACATACCCTTAATCTTGTGCGAGGATGAGCTTCTAACATCTACCAGGTCATTCTCGCTGTTCTCCGCCTAGGTACGCCCGCTGCAAATCTTTCTTCGGCCCTGATCTGATCCTGGTCTATACAGCTTGTGCTTGTGGTACGCGTCCTTCCAATTTCCTCCGCTCTCACGGTTCAACCCTTCCTCTCAGTTAGCGCCGGAGCAATGCACGTTTGACATCACCCTGCGAACCCTCTATTAGACTAACCATACACACTTTCCAGGCTGTCCATCGAAACGTATTCTGGATTCAGGGATAAATTCGACGTACGACAACTTCCCTTTACCTTCTCTCCCTCGCTCATTCATCACGCACCCAGTGGGTATTCTCTGCCGGACTCGGACTCTCTTCCGCTGTGGATATCCTGATCACGGGCTCGCTACTTAAATTACTCCACGCGACCCGCAAATCTTCACTGAGGTGAGAGATTTGGAATTATTCTAGGCCGCACGAGTCTTAAACACCGGTGATAGCTTCGACCATATAATAGACTCGCTCATACTATACACGTTAGAATGCGGTGCCGTTACATGGTACGTCGTCCAGCATCGCATCTGAGGACTCTTTGAGCTCACTGCTATCAGCGCTGCCACCATCGCGTCGATGATCTGCGTAAGCCCAGAAAAGTCTCTTACCATTCATGCTAATCCCGTGCACAATCCCAGTGGCTTGCCATGAACAACCTCGTCTTCTTAGGTCTACACTTCGTCATATCCAAACGTACTTACCAAACCCTACCCTCTCCCCGCTGATACTCACACCGTATTCCAGTCTACTCGAACTCGCTACTCGCAACCCTCATCACCCGATACGAACTAAGGAACAGCCGGGATCGCTCCACCTCTGACGGCATCGTGGACCTCGACATGTTCAATATGCGACGCGTGAACATCCTCACCCCCGTGAGTCCCTTCATATTCAATTATTTAAATATCTGCTGAGTCCAAGAGCATAGGGGACATCGTTCACTCAGCCTATGCAAGTCTCGGTTAAGCAGAGTGTGATCCAGTACGGGCCTGATGGAAGCACAGAGGCAGAAATATAATTCTTGGGGTCTTTAATGATGTTGTATCAATGTGTATCATAATTTCGCCTTGACTCTAGACCAGCTATTGGACATGGGCATTCTCAGGAGGTGCAACGAGAAACGCCCTGCTCCTGCTTTTAAAAAACGGCGGTATGCATATTAATGGCTTGAACAGCAACCCCGTCTTCTTGGGTTTACATTCGTTCGCACTAAATGTAGCCTGAAAATTTAACATTGTAGGCACGACGCAGAGCTCAAATCCTCGAAGATATAGGTGGCGCTATCTACCCGAAGGCAGTCTATCGTGTCGCTTGATTCACTGAAACGCGTTCTTACCCGGTAAGGCACGGGTCCCGCGGGCTTCTGGCGTCTCCGCGTCTATGTACCCGTGCATGATCACTGGACCCAGGGGGATATGCGTACTAGATTGGGCGGGTTTGTCGCCGGAGCAAAAACGCTTCCTCCTGGTGATTACAATCACGCTCTCCTTCCAAGCTATAATCGTCTTGAGTCCTGATTCGGTGACCGAGAATCGTCCGTCCCTTTTGGTAATTTGACCTCTTGACAGGGAAGCTGACGGTGTTTATCCCATGATTATGGAAACCACCGCTCAGAAATGTCACTTAGCACTACGTCTTCTGTGAACGCAGCAATGAAAATATTTATCTGAAAAATACCACTCGATTTCACGAATAGTTCTCTACAACCATTCACTCGCAGTCGATATTCAAGTCTCAGAACGGCCGTTCCTCGCGAAGCTTCGCACAATGACACCCTCTACCAAGCTAGTGAGCACCGAGCGGAACGACAGGCATAACGGTTCTAGGCAGATTCCCCATGACGATTCTATAGCCCTCTCCCAGAATGCTATCGTATAACATTTCTGGCGTGAGGGCGTCGGGAATATCAAAGATCGCCATCTCCTCCAAGGTGAGCATGACATGCAAGGCCCAAGTAGCGCACGACCACCCAGTCGGCCCCCGAATCCTCCAACCGTCGTCCGTCGCACGGTGTAGCTCGATCACCCTCCTGATAGAGTCTATGTCAAGATCTGTTTGCGCAAACTCCACGATAGCAATAAAGGATGCCGAGTTCCCCAAATTAGGCCCCCTGAACCTCGTTTCCCAGGGCCCTGGTAGACCATTGGCATCAGAGCCACGTATAATCTCGAATGTATAGATCGATGAGAACGAGGCTTGCCAGGATGTGGCTTCGGTAGCTACGAGTGCCCAATGAAAGTATGGACGAGGGTTGGCCACGTCGTTCCGGATGTAATATAGTGCAACACCTAAACGAACAGTCATCTATAGGTTATCTGTAAGAGATTCTATCCAGGTTAGCTGGGGGACTTACAACACAATGAGCGAACAATGAGCGACAAGAAAGGGGGGGCCGAAGATGCTTGTGCATTCGATTATCGATACTTACTCATCGCGAATCTTCTTGTCCGGTTCCAGGCAATGGCCTATCAAGATGGCTAAAGATACACATGATACTGGAAGGAGAAGTCTCATGGCGATACCCTAGGTAAAAGGTTATCAGCAATCGATTGGTGGACAAGAAACCACAAACGCGGTGATTAAATACCAAGCGCTTTTTGCTTTGGATGACCTCAACCATATCCTTGGTCGGCGGAGGCTTCAAACTCAAACGAGGGATGATGTCCCGGGTGTACTTCTCCCACGGCTCAAAGATCATAGAACCGAAAGGGACCTGCAGATATTCCCAATGGGTTGGACACCATCCCGCCGGCTCCCAATCAATTATTCCCTTCCGGCTCAAAGATTGTAGAACCGAAAAGGGCCTTCAGATATTTCCGATGGGCTAGATACCATCCCGCCGACTCCCAAACAAGTATTCCCGTCACTCTATCGCCATAAACCATGATGTTCCGGGGTGCGATATCGCCATGTGTAAAGAGAGCAGGATGGGGACGGCGATGCGATTCTATAACTTCAGGCCGACTGCATTCCAGACGAACACCTAAGCGGAGCTGTAGATTCATTTGTTCCTCATCGACATATGGTCGGTAAAAACCATCGCTACAGAGCCGCAAATCGTAGGCAGGCCCGCTAAGGACAGAACAGATCGATGATCCGATTGGGGGTGGGATACTTCACAGCTGCAAAACATAATCGCGGAGTTGCGCTACAAGGGCGGATTTTGTTTCATCTTTCAAGTCCTTCCACTCCGAGAATCCTAAGCTCTTCCCTGGGATCCGCATCATGATAAGAAAATCCTGATTGTGGTATCGAAAAATTCCAAAGGCCCTCGGCACGGGTATTGTGGTATGGCGGCGGACAAAGTCCATAGACGCTGTTTCGATATCCGGGATGCGACAGGGCTTGATGAACAGCCATCTCCTCGCAGTTACTACATATGAAGACATTAGAAAGGTGAGTGAATTGAATAGAGGGAACAGACCATTCCACAAGTAGCTAATGCCGGCGAAAGACAGTCGTCACACTGTCGAACAGCTTGTTCAATAGGCGTATCCACCAAGGCCTAGGTGGCGGTATCAAGCTTCTGAAGTATTAGGTTTCAACAGCACCGAACTTAAGATACCGGGCCTCCTCTAGGTCGCAAGCGGGTATCTTATTGAATAGCAAACGCAGACCCATATGAGCCCAAACGGAATAGTGCACGAAATCCATAAAATCGGGATTGTGAGGGATTGTTGGCATCATTTTAGACGTGGTCTTTGCATGGAACGGCTGAAACTGGCTGAAATCAGAGTGGATGAAGTTGTTACTGAAGTCTGGTCAACTATCAGGCGGGCCGAACAAATGCCGAATGGCTTACGAATAACTTCGGCTTGCTGGCAGTCACGGCGGCACAGCGCGGCAAAGTACCCGACTCACCCTACGTGTGGCTTACTCAATTCTAACTGTTTTATTTGCCGTTTTCGAAAATGATGACACTCTGAAAAAAAGTTTTAGTTTATAAACGAGCAGCCATGTCACCGACAGGGGGTGCTTCAAAGCCAGTCAACGCTTCGAAGTAGGCGGCATTTTTCTTTGATGTCATTATTTTCGAAAACAGCAATAATACAGTCGAAGATTTGATCTCATTTAAAAATAGGCGTGGGAACCACGTGGTGCTGGATGAACATTCTTTCTTTCTCATCACCATGACTTGACTCTGAGATATCTTCTTTCTTCATGAAAACAGACCCATCGCGACTGTTCGTTCTTAGTGCTGTGAGCCCCTCAGGATATTGGAGTTGGGACATCTTTCCTCCATGCCGGCGTCGGAATTAGAAAGAAGACATTCTGAGCGGTTGAATTCGAGCGTGAGCCTCCTTCTTTCTGATCAATGCGTGCCGCGTATTCATCTCGTACTTCCCAATATAATAGGCGAAGAAAAGTCCGTGTCAACGGTGCTTCGACATACGCGCCCCCCACTCACCCACCTAGACCCCCTACCCCCCCGGGGATCCGTCAATATTGAACGTCTAGCTACGACGCAAGGATATCTGTTTTGTACAATCACAATACAAGAATGAGCAACTGATTCCTCTGGTATGGAAAATAGACTATATTCCTTGCGTCCGATTACTGAACGTATACGTACTAGATAATCAGAAGATCACTTGGCAACATACCACGTCATATTTGGGATATCGCACGCAGCACCAGCCTTTTGCAGTTTGGTTTTACTAGCAACTGGTTTTATCTTGTCCGCTAAAATGAGGTACGTCGCTTCTCTGCACGTGGAATCTAAATAACGGTTTTTGTTGCAGATCCGAGGCGCCATCGACGTGGATCAAACGACGAGCCGCATGCTAAATTTGCCGTCCTCGCAGCTCTGTAAGCTGAACTAAATCTGTCACCATATTGCGTATTCGATGCACGTGACCGGTCGCGAAGTTATGTCGCAATCTCGAGGCGATATTATTACATTTTCAACAGAAAATCCCTATGCCCCCTTTGCATTCGACATCCATGTCTCTCCTCTCCTGCCCCAACGAGCTCGTATTCTTGATATGCCAACTGGCCTGCAGCGACGGAGGGCAAACATTTTCGGTCCTACGTGAGGTTTCGAAATATTTTCACAATATCACGCTGCCTTTACGCTTCACTTCTATATCCCTCTCTTCCGCCACACAATTCACACGTCTGAATCGAGAACTACATCTACTCCCTCCCACACACAGCGTTCGCCATCTCTTTATATCGCAACCGCCCGACAATCCATCGGACTATATCTCACTCCTAGAAATAACGTCATGTACCCTCGAGACATTATCGTTGTACATGTCCAATGGACCAGTGTCCACGGCACTCATCGCCAGTGTCTATCGCGTCTCATTTCCCAATCTTCACGATCTCACGATAAGCGGCTTTTACTCGTACCCTTTAGCTGCGAAGATGCCCCAGCTTCGTCGCATCCACTTCGTGGGCAACAGGAACCCACTCGGGCTTCTTGACATAGGCTTTGATGTGCTCTTCCCTTCTTTGACGCATCTACGAATATCTGGCGTTTCCAGCGCTCCAGCCTTTGCTGAGGAGCTGCAGATGGTTCTGGAAAGTGACTCGGCAGTGTTACCACAGACCCTCCGCCATGTTATAGTGCAGCTTGGTCCCGTCGTTCCACGAGCAGAGGTAGCTGATAAAAAGATGGCGAAAGTGTTCAGGGAGTTGGTGACGTCGTGCGATGATAACACGCGCACGAAGTTCATTTTGCGCGAAGATAGAATGGAGGAGCGAGCCTTCTCGAAGGAGAAAACTCGGGAGATGTGGATGGAAAGTATAATGGGCCGAGAAGGATGGTGGGCATGATAAGCATGTGGTCCGGCGCTTTGCTTTAGGTTCGTTCGTTTTAAGTTGTGGATAACTTTATCTTGTACTGAACGGATATTATAGAATGATGAATTCCGGCATTCTCGCATCGCACCATGTATTTACTCTGTAGACTCGTAATATCATGCACACGGATTTTTCGTCAGAAACCTGTATACGTACCCTCTGACGTTGAGCGCTTGAGCTGTCATGCATTGCCATCGCAACGACGTTCACGTTGTTTCGATGCGGTGTGCACTAATTATTGGCAGCATTTCAGGGATCATGCCAGTGGCGTGTAAGCAATGTTTTGCGGTAGACAAGGACCAACTATGACGTGATATCAATGCCTCTAACTGCGCATCGATGTTCATCCACTCGTTCATTTCGCCCACCATCTTTATGGGTTCAGCGAGACGACGTGCTCCAGCAGAACTTTCTTCGTACGTAGAAGAGCTGGGCCAACCTCGGGTCCAGAGTGCCGTGCTCTTTGCAAATTGCTTAGCCTTTCGGCTGTTATCGTGGTCGTCCAGGCGAAGCGAATCTTCTCCCCGAAACTTGAATGTTACGAACCTGCCTCGACGTTGGTCGGTTTATAATTAGTATTTCATCGCATTAGCTGATCGTGGAGCGTTTTTTGATAGGCCAGTTGTCAACTAGGGTATTGGATCTCGGTAGAAAGTCCAAATAACCCCCGCAACCGAGCATGTACATAAGGCTTGCGATCGGGGAGCGACAGCCTTTTCCAACCACGATATCCCTTTCGCCTCCCTGGCTCTGCCTCCTACGTTCATTTTCACTACATTCATTGATCTACACACTTCACAATGCGTGTTACTTCTGCATTCGCTGCCATATCGCTAGCTGGCGCGGCGTATGCAGCGCTTGCTGGATCGTCTCACGGCTTTACTCACCGACACCCACATAAACGAGGCGGGACGTCGAGTGACGGATGGAAGATGTACAAGTACCTTACTGGAGATGACCTCATCGATTATTTCAACTTGTGCGCTCTTAACTGCTCTTCTTTCTGATCCCTTCTAAGGTGGAAGCTAGTGACGAAAAGGCATCCGACAACCAGGGCGTTGCGAACTATGTCGACGGGAAGAGCAGCGGGCTGGTTTACACCCAGTCTAATGGGAAAGTGCGGATTGGTGTTGACCAGGCGGAGGACGTGTCTCTGCGAAATGCTGTCCGAATGTCGTCGAAGGAGACATTCAATCCGTCACAGAACCTGCTGTTCATTATCGACGTACACCAGATGCCCAGTATGTGCGGTGTCTGGCCCGCCATTTGGGTATGTTTCATCCTTTGTCCTGTGCGTTAGATATTTATCATTGCTCCTTTATAGTTCACGGGCAGCGGGACATGGCCCGAAACTGGTAAGCGGCCACCTTTTTCACTTGCTCGCCTTTATGAATCCTTTGTACTCTAGGCGAGATCGACTTGGTCGAGGGCGTGAATTCGTATACCCAAAACACGATGTCTGTTCACAGCGGTGCTGGCTGCTGGATGGACGATAGCAACGTCCATGGTGCGAAGCTCAACGTAGATGCCTCAGAGGGTGGCACCAACTGCGATGCAAACGCCAACTACCAGTCTTGCGGTGTCTCTGTGAACAGCAAGACCAGCTTCGGCAAAGCCGCGAACGACGTCAACGGAGCCAGTTATGCTCTTGAGCTCACTACGGACGGTATCAAGATGTGGTGGTGGAACACTGACCATGGTCCAGTGGGTATGTCGGGGTTTCCTCCCTCGCTTGTTGCCAAGTCGGCTTATGACTTTCTCGTAGACGTCAACTCCGGGCTGCCGACCCCGAGTTCCTGGGGAAACCCGACGCTCCAAATTGATTCTTCGACCTGCAACACGAACGATCACTTCAAGGATTTGATGCTTATCATCAATACGAACCTGGGCGGTGAGTTTGATTGATATGATGGTCACTCAATGTACTAATTCGGGTTTAGGATTCTTTACGACTGGTGTTTGGGATGTCGATGAAGCCGGCGGACAGGACAAATGTTGCCAGGACGTCACCGGTTTCTCCGATGCTCGAAGCTACGTCTTGTCGCAGGGTTCGGCCTTTGGAGACGCCGCTGCTTGGGTGAGATATCGTCTTCCTCTTTTGTTGGCTTGTGTACTGAGCGTGACATAGGTTCTAAATGGCATCTACATCTTTGAGAGACAATAGATGGTTGATCCCCTCCGCCTGCTATCTTGATTTCTCCCCCTTCTGGCGACGTTCATCATCGTTTGTTGGCATGATACCCCGGATCTTCATCTTCATAGTTCGTCTGCTTGTGGTGGCGCTGAACAATGGAACTTCAATTCAATTCTTCAGATTGATATCACTGAATTTGTTTGTATGACGCATAGGACTAGATCTATTTGTCGTACCGTACTCTTTCGTAGCGCTGCCACTATCGATATTATTTGACGGTCAACCTGAGTTTGAGATGGCTACCCTAGGCATCACCTTCATTAATATAACAAATACGAAGTGTTCGGATCTCGCAGACTTGGTATTTTCATGGAAGCCATAGCTTTCTCTTGTTACGGGTCCGAGAAAGATTTTTTGAAGCGCCTTTGAGACAAATATCAATATGTTATTTCAACGTCATATATCTACGAATGTATAGTCTACCATCTCTCCCGCTTTGTCCATGATTCCAGCCAACGTGTAAAAACAGCCTTCTCCGAGCTGTGAAACACGTAACCTGCTTTCCCATGCCACAGGCTTGACTTCGTCATTCCCATATAAACCCCAATACATTTCCAATAATAAAGCATCCTGGACACGACTATCGGTTAACAATGCATGCAGCCTCAAACACGCATCCCTCATTCTCCCATGAAGCCTATCCCTCGTTTTGCAGTCCGGGAGGCTAAAGAGGAGATCCCTGTGATATTCATACAGAGAATAATGGAATTCTTGGAGTTGAGGATTCCACTGGAAGAAGATCTCCACGGGAACGTCAACCATTCCGTCGCAATGAAGGGCGCAGAAATAGTAGACCGTCGAGGCGTAATCGCTAAAGTCTACAAGATGGAAATGGTTGACATCAAAGATTTTGAGAGTTACGGCAGTGTAATAGTTCATGATGAATTCTTGATTGTCTTCACCCAGTTCGGTTTTCCGATAGGGAGATGCTTCATCTATCTTCGAACGTAAAGCATCGTGATATTGCTGGTTAAATTTGTGTCCAATAACCAGCGAACATAGAATAGTGTTTACTAATCACTAAAATCAGGACGCGCTCAAGCTCGTACGATGATAGGACTTACGAAAAACAAAGACGTGAAAACTCCCGAGCTTTCTGTGGGTGCCATTACTGATTAATGGCTTTAGCCAAGGCGTAGGATGCCGCCGAGAGTCCCTCCAACGAAGCTGTCCATGAAGAAGTGAATCCCTCGCTGATGAAGCAAGTCTACAGTGATCACTACGAGGAGCAGCGATGATCATGGGTGAAGCCCGGCGTACGAAACTGCGGAATGGTAGAAGACGAACATAGGGTCCCATCAGACGTGGAAATATCTAATACAGGACGGGAATGAAGATCGAGTATATAGTGCGTGCGAGGAAAAAGAGCGACGCCAAGATCTTTTATCACCTGAGGCTCGGAGCCGCGTTTGTGGCT
Source organism: Armillaria borealis (assembly GCA_030435635.1). Classification (NCBI taxonomy): domain Eukaryota; kingdom Fungi; phylum Basidiomycota; class Agaricomycetes; order Agaricales; family Physalacriaceae; genus Armillaria; species Armillaria borealis. The sequence goes on along the minus strand of JAUEPT010000056.1, from coordinate 80,821 downwards.
GTTCAAGTTCGTGTTAAGCGCTCGGTCGGCTATAGGGCGCTACACCACCATCAGATCTCTGATATAGATTTTTTTTCGCATAATCGCGACCATGCCATAGAGGCAGGAAAATTCGAATGAAGGCGAGTGGTGGTGGCTATAATTAAGGAAGATTGAACGGTGTCCGGGCCGATGGACCGGCACTTTGCTTGCTACTGCCGCTACGTCGACTCCCTGAGCCTCTCTATGGACGATGCATATAGCCGCCAAGGGCCGCCATATCCACAGGTTTCTGAAGAGCATCCGAATGTAGCCTAATAATGTGGTCACGCGACGAACTCTCTCGTCGCATCACATCTTTCAACCTGTGTACTCTCAGGTGTAATCAGCTCGTACTCTCCATACCCTCTAACTTACGCTCATAATGGCAAATATTTATCCGACAACCATGGGCGTGCCTATTATGTTGATGCTAGACACGTAATGGTAAGGTCCGGGTTAAGCGCCAGAGGACGTGCTTATTGGCATTCATATTCAAATGTCGTCGAAAGAGATGTTCAATCCGTCCTAGAACTTGCTGTTTGTCATCGACATTCAAGATCCCTACATGTAGTGTCTGGCCCGACATCTGAGTATGCTTCATCCTCTGTCCTGTATGATCGATACTCATCATTTCTTCTTCATAGTTCAATATTCAATATTCAATGTCCAGCGGTACATGGCCAGACACTGGTAAGAGTTTACGATTACCGATGTCTCGCCTTTGAATCTTCCGTACTCTAGGCGAAATCGATTTGATCGACGGCGTGAACTCGTGTACTCAAAACACTATGTCCGTCCGCAGTTGCTGGATGGACCATAGCGACGCCCACAGTGCGAATCTCAATGTAGATGAGTCGGAGGGTACCAACGACCAGCAACTGGCAGCAAGATCGCTGGCTTCGCCCGACCCCTAAGTCGTGAACAACGTCAATGGACTTATTTACTCTTGAACGCTGTCAATTATTTAGGGCAGTATTTTCAATATCCCTTGCTACGTGCTGCATAAACGTCCTTCCAGCAGTAAACGAAAGCGTCGAGACCGGCGGTGTTCTGAGCGGCCCGCCGGCCCTTAAGGGACCAAAAAGGCATGACGACTACCCCTAACTGCACGAATCCTTGCCACTAACCATCACCGCCGGCATCCAAAATCTCAGGAAATCGTCGAAAAGCCACTCAAAAGGTAGACTTTTGCGCTGGTCTGAACGATGAATCTTATCAGCACCTTAGATGCAAGCCTTACCCCGCTGCCCGCGCTGTGGCTACAACGAGCAAGGCAACCCTCTTCAGTTTCGCTCCATTGAACTGGCAGGTTCGCGTCTGTTTGAACTGTTGAATTCGAACGACCCGCCTCTTCGCACCGAGCATCATCAGCTAGAGAGCTTTATTGGTGAAGGTCATGGGTTCTTAGCCACTCTGCAGGAATGGGTCAGCCAGGCTCGGACAGTACTCAATGAACTTTTGGAAGAGGAGAAGCGCGTTCAAGACATGATTGAATCGTGCCAGACAATCGTTTCCCCCATTCGCAGGATTCCAGAGGATATTGTCCGTGAGATCTTCTTGGCGTGTTGGGAGACAGACGAGGAAAGAAAGGATTCGTTGAACGGAAAGTTTGCACCGTTGGTTCTTTCAAAGGTTTGCAGGGAGTGGAGGAGCATTGCGCTATCGACGTCCCGGCTCTGGTCCACCATAAGTCTGGACTTTGATTTGTACCGCAACGACTCGATGGAGTGTCAGTATCTCCTTCAGATGTTTCTCCTACGGTCCGCGACGCAAGACATCACCCTCTCCATATACAGCAATAGGGAAATTTCAAAGAACCATCTCATGCCTATTCTTCTCATGAACGCCCCGCGGTGGACCGATGTTTCTATATCCATTCCTTATCTCTCGCTTCACGCATTCTCCGCAGCCAGAGGCTACTTTCACCGCTTAAAACATCTTCATGTGGACTTCATCCATGGCAATAGTATTCGGATGCGCACCCCGCTGAGCAAGCCGGTATTTGATGCTTTCGAATATGCGCCGCTGCTTCGTAGCTTCTCCTTAAATGGCGCGTACAATGTGGTTCAACAGATGAACCTACCATGGTCACAGCTCACCGCGTATACTGGGCATGATTGGACCAGCACATACCTCGAGATTTTCAAACTGGCACCGGACATGGAGGCTGCCACTTTGCAATGTGCGGACGACTCGGAGGAGGACGTGCCACTTCCGAGTCCTTATTCATCGCATAAGCGCCTTCATGTACTCCATCTACACGAAGCTGACAACTCAGTTGCCGCTCCGGAGGGGGGGATTGTCAGATATCTGTCGCACGTAGAGTTTCCTGCGCTAGAGTCTCTGACTATGGAATATACACATCCAGACATTCGGGTTCCCACTTATCTATGTGGATCCACAGCGGGCGGCCTGAAATCCCTCATTATCGACACATCGTTCTGTATCCCTGCCGAGGGGCAGGCCGATTTGTTGGGTCTTCTCAAAACGACGCCATTACTTTCCAGGTTATCGATATCATGTCAGTGCATGCGTGAGAGGAATGATAGCGAAGGGATATTTCTCGGGCTCAATGCAAATATGAACCCTAGTATTCTTCCCTGCCTCACCTCTCTGGATATCTGGTTCATAAATGCGGACCCGTACCTGGAACCTTCCTTCGTTGAGATGGTTCAGTCTCGAAGGTATCCTGCACCCGCTCGCGTGGCGCTGGAAACTCTTCGACTGTCTTCATCATTTACATTAATTTCGGACGATAACGAGACGAATGTAAGATGGAAGGATATGTACGATGCAGGGCTTGTCACATATGGATGTGAGGAATAGAGTGCATGGGTGTCATCGGTCTCATTAGCAAAAGAAAGAAGGCATTACAGATTATTCTACTTCAGCATTTCACTACAGAATATAGTCAACGGATTACTATCTGATGTTGCGCAGCCGGCCCTCGAGAGATATTCGCGGAGCCGGGTATCTGCCCCTGACGATCTTGTTCTGGCCCTTGATCTTTCCAAAATAAAATCGTTCAATCGTTAGAAACGTTTGGATCCAAGGTAAACCTTTGCATACTGTGCTGATACTCGCATCTGACTATAACAGTAGATGTCTTCCTCTTTCCCGCAATGTGGCTACAACGGACAAGACCGGCTTCCTCTTTCATTCGAAGCTGCCAATCTGACAGCCTCGCGGATGGATGAACTGTTGAAGTCAAACAATCCCCCTCTTCAAGCCGAGCGCGTCCAGCTGGAGAGTGTTATAGGCGACGGCCACGGGCTTCTCGCAGGACTGCAGGAACGGATAGCCCAAACGCGCGCTGCGCTTGAGGTGCTTTTGGATGAGGAAAGGCGCGTCGAACGCACGATTGAGTCCTGCAAGACAATCGTACGCCCCATTCGTAGGATTCCAGAGGATATCGTGCGCGAAATCTTCTTGACGTGCTTCGGGATTGAAGGGGAGGGGAAGGATTCCCTGGATAGGAACTTTGCGCCGTTGATTCTGTCCCAGGTCTGCAGGGATTGGAGGAGCATCGCGTTGTCGACATCCAGGCTTTGGTCGTCCATTAGGCTGGATTTTGATCAATACCGTAACGAGCTGGCTTGCCAGTATCTCCTTCAGACGTATCTTCTACGGTCCGCGGCGCACGATATCACCCTCTCCATACACAGCACGAGGGATATTTCGAAGAGCCATCTTATTCCTGCTCTTCTCTTAAGCGCACCACGGTGGACCAATCTTTCGATGACATTTCCTTACAATTCGTTATTCGCCTTCTCCGCCGCCAGAGGCTCCCTTCACCGTTTGAATCGCCTTTCCATCCAGTTCATTGGCGACGTTCCCGGTTTACCCGTAGGGCTGGCTAAGCCTATATTTGATGCCTTCGAGTACGCTCCGCTGCTTCGCAGCTTCTCTCTCAAAGGAGCATACAGAGCCATCCAACAGATAAACGTACCGTGGTCTCAGCTCACCGACTACGCTGGTCACGATTTGACGAGCAGCTATATCGATATTTTGAAGCACGCGCCGGACATGGAGAGCGCTTCGCTACAATGTGATGAAGATTCGGAGGATGATTATGGCGTAGTTCGTCCTTCGACCCACCAATGCCTTCGTGTACTTCATGTGCACGAAGTTGAAGAGACTCCAGACTCGTTTGTCCCTTCAGAAGGTGGTATTATCCGTGTTCTTTCGCATATAGAAGTCCCTACTCTAGAGTCGCTGAGTATGACATACGCGCATCCGTTCATTCAGCTTCCTACTTCTCTACGCGGCTCGACAGCCGGGAATTTGAAGTCGCTCTCCATTGCTGCGCCATTCCTCATTTCTGCTGGAGTACAAGCAGATTTAATCAGTCTTCTCAAAACGACAGCGTCGCTTTCCAGTTTATCGGTACCTTATGCGTTGGTGCCTGCCGAGGATCACTTCGATCTAGAAAATGAACTACTTCTCTACCTCAACGCGAATATCAACCCCGATGCTGTTCCCAGACTCACCTCCCTGGTTATCCGCCTCACAAATGCTGTACCCCATTTGTTGCCCTCTTTCGTTGACATGGTGCAGTCTCGGAGGCATGTTACGCCTACACGTGCAGCGTTGCAGACACTTCATCTGTCGGTACCGTTGGCCATTCCGTTGGGTCTCGATCCTGACGTGGCTGCGCGTTGGAAAGAATTATGCGATGAAGGCCTTGTCATGTATGGGATGGAATAGTAGCAGTCTCTCGTACAATTCGAGGGTGTATACAGTACAAGACAAAAGAATGTAATCGTAGCAAGCATTATTGAGTCTGTAGCGAGAATCGGTATAAGAAAACCGAAGTGTAAAGTTCATGTCAGCGTATCATCGCTTTTATCGTTCATAGTGACACCTGATAAAGCTTCCCTGGATCTAAACGGACTAGTCTGCACTGGAGTACGAGCTGTACGCAAATAAACTGAAGATCCCCGTGTCATCACTGACCGTCGCGGGTCCTCTGGACGCACCTGCCCCAAGGCAACTCTAGCCACGATGAGGGTTGGAGCAATGCCCTTCAAGCGCTTCAACCTCAGGAAGCAAAGAAAGAGAAGGAAAATATGAACGTACTGTGACAGATGAAAGTATTACTTGCGGATATGGTGCCGTCAGATCATCGCGCACGAGATACACGAGGAGGAGGATGAGCGAGAAAGCATAGAGCGAAGAAGACTCTACGAGTATCGCCATGACTCGGTGGTAGGTGTATAAGTTGGTCTTGGGCCCACTGGGACGCTCGGCCGTGAGCATGGGATAGAGGATTAAAGCGGTGCAGATGATCGTCGTGCTAAGGGTCATGGAGTAGTATGCGATGGCCCAGTCGGTACCACCTATGACGTCCTGGAACGGATGCGTCCCGAGAGCGTCCAGGTTCCGTATGATGTAGAAGACGTTGAAGACTATGAAATTAGGATATCAGGGGAGGACTTTTGAGGAGCAGGGAGTAACTGACTTGTGCCACCGATGGTGCAGAGCATGGGTACGATTATCATTCTCCATTTCCGATTCCAGAAGGTCCAACAGCGCCATATCTGATCTTTAAGTTCAGTATCGGTCATAGATAGCTGCTGAGGAAATGATAGACCATGATACAGTTGGCTATTAGGATGTTAATGCTCGATGTTACAGAATATGTAGCTCGAGCGGAGAGCGTGTTACGGGAGGCGAGGGCCATGTACACGTACAAGTGTTCTGGCCCGTGGATAACAAATGATGACCGTACCAGTTTCCAGCGGAAGGCGAGGTGGACCGTTGCTAGGGTATACATGGCAAAAAGCACCACGAAGAGGACGCTACGGTGGATGTATTTCTGGGTACTGTGTTTGGAGACTGTAGTAATAGGGATAAGATGTAGGATAGATGAAAAGTGGACAGATAGACTCACAAAGTTTGGTCAAGGCGACGATGAAAATGAAGGTATACATTCCTACGGCTTATGGGTAAGGTGGGAGTCGTCAAAAACAAACAGGGCTTACCATGAGTGAAACACTCGACAAACGTCGCGTTGAGATATTCATCGCAGACCCTGCGTAAGAAATCTGGAGACAGTCCAGTATCCGACATGGGCGATGGTCAATGACAAAGTTGGGGGATTAGAAGCGAGAATAAATACCTTTCGTTGATTTGACAATGCCGTACGAGAAATGGAGAGTATCTCGGAAAAATGCTGGTTCCTCCGTAACATGTGGCGAGAGCTGGATGATAGATCCCTCTTCAGGGAACTCAGGACATTTGATATGCAATTTATAATAGCCTCGTAAGTCCGCACTATTCTGTAGTAGAGTGCTTCAAGCATTTGAAACCCAGGCAAGACCAGCACCAGTATTCAATAGCCAGAGTAAATGCGAGCACGGAGGAACTGATCACAATTTTTGGAGGTGATATTTCCGGGAGAAGGGCCGGTTTCTGCCGACAATGCCGGAAGAAGACATCAGCTGAATAAGGATCGGCCTCTCGGCACGAAGACTTGAGCTTCTTTATCAAGCTCCTTACCACCATCACTGTTGGCTTCGCTCTGCTGAGAACATTCTGCGATTTCAAGCTACTGGTACGTCAATCTCCATAATTTGTTGTAGAATTACTCTCTCTCTCTTACTTTCCATTTTCAGGACAAGACACTCAGTAATGGCGGCAGCGGATGATGGCGCAATAAGGAGGGTCAGACGCTTGTACTGCTAGTCCGGCATACCACGGTGACGCGGAGCTGAACGAATCGATAAACGGATAATGAAGGAAACCAATACCCTGTGAGCAAATATTCGTTCTGGCGCGTTAACGACAATCTATCTCATCATTCGTTTTGTTCAGCTAGATCAAAGTCACATGGCACTAGGATTATCTTGCAAATTGCGACTCGACGTTGGGAGGAATTCTGGGCTTGCCAATGCTTGGGCATGAGGAACACGAAAGGACTACAACCGTGTATATGTCCGAAGTCAGGCGGCCAATACGGTAATTAAACGTCAGTATGGACACTTTCTGTGACTATATATAATCTGACGGACATTCTAGTATAAGACGAAGTGCCCAACGGTGTTACTGGAGACGCAATATTGATATGGAAGAGATAATGATGGAAAGGGAAATGTCAGGCGAAAACAGCTGCCGGTACGTAACTTTCAGGGCGGTATGACAAAGTCAGTGCTCATTTATCTGTCGAATGTAACAGTGGCGTATCATACATATGCTACGCTTCTCCCGACCACTGGTTTCTTTCTTCAAGTGATTGTTCGCTCATTCTCCCCGCGATCAATGCGGTATCATCCCCCGGAAAACAGTGTCGTCCCTCGGCCTACCGCTTTTCTTGATCATTGGCATCCTTCTTCGCTAGTCCTCCCTGAAATCAACGTCGTATCATCCACCGGAATAGCGTCCACCTGTGCCTCTTCAACAAGCGCCGTCTCCACCGCGCCTTCCAGCCGTGATTTCTTTTCATCTCCGTACACGGACGCGTTTGCTCCAAGTAGCTCTTGAGCATCGTCCCCCAAGTCCCGTCGCCGCGCCCTAGCGTCTAGCTTTTTGGCATTCAGTACCAACATGGCCGTAACGATAAGCGTACTGGCAGAGAAGGATACCGCCACGACGGGCCCACGGATGGGACGATTCGTTGCTGGTATACGACAGGACAGGCGCATCGCACGACAGTCCTGGTGGTTATCGCGATGGAGGAAATGATCTGAGAGGCTACCGTGCTCATGTCGCAGTAGATCAAGGTGAGTAGAAGCTGCTGTTATCGAAGTAATCGAGCTCTGTAGCTAATGGTGACCATTCTGTAGCCCGCTCTAAGCTGCTTTCCGGACGCGCTCCAGGATCCGTTTGTATTCGACTGCACACGGTACCAAGCATGATGCTGGACTACTCTCCTTGGTACAATTCAGATGTTTACTACTTGCTGTCGCATTCAGTCCGCGTTCTCCCTGTCACAACCTTGTCCCCGCCGATGCTCCCTAGTGTTCGCTGGCTCTGGTGGAATCAAGATGACCAGATACTGACGGCGTGTGATACCGAATTGACGTGACTCTCCTTTGGTTGCAAGAAGGACGGATTATGGTGACATCATTCTTGCACCCCGGGATGGCGACGACCTGCAATCGTAGGGCACTTCGTGCAGTAGTGACTCAAGGCACATTGGGGAAGATCGATGCAAGCGATTCGCGGAAACCTTGTCTGCCTCCACGCTCGATGAGGTGGATCACGCCAGCCGTTCCTTATTGGGACCTTGGGCCAGTACCAATACCACCAAAAAGGATTTCATCAGTGACCGGAACATGTTTGGGTATGCCAGCAATTTCAGGCGCACAGTAAGTTTTTTTTGGCCCCAATACGAGCTACGATCCTAACCCTATCTTCCTCAGGGTTAAGGGTCACCGAGCCGACTGCTCTCGACGTCGACGGCCACTGCCCTTTCATGCGCTGGCACTTATACCGAAGCCACTTTCAAAGACAGCTCAGCCAGGCTCATCCAAAGGTAGTCCACTGTCTTTATCTGTTAAGCGTGGCTGATACATGCTTATAGTGGCGGCCGAGTCCACAGAGCTACATCGAATAAAGATCTCGACACGCGATTTGCGCGCCCTACACAGCAAGAAGTTCCTAGATGTCACCGTCTATGGCGCGGAGCCTCATATACCGTTTCTTTCCCCTCAAATACGCAAGTCTGGACCGCGGAACCACTTCCCGTTCTTCGCAGCCTCACATCCTCAGTCAAAAGGCGCATCGTCCTCAAGGAGCAACAACGATGACAACGACCGCAATGGGACGAGTATGCGTAGAGCCTACCATAGCGTCTCCACAACATCAGCGACCGTGACCCAATCTTGATCGCCCGACCTCTGAATGACCACTAGCCACGTAAGCTTTGGGTGGACGATAGCCAGTGGCGGAGGAGGTGGGCTGGTCGTCGTCTTGTTCACGCAGTCTTTATGGCCAAGAACGCGTATGCTCGACCGACTGCGAGCAAAAGCCGGCTTCGTCATCAGTTCCCCTCGGTTTTCGCTGTAACAGTGGATGTACCACTGTCGGAGTATCTCCCTCTTTTTGGGACGGCAGCGGGACGTGAAGATTAGGCGCTTTACCAAGGGCGGGCGGCGAGAACGGCGCGATATTACGCGTACTGATTCCGTATACCACGCGTCGGGACTAGATGCACAATGACGGCGACCAGGGTCCGTTGTGGTCAGCTGCGCGCCGTCATCGATAGGAATAAAGAAAGATACCCTCGATGGGATGTAGAACGCCGTCACGTCACTGGCAATGAATGCAGTTCTGGCAGCTCCGTGTCGTCGCCGTCAGGTCTTCTCGTCGGAGAATCTTCGTCGTCGTCCCATCGTCATTCGTGGATCAGATAGCAGAAGAAAAGGCTTACAGATGAAATAGAGAGGTTTTGGTTTCGCTTGAATGAGTGCGAACGTAAGAGGAAGGAGATATACGAGGCTGAGAGCAGGTGATGGCGGTGATTTGAGGGAGAGTTGTGAGGGCCAGGAGATCTGCTTTATGTATGGTATGTCGCCCCGCCAGATCTTGAATGTAAACCTGACCTTGCATTCCTTAGGGTTAGTCAAAAAGGACCCCTGTTTGTACCTTTTAAGAGACTCTTACCGGACTTCTTCGCCTTCGAGTCGTCACCTCCGGTGGTACTGCAAGCCTGCGTCTTTACTCCGTGTTATTCACCATCCAGTTCTTGAACCTTGCCTTCCAGCGAAGCCATCGCTATCGCCCAAGGTCGGTATTGCTCCAGATGGCCCACCCTCATGTCCTTCCGCTATTCCGCGAGACCAACCGGTTGTACCAGTTATGACCCCATGTTCTCGGGATTAAGGATGGGTATTCGACTAGGGATCATCGCTCGGTCGGCTCCTCGAAAGTCAACAAACGTCATCAGGGTGGCCCCAATGCTATGTCAGAATAAACCAGTTCTTCGCTCAAACGTGACTACTAGCTCGTGTAGTTTTCTTTGACATCGTAGATGCCAACGTCTGCCTACTGTCAGAAATGCAATTACATTCAACAGTCATCTTTCATCCTACTGCTGTATCCCATCACCTTCATCGATGGATGAACTATTGAAATTGAATAACCCGCCTCGTCAAGCCGAGCACGTTCACTTTTACGGGCACTTAGCTGAACTTTACCTAAATGTGTTCTATGCTCGAGGAACTTTTGGATGAGAAAAGAAGTGTCTAACGTAGGATTCCAGAGGATGAGGACTTCGCGCCGTGTTTAGACGCCGAGAGGGTGGTAAAAGACTTATCCAAACGGAATTGAATATATGTCGTTGGTTCGTTCACAGGCTTGTTATGACCGTCTTCACTGTGGTCATCCCTTTGCTTTAGCCCGAATCTTGACCTGTATCGCGGTGAGATAACATGTCTCGATCTCTAGCTATATTGGGGGTATGGAGGAGGTCTTGCACTCATGCACGCGGCCGCGAATGATGACGGCAGTTGCATCGTCCCGACGGTAATATTAAGAGAACCATCCGACAGACACACTCATACAATACCCTACACGTGTCCGGGTCCGAGCCATCGTTTATTGGCAATGTATGTATGTCTTCAACAACGCACTCATCCGTGGACGCGATGGTCCGAAGAATCAATCCAGACGTGCTGTCCACCTTATACTACTCCTCGTAGGCGCTTTTGGCTGACCGGTAACCGTGTGTGCCACTCACTGCGACCGGCTGCATCCGATATGAAGCTTCCTTCGTCCCCGCTTCCTAGTCACCTTCCCATACACGCGGCTACTGATGGTGACAGATACACAGTGTAGCGTCTTTTGCCTCCTCCCACCACATTCGCACTGCTACTCTTCGACTATTCCATAACAATGGACCCCGTCTCCGTTCTAACGGGTGTTCTGGACCTCACCGATCGATGCATCCAAGGCTACAACTTCTTCAAAGACGTCAAGGATGCGCCAAAGGCGTGCTTGGAGCTGATAGAAGAGCTCGAAATCGACCGGGCTGTGTTAGCGGAGCTACAGGAGCATGTAAACAGAGTGGAGGAAAAGGAGAAGGTTCGGCTGTCTGCGTCGCTGCAGAATTACAAAAGGACCTTGGATAAGTTGGATGCCGTTTCGAACAAGTATCGCGATCCAAAATTCAAGTGGGCGTGGTCGGGCGAGAAGAAAGTCAAGGCACTTTGTGCTGATCTGAAGCAAAATTCTGGGAATTTTCAGCCTCTTCTGATCCAGATAGCGTACGTGTTCTTTTAGTTCATTCGTCATTTGCTAATTTGTGCATGGCTTTCAGGAAAGATATCAGCGAAATGAATAAGTGCTAGGAGGAAGCGAACGCTAAGATTGCGGAAACGAATAAGCGCCAGCAGGAAGCTGATGCTAAGAAGGTAGCCGAGGAACTAGGTAATGTCATAAACTATTTCTAGCACACGGTCTTACTGAAAAGTCTCGTAGCCAAACGTCTCCAGGAGGTCGTGAAATGGCTGGAGCCCCTGAATTCCGAGGCGAAGCTGCGAGGAGTGCGCGAACATCGTCAGCCCGGAACATGCGAATGGCTGCTTTCACATCGCCTGTTTGCCTCGTGGTATTCATCTGGTTGGTTTCTGTGGCTGAACGGTATACGTGAGTGTGTTCACTTTCGACCGACCACGCCATCCTGACACAGACTTCTCCAGCGGGCAACGGGAAAACACTCCTCGCGTAAGGCTTGCATCTCTACGAATGCTTCGAAATCTCGTTGACTCATGTATACAGGTCGTTTGTCATCGAAAATTTGAAAAAAAGGGTCGCTAGCGATGAGATCGTTTTGTTTGCTTTCGCAGACTTCCAGGACGCCCGGAGCACCGATGTAGTCGTATTACTGCGCACACTACTCGTGCAGCTCCTCGACCACTGCAAACCCAAGGACTTCATCGAGGACCCTGACTTTGCCGAATTGGAGAAGACCATGCAACGGCACAGTACAGATCGACCGAGAGTTATCCAACATCTCGTCGGGTTGCTGGGGGGAAAAGCGAGTGCACCTTGGAAGCACGTGTTCATCGTCATTGTTACCAGTAGAAGGGAGCAGGACATCGTCGACGTCCTGAGCAGCGTCCCTACTATCTCGCTCGTTAACGAAACCCAGAAAGTCAAGGACGATATACGAGGATTTATCGAGGTCAAAATGAACAAGTCTTATCTCTCGCTTGCACGTCTTCCTGAACCGGTTCGTGCACGTATCTCATCGACCCTTCTGGAGAAGGCTAATGGCATGTAAGTACTACTATTACTGCCATCTGAAATTCATTGACTTTTAAGTAGGTTCCGCTTAGTCGACTGTCAGCTGCAGTCCTTAGCAGAAGCGAAATTCGAAAAAGAAATCGACGAGATACTCCAAAATCTTCCCACCGACTTAAATTCGATGTATGAAAGGATTCTTCAAAACGTCAAGGAACAAGGCCAGGAAGCTGTGAAGCGTACGCTTTGGTGGTTGGTGGGATCGCATCGGCAGCTACGCCTTGCCGAACTCATGGAGGCCATCATGGTAGAAACGGGAAGAGACTCGCCGAACACGGACTTGAAGCTTCTGAGCGACAAGCATCTTTTGGAGATGTGCTCAAGTCTGGTCCGTCACGAGACCTGGACGGATGTTCTGACGTTATCCCATGCTTCTGTGCAGGTGCGGAACACCATCACTGCGATTGACATCAGGCTGATTCTTCTTGCTAGGATTTTTTATTTTCAGACCATCTCAAAGGAACAGTGTATCATGACTACCATATTCCATCATTCTCATTCCTACACCAACATGTCACTGGCCTTATTTCCGTGTATCTTCAATATGGGGATTTCCAGAATGGGCCATGTAGGACGCAGCAACAGCTTTGCGAGCGCTTGGAAAAACATCCTTTCCTTGTCTATGTCGTTTCAAACTGGGATCTGCACATGGTCAAAATGTATGAAACATGCTCCGAGTCGGGGGAACAGCCCCCCGACATTCACACTTTCTTTGCACTTTCTGATGACTCGGAGAAGAGCGTACTCACTCGGCGTTCGTGCAGACAAGTCTCCTATTTTGGCACAGAGCTGAGATATATCACGAAGGATGGCTCCTCCGAGTTGCGGTGGAACGATGATTGGGGTGATATTTTTTACGAAGATCTCCTTAATGTCACAGAGTCGAAATACGAATCATTGGAAGACGTTGGCAGTTTTGTCCTTCCGTGTTATTGCGCTGGTCCATCCTGGCTAGTAGCGGAAGATGGTGAAATTCCGAGGAACCATCCATGGCGAGACCTGTCAAATACCACCTCTGTTGAAGAGCTGGATTATATGGTCTATCCTCTCGTGTCCGAAGGGCCAGCATCGTTGGTACGGGACCTCCTGCACAACCTTCCCCAGTTCAAAGAGCGCCCGTTGTTCTACTTTGGAACACCCTTGATGATTAGTATATTTGCGGGAAAGCTAGACACCGTAAAAATGCTTGTACAGGACCTTCCCGTCGACGTGAATACTTGCGCTTGGCATTATGATTGCAATCATGAAGTAGTATCACCCATCTTCCTCGCGACCAAGTATGGACACATTGAAGCAGTCGAGCTTCTTTTGCAGCACGGTTCGGCCACTGTATTTTCCCCTGAGCCACGCCCCGAGTGGTGCCCAGAACGAGAACCAGAGGACGGTCTTAGCGACATCATCATTGGAGCTGCCAACTACGGTCGTGCAGACATTCTTCAGATTTTGATCAATCACGGGGTCGATAAGAATACCAGGTCCAGCATCAGTGGCAATACTGTCTTGCATGCAGCCATAAGGTACGGTCATCTTGACAGTGTCAAAGTTCTTGTCGATGCAGGCTGCTATATCAATCCTCGCATCAGCAAAAGGGCAACTTCGTCTTTGACAGCTTTGTCTTTTTTTAGACCACTTTCGGCAGCTTTATCTTTGATATGACATCTTGATCTTGGGCAACCCGGATCTTTCATGTCTTTATGATCTTGCTCTCATCGCTGACTCTTTCATTGTTCCCTTACCTGGATTTCTCCTAATGATGCTCTGAATGCTTGATTAAGATGCTGCACTGACTGTTTACTGATATATCGGCTGAGAATTCTGTTCTCCGTTGGACCATAATATTATGTACCATCGGCATGCAAGTCCAAAAATTGCTAAGTCATTTTGAAGTCCGCCCGGGGTATAAACTCCGGGGTCCGTGCGTAGAAGCCAGATCAGTATCACGCAGTTCCACGTGATGTTGAACTTCACGATGCGGGCTGATGCGGGCCTGGCATTTCTTCATTTCTTCCTCCTTCCTCCTACTACCATCCCCCCATTGCTTCGCTTCACTCCTTACTCGTAGCTTTCTCGTGCAGCCGTCACCGAGACGACCTTTGTGGCTTCAAATGGTGCTTCCATAGCCCAGCCATATGCATGGTCGCGGGCAGGTCCTAGTGGGCCACTGTTACTGCAAGGTCACTATTGATCGTCGTTACCTCTCCCTCAGCTGACCAAAAATATGCTGCTAGATTTTGCCTCTATTGATCTGCTCGCCCACTTTGACCGTGAACGCATTCCAGAGTGTGTCGTGAGTGCGCTTGTACGGTGTTCTAATGTGATGGACTAACCGGATCCTAGGTCCATGCTAAGGGTGCAGGCGCACATGGGTACTTCGAGGTGACGCATGACATGAGCAACATCATGCACCTCTCTCTCTGCCCTCCAACTTGACAGTGGTAAGTGAATTGTTTGCACTGCCGGTAATCCTCTGTTGCTGACGTCGTTCGGTTCATAGGGATGCTCAACGACTAGTGCACAGCACATCAAGTTTTGCAAGGGGTAATGTTTTCCCCCTTCCTTTTATATCCTTTGCTTACCATTTCAACGAGTCAGGCGCCGCTCAGCCCAATGGTATGGATCTCAAGAGCAGGTTCTCTTAGGTGACAGTACGCTCGATCACACGGTGGTCATTTACATTGACTAACTTTTTCCAGGCATCATATGTTCCCTCAAGCATTGGGTCAGGATAGATGGGGCCAAGGACAAGGCTCGGGCGATGGTGTCAAGGGTTGGTGGCTGGTTGTATTAGGGTTATCTGTTTATGCTTGCTGTATGCACATTATGTACATGTACTATGTTTATCCCAAAGACTAATATACTTATTGTGCTCTTTTATCATTCCAATGCCATAAGATCTGAAATATATGAAAGATGTTGCACCTTACAGGTCCTCAATCAGTCTTTCAAAGAGTTGGTCTGCTTGACAAGACAAGGTACCTGTCTTGTGAAATACATTTTCTTCTTGTGGAAAGACGTTGTATTTTGTATCTTTCAAAGCTTTTACGACTTTAGAAAGTACTGAAAGACCACAAAGATGAAGTGACTGTTTTGCTGATGCATTCTAAAGGGAAAACACCCCTTGATCTTGCTCTGAACCAACGGTCTTTGGATCTTGTCCAATATTTGCTAGGTAAGGGCGCATCATTTGATCAATGCTTACCTCAAAACTTTGAGGACCTGGAGTGGGCAGTTGGAGAGCCGTGGTACCCGGAGATGCGACAGTATCTGGTGACACCCGGAGGTGGCAGCCCCAAGTCGCAGCAGGACATTGAGAAAATAGTGCGCCTCTTGGAAAAGCAGCTTTCTTCACCACCACCACATATCATCCGGGCTATCCTTGATTTTGCTGACTTGTGGGTTGTGACCCCCACTGAACGACATGAGTCGACCATGATCGATGTGGACGACCCTCGTGAGCCTTATATTTCTACACTACCGATTGCTGGTGGCCCAGAAAACCTGGTTCGGCGCATTGTTTTCATGACATTATCCGCCGAAGAAGGTGCATGGTCAACAGAGTTGGGGTTGGGATTCAAGAGGCACACCGGAGGCTTATATTCTGATTCATCCACTTGGTTTGAAGCTGGAGTAGAGTCGAGCCCTGGCGTGTTCATGCAAATTCAGGATAATGTCAGCGCTGACAAGCAGAGTCGGACTCATGTCAATGTATGGGACTATCAGGATGCCCTACCTTCCATCAAGGAATGGATGTCAAAAATCAAAGCGGGGAATAAAATCTCTGTCTATCTGAGAGCGGGATATGCATGGGACAATATTGTGAAGAGTGTCAAGATAACAGTGTATACATCCTGTGTCTAAGACATCCAATAAATATTCCGATACCTATCCTAAACGGTAACAATCATTTCCCAATTGGTGTCTCGATGCTAGTCAGGACTGGTGAACAATCTATCAATGCATGCAACCAGGCATTCTAAGACAGCTGGTAAAAGGTGCATCGCCGCATCGGGATTTGGAGTGATAGCGACAGTGACAATCTCGAGGACTTGCGTAGGTAGGGCATGTCATGGCGACGACAGGTTGGTTGCCACCTCGTTCAATACGGCCTTTGCAAATTAAAGACATGTATTGATACACCTGCTGGGTGTACACCCTGTAAAAATGCATGTAAATGAACATTTTACAGCAATACAAAAAGACTACATTGTAAACCTAAGTAAGAAACACAGAGTAAGAACTACAATGTAAGGGAGAAAGCACCAGGGAACTTAGAACCAGGTTGTTCTAACGCTTAAATCGAAGATCGGATATTCTACCCGGAAGGTCAAAAGCCCAGGCTGTGTGACTCACATAGTGTAAGCACCCGGCATCCTGGCGGAGGTATCCGATCACAGAACGCTGGATCTAATATGATTGATCAACCTGGTAGCCGGCGATGAGCTCATATCTGCCAGGCAGAGAGTTCATACCCACCTGGTTGGGTCAGCAAGTGTCTTAGTCAGTTGTAAAAGGATTGGAAATCGTAGATAAGTAGAATGGTATAAATACAGGTCATGTAAATAGCGGGGAGGAAGGTTTTCTGACCCCCGGAACGCTACCAGGCAAATAGTACGGGTTTATTGGTTAAGAGCTTCGAGTCGTAGACTCACCTGGAATAGAAATATTGTGACCTGGTCACTTTGTGTGTGCAAGAACAGTTAAGAAAGCGAACCGTACAAACTAGATTCAGAAAGACAGACCCGAGAAACAGTTCAGAACAGTCAAGAAGTGTTTAAGTCGCAACCAGGCGCATTGTATCAAGTTAGAAACTGCACCAGGCAGCCAGCACAAGTTCAGAAACTGCACCAGGCAGTCGTTCCAAGATAGTTTGAGTTTGTGTTCAGTAACACACCAAACTTAGAAGTGATCCAGCAATATATCATCGAACCAAATCTATTTTATTGCTACCCAGAACGTTATCTACAGTACAAACTTCGTAACCAGGTATATCATACCTCCCTTCGAACCGCAATTCCTAAGTGTTTGTGTGGTGTGTAGTGTGTTTAGGCACATTTTGCACCCATAGATAGTTAGCACCTTTCAGTATGCTCGACAGACTGCAAGGCTAGCAAAGTCGAGCTCCGACATAGCTGGGCCTTAATGCTGGAATCACCACTATCTGAGTATCGCTGTCTGTTTGGATGACAGCAGGATGGGACGATGGCAGTACATGGGGACGGTGTGATGTATAATGGTGGTGAACAGGGACCGTCGTGGTTGGAATAATGAGAGGCGCCCCCAACATAGCAAAAGACTGGGAATGCATGAGTGTTATATAGATGTTTCCTGAGCTGACTAGGGCAAGAAGTGTGTCATTTGACGGGATGCCTTGCTCTCCTTGCAATGATGGCAATCCTTCTGTTGTAGTGGACAGTGACATTTGGACCAGGCAATCATTGGGTGCACACAGCAAAGGAGATGGTGTATCTCTGAACAAAGTCAGCATGATAATACAGTATCAGTTACTAGTCAACACACCTCAAATATGTGATGACTGGGGTATACATCCAACCAGACGAAGTTCACACACCTGCTTCTCAGCTGCAGCTACCATCCATCCTTCTACTCAGGGCTATAGAACTGCCTGACGCAGCATGCCTTCAGTGCCTCCTCGATGGTAGTGTCATCCTGGCCACCAGGAAAATGGTGCAAGGTTGGAATGACTTAGAGTTATCAACACAGAGAAAGTGCAATGAATAGAGAAGGCAGATGGATTTGGTGTTCACACTAGTCCCTGGCTGATGTGGTCCCAATAAAGAAACTGTAGCAGAAATTTCAAAGTCCAGCACCGGAACCGCCAATATATCTTTACTACCACCATCACTGTCTGGGCTACGACAACCTCCAACTTCGTTCTGTAGACTGCGACTGTCTGCCTACCTGGTGAGTCAATTCCAGTAATTTTGTGGTAGAACTTCTCACCAAAATTCATTCTGCAGGAACCATATAGCCCTCGGTCGACTCTTACAGCGGAGCAGCAAAGCAACATGAAGGATTTCTGATTGGCCATCGTTCACCATTGGCTATGATATACTATGGCAATGCACAGATAAATAGGAGATTGAATGGACAGCGAAGGTAGCTGGTGTCCTGTGAGCAATTTATTCTCATTCCATTGCGTTTATAATCTTATCATTGTTCAATACGGCTAGGTCAAAGTCACCCAACACTGTCAAAATATTTGCAATATGACTCTGTATGAATGGTAATTCTGAATCTGCACTGACTGTGTTAGGCTCTGCCTGACACATGACCTTGTTAACGTAAGGCGTAATAGAGCTGACTCGCGTTCGGTCAATCACTCGTATTAGCGCTTAGTCAATTGGTGCTAATCGCGGTATTGGCAAAGTAAGATAAACTTTAGTTCGAGACTGAGGATATACAGACGAGAACTACGGTATTTATATACTAAACGTTGGAATCTAATAATAGCATCCGTGCATGGTGTCCATCAGGTAACCATGCATGAAACAATGAAAACGGTGTGTCTAGCGAGCGATAAGCGCGCGCCGTAGTAACGGGTCTGAAGTCGTTCAATATAGGCGTGGTGATCGGTCCGTGATCCGGGAGATAAGTGATGAGCGCCGTAGATAAGATGAGATTAGATAGGCGCTCGAGAGATAAGATAAGGAAAATGGAAAAATCGTAACATTACCCTCTCGTTAAGGCAGGCGTCCCGACTGCCTAGGGCTCTTCTGCGGTGTCGAGTTGAGAGTCGTACTGTGCGTTCCAATACTCCTCTAGATATTTCTCCCATAGGCTGACGTCGGGATTTAGAACCCATTTCTGAGTCCCGTCTTCGCGTTGAGCGAGGTATCGTACGTCCCCATCAGGCGTATACTCATGGTCGAGCACCATTGCGAGCGGGGAGCGAGGTTTCGTTACGATTTCTCATATGTCCTGGCCTTGCTTTCATTTGGCTTTCTTCTCGTAGTCGGCAATCGCTTCCTTTGCATTGCCCATGTCTATCTCGTGTACCCAGGAATTGTGCTCCCGAGTCCAGCCGACCCACTTGATGAAATAGTGGATGACCGTCTTCGATGGTTGTCCTCGTCGTCCTCGGACTTTGGACGACTTGGAGTCGAGGATCTCCTCGATTTCGTACTGTTCTTTGTTTTCGATGAGGTCAGGTGGTGGCGGTGGCGGTTGTTCCTGATTAGGGAACGACGGCGGGATATATGGAGTGAGAAGCTTCTCGTTGAAGCGCGGGTGGATCTTCCAATGAGGAGGGAGCTTGAGCTTATAGGCGGAAGCGCCAGCTTTGTCGATGATTTCAAAGGGACCGACTCGTTTGTCGTCAAGTTTCTTCTTCGGTCGTGGGAGGTGGAGGTTAGTCGAATCCAACCATACACGATTTCCGGGCTGGTAGTCGACTGCATTCCTTCTGTGCTTGTCGGCTTGCTTCTTCATGCGTCCCGCGGCTGCTTCTAACGCGTCTTCGGTCTCCTTGTGGATCTTGGCCATGGCTTCAGAGAAGTCGGTAGCAGCGGGTACTTCGGAGTTAGGGGTGCGCGGGGAGTCGGGAAGGTTTCGGGGGTTTCGGCCGTACATCACCATGAATGGGCTTTTGCCGGTGGCGGAGTGTACTCGGTTGTTGTGCGCGAATTCTGCAATGGGCAGCCAGTCAACCCAGTCGTCTTGTTGGTGGTTGATGAAGATCCGGAGATACTTTTCTACCTCCTGGTTGACTCGTTCTGTCTGCCCGTCGGTCTGCGGATGGAACGCAGTGCTAGCGTTCTGCTTGATGTCGAGCATTCGGTAGAGTTCTGTCATGAACTTGGAGACGAACTGCGGGCCTCTGTCGGATATGACGACCTTTGGCATTCCGTGTCGTGCGTATACGTGGTCGCGTAGAATGCGAGCCCATCCCTCGGCAGAGAGATCCTTGTTACAAGGGACGAAGATGACGCCTTTAGAGAATCGGTCTACTACGACTAGTAGTGCATCGTATCCATTGGACTCAGGAAGTCCGGTGATCATGTCGACGGAGATGTGAGTCCATGGCTCCGTGGGGATTGCGTTCGGATGGAGAGGCGCTGCCTTGGCTTGGTTGCTAGACTTGGTCCTTTGGCAAGTTTCGCAGCCAGCAATGTACGCCTCGACGTCCTTTTTCAGCTTTGGCCACCAGTACTCGCGCAAGACGAGTTCGCTGGTCTTGGCGACTCCGGGATGCCCGGCGGTGATGTGGTCGTGGCTGCGAGCGATGATCTCGCCTCGAACAGCCCGATGCTGCGGGACGTAGATATGGTCTTGGTAATATAAGATCCCGTCCTTCTCGGTGATCCCTCGTTCGTGTTCAAGGGACGTGGCAATGCCCTTGTCCCAGAGCTCCTTTTGGCATGTTACCTCCATGATTCGGGAGTTAGCGTCGGCTGTCGTGGGCATGATCATGGCCTGGAAGTGTTCGGGAGACAGTACTACGATGTCGCCGTTATCGTCTTCGCCTTGGTCGTGATCGACGTGGTGACTGAGTAGGTCTGCTTTGACATTGGCGGTTCCTGGTTTATGCTTGAGTATGAAGTGATACTCGGCCAGTTCCGTTACCCAGCGCGCTTGACGGCGGTTCAGCTTCTGTGGTTTGCGGAAGTACTGAAGGTTCTGATGATCTGTCCAGATCTCTACGTCTTGTGCTGCGCCCATGAGGTAGTGGCGCCATTCGCTGAGCGCGAGCATGATCGCAAGTAACTCCTTGTCGTAGATCTCGTAGTTGCGCTCGGTCTGAGTGAGCGCCTTGGACATGAACGCTACGGGTCTCCATTTGCCGTCTTGCTCCTGACTGAGTACGGCGCCGATGGCTCTGTTGCTCGCGTCTGCCTCTACTCTGAAGCGTCCGTCTTTGTTCGGGATGGCGAGGATGACATCCTCAGCCATCTGCTTCTTCAGTTGTTGGAACGCCTGATTTTGTGCGGCCCCCCACGTCCATTCTGCTTTTCCTGTGAGCTGGGTCAGGGCGCATACCACCTTCGAGTAGTTCTTGATGAACTTTCGGTAGAAGTTGGTGAAGCCAAGGAACAATTGAAGTTCCTTTTTCTTCGTCGGGGTCGGCCATTCTGCTATACCGGCGAGTTTGACTGGGTCCATTCGTACGGATCCTTCGCTGATGATGACGCCAAGGTACTCCATTTCGAGGACCTCAAACTCGCACTTCTCTGCTTTGAGGAACAACTTGTTCTCTCGTAAGCGTTGGAGGACTCGTCGTACGATGTGTCGGTGTTCGTCGAGGTCTTTTGTGAAGATAAGAATGTCGTCGAGGTAGATCGTGACCTCTCCTTTGGAGATGAGATCTTTGAAGATGTCGTTCATCATCCATTGGAATGTTGCGGGTGAATTGGTAAGTCCGAAGAACATGACGGTGGGTTCGAACAGGCCCCGATTCGTACGGAAGGTGGCTTTTTCTTCGTCGCCTTCCTTGATCCTGACGTTGTTGTATCCCCAACGAACGTCGAGCTTCGAGAAGTACTTAGCTCCCTGAAGCTTGTCGATGAGTTCTGAAATCAGCGGGAGCGGGTACCGGTTCTTGATCGTCATCTCGTTCAACTTTCGGTAGTCCTGAACGGGACATAAGGAACCGTCCTTCTTTTTGACGAAGAAGAATGGCGAGGCGAACGGGGATTTCGAATCGCGAATACGACCAGACTCCAGGTTCTCGTCGAGGAACTTGTCTAGCTGTTCCTGTTCGTTCCGGTTCAAGGGGTAGACCTTGCAGTCGAGGGTAGACTTGGCGTTGGGGACTAGCTCGATAGCATGATCCCAAGGTTTTCGCTCAGGGAGTTCGTCGAAGTTCTCTTTCGAGAATAAGTCGCGGAAGGAGCGGTAGTCGGGAGGTACCATCTCCTCGAAGGTTTTCTGGGGTTTTTCAGCGTTGGCGGCGGCGGCGAGATCGTTGGCATGATGTACTGCGCGTATCTCATATTCTTCCTCCATGTTGACGGCGAGAATTCGGTCTCCATCTTCGAGTTCGTCCCATGGGTCGTCGGGATCTGCATTGGGGAGTGGGAAGGGGTTCTTGACGCATTGACAGCGTCCAAATAGAATCGTCCCCGTTTTCCAGTTGACCGTCGGGTTATGACGTTTCAACCAGTCGTGTCCGAGGTAAAGATCTCTCTTTCCCAAGTCGGTGACTGCGAAGTCGATGCGTTCACTATGATCTCCGATCTTCATTCGGCATTCCACGTACTCGGTGATATCCCCTGCGGCATTGCGAGTGCCATCAGCGTTGTACACGACGATAGGCGTGGGTATCTTTCGTGTGTCGAGGTTGTGTTCCTTGACGTATCGTCGGTTGATGGCGCTGGAGGTACAGCCGCTATCCAACAACCCTCTCGTTAGGAGAGTCTTCGTCCCTGTGCAGGGGTTCAGCTGGACGTCGATGGTGAAGTCCCTATTGCTGGATCGTGCCCTCCGAATATAGAGGGGCGGCTCACGGAGCTGGTAAAGCTGCTCTCGGGCTGTTTCTCCCCCAAGGCGTAGCGTGGTGAGGAGTTCGGGGGTGAGTTCGGGGGTTCGGTCCTTGTGCGCCCACATGAAGAGTGCGGCGCGAGCGGCGTTGTCGTTTCGCGCTTCGCGGATAGCGCGGAGTGTCCAGTCTACTTCGAAAGGCTTGAACCATCGACCCTCATCCGTGGGAGGGGCTCGGGATTCGGTCGTTGGTGTCGTCTGCGCTTTGACGATAATCCGGGCGCTTTCTTTGGCGAGCCAGATCTGGAACGCCGTATCGTCTTCTTCGTCGGGAACCTTGATGATAGTTACCTTGGGCCCCCTTTTTACCGCCTGGGCACTAGCAGCTTCCTCCTGCGGCAATGATGGCACCTTCGCCCTTCCCTGTTCCTTCAGGGGCGGGATGCTACGGTCCCGATCCGAGTGTATCAGACGACCGTCCCCTATGTCGAAGAGTCGATCGGGAACAGAGGGGCGAGCTTGAACTGCGAACGCGGGATTACCAGTTTCAGCCCCTGATTCGTCAGTCTTAACAGCGGCCTGCCTTTTTATCCCCATCCCAGGGCAAACAACAGCCCTCGCACTCATCAGAGTTGTCATCGGTCGGCCATTCTTCTTGTTGCCCGGTGACAAGGGAATTCTCCCTTCAATCACCTTTGGTGGTCGTCCTATTGGCCCATCCGTCATGCGGGGCAAGCTCGCATTGTCGATGGGTGTTGCTGTGGTGGGCAACTTATCGCCTGACTCTTTTGCCTGTTGCCTTGCGGCGCGTGGGCTACTCGAGCGGTGGTTAGCCTCAATGTTGGAGGCGTCGTGGGGGTTAATGGCCGCGTCCCCCTCCTCGTTTGGAGAGGCGATTGAGGCCAAGTCATCATTGTCGTCGCCTTCTACCTGTAGTAAGGCATATCGGTTTTGTGATTCTGTAACTGGGGTGCTAGTCGTGCGGGAGACGTTAAAAGCGATAAAATTGCGGGCGGGTATAGCCGAATGCGTATGTAAAATGTCTGTGTCCGAATGCGTTGTAAAACAAATAGGATTTGATGAAGTACCTACGAAAGAAGAGTGAAACCGTCCAGCGGAAGACAAGCGCGCACCAGTATGTAAGTCCTTGGCTGTTGTAGGGGAATCGGACCCTAGACAGCCGCTGCTTTTACCTCTTCGACTTCTTCAATCTTGGACTCCATCACCGGTTCTAGTGCGCGATGCACTGACCGGATATCTCGGAAGTCCTTCTTCTTCGGGCAATCCTTGCTCAGATGCCCCTTCTCCCCGCATCGGAAGCACAAACCCTTCGTTTGTGCGTTGCTGATGTCCATTGGTTCTCCCGCCCCGCCGAAGGTCGTTCCGACCACCGTTCTCCAGCGCCCTTGTGCGTCGCGGCCACCTTTGTCGCCTCCACTGTTCGTCGGCTTAGCCGGCGGCGAACTTGTCGCGCCACCTGCATGGAGTTTGCTGGTGGCGGTAGTGGTGTGGCCCTTGGAGGGAGCGGTGCGAGTGTCGCGAGATCCGCCGCCCATGATCTGGTCGAACGCCCATTTCTTTTGGCGCTCTTCGTACATTGCGATGACGCGGGCCTTCCACTGCGGGTACGTTCTGGGAACGTTCTGGGCCGAGAAGGCGATGTACTTGGTGAAGGACTCAGGTACTCCAATTCGTACGGCCTTGACCATTACTCCTTTCTCGTCCTCGTCACGTCGCCTGTTCGCCATCTTTGCCAGCTTCTCCAGTTCCTGGAAGTAAGCGGTGGCGGGGCCGTTGCCCATTCGAAGCTCGAACATCTTCTTTTCGTGTACTTCTTCCACCGCCGAGTCGCGGAATTGTGCGGAGAGAAGTTCCATGAACTCCTCGAAATTGGGGAGTCGGAAGCGAGCTGGCTCGTCGCCCCAAGTCGCAGGGCTCCAGAAGTCGGCTCGAAGGTGAACCCACCAGTCTTTGGCGGTTCCCTCCAAATAGGAGGCGGCAAAAGTCGTCATGAAGGATGGGAGGGTGAAGTACGGGGCGAAAACCTTGAAGTAAGAGAGGCAGTCACCGACGAATCGATCGATATCGTCGTGGTTCCCTTTGAAAGGGGCGGGGGGACGGAGCATGACTGGTTTCACCCCGAGGAAAGCGGCGTCATCCGGGGCTTCGCCTGTCGGGTTTGGAACGGGGTTTGGTCGTCCGCGCCCTGGTGGCGGTCGTGGGACCGACCACCGATCCTTTCGGTCGCCTAAAGGCTTGTGGTTCTCGGGGATCGGGGGTCGTCCTTGATCGGGGTTCTTCCCCTTGTTGTTCAGATCGGAGTGGAGAGGTAATCCCCACTCGGCGGCGTGATCTCGATGGTTCATTTCCAGAACCTCGAGTTGCTCTCGCGTCTCTTCTATCTTTCGCAGCTTTTCTTCCGCCTCCTCTCGCGCTGCGCGTAGTTGCTCTGTCGTTTTGGCGGGTTTCGGCTGAGTGCTGCCTCCGGTGCCGTCGTTGGCTCCTCCTAGGAGGAAACTGGTCTTTGGTCCCATATAGAGACCGGGGAATCGTGGATCGCCTCCCATGGGCGGTTGCTGTGGGCGCCCATAGGGGTTGCGGGGTGGGGAGTATGGGGGTCGGTATGGCTCGGGGAAGTAGGGAGCGTTGCTGTACTCCCACTGCATTTGGTTGGGATCCTGATTCATCCAGCCAAACGTCTCTTCATCGTAGTTGAAGTCGTCAAAGACTTCAGACGGTGCCGTCCAGGTCTGGGCGGTCTCCCTCTGCCAATGATAGGGCGAGTAGGGTGTCTGCCAGCTCCTGCTGCTCGGCCTCGGTCCGGGGGCGAGCGTCGTGTATGATGTCGCCGGCGGAGGTTGCGTACTCCACTCTTCCTCTATTGGCATATATTCGAGCCTGAATGGTTGCGTCCCTTCCTCAACGTGGGAGTGGGGGACCTCTCGCGACTGCGAGGTAGTAGGCCATGGGGACTCTTTCCTCGGGGGAGAAGAAACGGTGTCTCCGCTCGAGGTCGAGTCGTCGGATCTCCCAGGCCTGAGATCGGTAGGGGCCGAGGATGGCTCGGTCGATGGCGTCCAACCCTGGCCACTCGTAGTCTCTTCCGTGCGGGTTGAGGGGATCGTCGTCCTCTCGTTCTGGGACTGGTGCATTTCCTCCGTAGTCAGAGGAGTCGGAGTCGGAGTCGCTTTTTGGCCAGGGGTCGTCCTCGGGGAGGGGAACGGTGGTGGGATCGGCAATGGTGATGGCGATGCCACGGAAAGGATAGATGCGTTCGGGGGGTGTGTCGGGGCGGGAGCGTGGAAGAGATTCGTCAGGGAGGTTCGTCCTGCCCGGAGGTGGGGAGTCCTCAATCGTGATGACGGGGAGGTCGGGGGTAGGGGAACGGAACCGAGCCCATAGGTACCTGCCGTAGTCCTCGGCCGCCTCGGCGTTATAGGCAGGAGGGGGGGTTCTTGGAACATTGCTGGGCCCCAGGGTCGCGCTACGGGGTGGTTGGTGCTCGTCGGAGGAATTAGGGTGATACGTCGCCCTCCTGGTGGTGGGGTAGGTTGGTCCGGGTTGCTGGTAGGGAAAGACATAACGGGCGGGGAGTGGGTTTCGGGTTTGTTGTCTAGGTCTTCGTCGTATGCGGAAGAGCCTTTTGATGCGTTCTTGGTTGGCAAGAACGACTAGGACTGTGAGGAAGGTAAGGAGGATGGATCCGCCGATTGCGGATGTGATGGAGATCGTTAGGTTGTCGGGGTTCATGGGTCTCTTTCGATGCGGCGATGGCGGTTGAAGAAAGAGAAGGGAAGTCTCGAACTAATTGTTAGGCTCTGCCTGACACGTGACCTTGTTAACGTAAGGCGTAATAGAGCTGACTCGCGTTCGGTCAATCACTCGTATTAGCGCTTAGTCAATTGGTGCTAATCGCGGTATTGGCAAAGTAAGATAAACTTTAGTTCGAGACTGAGGATATACAGACGAGAACTACGGTATTTATATACTAAACGTTGGAATCTAATAATAGCATCTGTGCATGGTGTCCATCAGGTAACCATGCATGAAACAATGAAAACGGTGTGTCTAGCGAGCGATAAGCGCGCGCCGTAGTAACGGGTCTGAAGTCGTTCAATATAGGCGTGGTGATCGGTCCGTGATCCGGGAGATAAGTGATGAGCGCCGTAGATAAGATGAGATTAGATAGGCGCTCGAGAGATAAGATAAGGAAAATGGAAAAATCGTAACAGACCGAGATCAAGGAATGGGATAAGACGTCGACGGAATCAGTCAGGCAGCCAAGAGGTCAGAGTATTTCTCGTGAACATAGATATCTATCTAACAAGGTATTCTAGTCCAAGGCAAAGTGACTCGTTATCCCCTTTGCTATCGATAATGAAAGGCGAAGGAAGAGACGGTGAAGTGTGAATATTGGGTAAAAGCACAAGCTGGTATGTCACTTTAAACATTGCGGTGAAGCCAGCGCTCATCTGTCTGTTCACCGTGGTAGTACCCTGTCCTGTGTCTTTCCTTCTTCCTTGGCCAGCAGCGTGCACATTCCTATTGACTCGGGATCATCCACCGGAACGCTGTTGCCCACCTGCGCCTCTTCAGCAAGCACCGGTTCCACTATACCACTCACAGCACTTTTTTTTCATCTCCATACACAGGCACATTGCTAGGTTTTCCAAGCAGCACATCGCGGTTATCCTCAGTACCTCACTCTACCCTACTTTTGGACCGTCAGTATGAGCAGAAAAGCATGCTGACGGTGAAAGATGCTGCCATGGTAACAAGGTCTTGGTCAATTATCGCTGATAAAGTGAGGATGCCTGTATGTCAGCGCTTCAGCCTTGGTGACTGCTGCACTGGAGGGAATTGTCTGAGAGGATTCTATGCTCACGTTGCAGTAAATCGAAGTGAGTTATAGCCACTGTTGTTGAAGTACTCGACTTCTAATAGTGGTGATTTCGTGGCCTAAGCTGCTTTCTGTATGCGCAAGATGCCTGTTTTTACAGTATATATGACTGTGCGCCTATTGGAAGCTGGGACCACTCTCCTTGATAGAATTGGAGAGACTTCTTGCTTGTTGTCGCATTCAGCTCATCTATATCACACCCTCCTCCGGTACCATTCTTGACGCTCGAATCTCGATCCACAAGGAGAGGCACCCATCATACATGCCGTTGTGCCAGCAGCATCATTAACCAGTGCTTGGCTCATTGACCTCGAACAAGGTTTATCACTTATCCTCTTTCTTTCCTGCCTCTTCTACCAGCTCCGAGCACTAGTCATTGTATACGAAAAGACACTGTTTCTTGTACAAGCACCAAACATCTGGACCTACGAACGTGGTGCTGTGGTTGCGGATTTGCTCATTCCTCCTATTCCTCCTTTTGGCTGCAAGATGGACAGATTATGTGGCATGCAGCAGGAAGACAAGACTCTTTCAGCGACTGAGCTGCTGGTATAACCCTAACCTTACTGTTCCTATAGGGTTCGACTCGATGCAGTTGGGCAGTGCTGTTTTTGACGTCGACAGTCACCGCTCTTTTACATGCTGGCACTCGCATCAGCATCTACTCTTCTAGCGGTAACTCGTTGTCTTTGTCGACTGAGCATAGCTGATATCATTCTTATAGTACATACAGATGAGCGTCCAGCCATTGCGCTATATAAATATCCTGACGGCGCGACCTGCGCACCCTACACAACAAGTAGTTCTCAAGTGTCACTTCCTATAGTGCGGAGACCCATAAACTGTGTCTTTCCTTCCAAATACCCCAACCTAGGAACCATTTCTTGCTCCACCGAAGCCGACATACTGCGACAGCTATTAAATGGCGCATCCTCTGGATTTTTGAGGAGCGACGATGACGATGGCGACGTCTGCAGGGTGACGGGTATTTGTAGAGTACTCCAAAGCATCTCAAAGTTCCAAATCAATGATTGTACATCGGTAGAAAGCCCGTCATATCCTCCTCTCTTGCCGATACTCCCTATGCCAGCCTAGGCGTCGCCGGGCTGTTAGATCAGCTCAACGCCACTCTCGGAACCTTATACACACTGAAACATTCATCTCTATCCTCCATTCTCGATACCTGCATCTCCACCTATGACTTTGGTGCCGCATACAGCCATCTTCGCTTGTTCTGGTACAGCGCCAACTGAAGCACCGTCCAAAGTGAACTGTGAACATGCGAAGAGAAGGACCAGAAGATGCGAGGAGAAAGGCTCATGGGTAACTGGATCATAGACCTGAATATGCCTCCTCGACACGTTTAGGATCTCTATGGCAATCATGGGGTGCCCCATTGGATCGACTCTGACAAGAAACCATAGGCAATATCATACACTTTGGATGGATCCTGAACACTGTATACAAATCAACGCACTCATTAACGCATGCAAATGGCCAGTTCCCATTCATAAAAATGGGAGCTTAGATCTCGTCTGAATCAAGATGCTGAACCTAGGCATGGAGTACGTCTGGCTGGATGTGCTGTGTTTGAGGCGACATGGGAAACAGGAGAATAAGTGTTTGCACGGGGAGGAATGGAAGACTGATGTCCCCACAGGCAGGTATGTGTACCACTGAACCGAGATGGTGGTGTACTACTTCTGTGGACTGAGTGGGCCGTTTAGCTTGACAATGGATGATTTGAATAGTCCCCAGTTATGGCTAAACCAAGCGTGGACTTTGCAGGAAATCAGCAGGAAGTGGATGATTGGTGGAACCACAGGTGACGACGGCGCAGACAGTCGTGGAGCAGGACCATAAGGCCATGCTAGACAGGATCCACGAACACTTAGGGACCCTAGTGAACACCGTACACCGTGTTGATAACGTGTTCAACTTGCTGGTGCGTCTTCGCAAGTGCAAGTCGGAGCATGCGGTGGGTCATGTTGCAGCCTTGATATTCCCTCTTTGGTCCAAGGCGATACCAACGTACAATGCGACGCAGTCATTCAAGGATCTTTGGTTGGCCGTGCGGACAAAACATCGAGGGGATACGTTCTTCCTATATCCCCGACCTGGGAGCGAACAAGTTTGGAGACCGTTGTGGAACCAAGTTATCACTGAAAGGCGTCTTCTGACCGGAAAGGTCAGCCTGTACACGGATGTTGGACGCAACAAAGAGACGAATTCTGATTGGTATGGTGGGCATTGAAGAGGGTCGCGTACAAGGACTGGATACAGACGATTCAAAAGGGCCGTTACAACAAGGGAAGCTAGTCATCAAAGGTGACACCGGAACACTGCATTCACTCGAAATCATCGCCGCTCATCCGTATGCGACACCTGACGATTCATACACCTTGATAGCCAGTGGTTGGAAAAGTGGGACCCGTGTGCCATCAACAGAAATTTATTGGGTCGCCGGACGAAGACTGCCAGAGTGGAAGTTCGAGAAGATAGCGGTGTTCACAATGACAGATGTAAAGGAGGTAAAGAGGTTGAAGAAATTGAGTGTCGTTAAATGGTCAATTCGGAACTATCTTGTTTGATGAAAGTAATATTTTCATCGTTGCTATGTTTCCGATACAGGATAGAGGTTATGATGAAGGGGTTTTCATTTCGTTTCTTAGCACAAATTACAGGATGCCTGATGGTCAATGTGCAGAGTAAGCAGCGAAACGGAACGGTATAGAGAAAAAGTACCTCATTCCTGATTCCCAGGTATCCATTGCGCGGGTGTATACGTGAACTTGCACGCTGGTGCGAACCTTGGCAGCTGTTTTCTTCGTTCGAGAATCAAAGCAGACGAATATTTGATGTAATAACCAGGAATTTCAAATTCTGGATCCGAATCTGGCTGACGGCGCCATGATTGATCTTTGCCACCATCACCATCACCGTCTGGCCTACCACAGCCGACTACTTTGTTCTGCAGTCTGACTGACTGCCAGCATGGTGAGTTGATCCCGGTAATTTTGTGGTAGAACTTCTTACTCAAATCCATTCTGCAGGAACCATATAGCCTCGGTTGACTCTTATGGTGGCAGCGGTGAAGTAATATGAAGAATCGGCTGTCTTTTCAGTGTCGGCTACAGTACACTATGGCAACGTGCAACTATCTGAAGGATTGAATAGATGACCAAGGTGCCCTGTGAGTGATTCGTTCTTGTTTTGTCACGTTCACGATCTTATCATTTATTCAATACAGGCTCAGTCAGGCCAAAGTCACCCAGCACCGTACAAACATCCACGCTACGCGACTCTATATTATCGGGAGGTCTTACTCTGCATTGACCAAGACAAGGAATGGGATAGGACGATGATGGAATCAATCAGGCAGCTAAGGCCATAATCAAAGTCAGAACATTTTCCGTGAATTCTTTTATGTGTCTAACAAGTATTCTAGTCCAAGACAATGTGGCCTGTTATCCCCTTTACTATCGATAACGAAGAAGCGGAAGGAAGAGACAATGAAGGGGGAACGTTGGGTGAACACACCAGCGGGTACGTCACAGCAGTCTTGATGAAGTCAGTACTAATCTGTCTGTTCACCATGATAGTGCTACGCCCTGTCCTACTTCCTTCCTTCTTCCCTGTCCTGCAGCTTGCTCATTCTATCGACCTGCCCACCCTGCGCCTCTTCAGCAAGCACCAGCACTTTCCTCTCCTCTCCATATACGGACACGTTACTAGGAGTTCCAAGTGGCATATCATGTTCGTTCCCCACCAATTTCATGTGCCCTGCTCTACCCTGCAGCTTTTGGACCGACGGTAACGAGGCCTCGGTGGGGACGAGCTGTAATAGATGAGGGCGCCTCGTGTGACAGCCTTGGCGATGGAGGAAATGGTCTGAGAGGACGCTCATGTTGCAGTAGATCATGGTGAGTAGTAGGTTCTGTTGTTAAAGTACTCCAGTTCTAATGGATATCATTTTGTAGCCTGCTCAAGCCGCTTTCTAGATGTGTTTCAAGAGGCCCGTTTTCGCCACGTGCACCTGGGCGCCTGCAAAATGTCAAGTATGATGCGGGACCGCTCTTCCTTATACAGTTCAGATGTTTCCTGCTTCTTGTCTCATTCGGCCCAACTACATCACATCCTTCCCCCGATACCAATCCCGACGCTCAATCCATAGGCAGGGGGGCACACACCATACACAATATTGTGCAAGCGGCATCTTTGATCAGCATACTCGGTTCATTGACGTCGAATAAAGGCTTATACTCTGTCTTTCCTATTCCCTCTCCTCCCAGCTGCGACCACCAGCCATTGTTACGAAAAGACACCGTTTTTCGGGCAAGTGCCAAATATCCGGACCTTTCAACACTGAGAACGTGGTGCTGCGAATGCGATTATGGCATTGGATTTTCTCCTGCATCTTTTCGCCGCAAGACGAACGTATTAGGGTGTTTGTTGTCCATGCTCGTGGGGGAGCATTGATGTATGATGACACTGCATTTCGCAAAGTCGTGTCTCTAGGCATACGAGGGAAGAATCTGAATGCTTGTATGCGTAACGCACATGAACTCACGTCCACCTTGAGACGAGGTGGACTGCATAAGGAAGACCAGACTCGGTCTGCGAGTGGAATATTTCGAGCTGTGGGTATAACTCTAAACTTACTGTTCCTATGGTCAAGTTGACGCAGCTGGACAGTGTTGCTTTCGACATCCACCCTTTCACGTGCTGGGGCTCGCTGCTCTTCCAAAGGTAGTTCACTGTCTTTGTCAGCTGAGCGTAACTAATCCAGCTTTTATAGTACATACAGATGAGCATCTGGTTATTGTGCCATACAAATATCCGACTGCGCGACCTACATGCCCTACGCAATGAGTAGTTCTCATGTGTTATCTCCTATGGCACGGAGACCTATAAACCATGTCTTTCCCTTCAAATACACCAGCTTGGGAACCATTTATCGTTCCACCCAATCTGACGTGCTGCGACAGCTGGTCAAAGTCGCATCATCTTGATTTTCAAGGAACGAAACCACTGGCGACGATGTCATGGCATCGAAAATATGCAGCGCATGCCATATTGTCTCGACGACATCAGCGACTATAACCCACTCTCGGTCGCCCGACGTCTGGATGACTACTGGCGACGGAAGCATTGGGTGGACGATGGCTAGTGATGGAAGGAGCGGGCTGGTCGCTGCCCCATTCACGCAGCACTTATGACCAAGAACACGTATGCTTGATAGACTATGACTATGAGCAAAGTTGAGCTCCATCGTCATCTCTCCTTGGCTCGCCGGACGTAGCAATGGATGTATCATTGTTGGGGTATCTCTCTCTGTTCGGGATGGCAGCGGGATATAGCAGTGGCGCAGTTTAACAAAGGCGGACGGTGAGGACGGCATGATATATTCGCGTACAGATCCCGTATATGATGCGTTGGGATTGGATACGTAATGGCGGTGAACAGGGACCGTCGTGGTCAGATTAACGAGAGCAGCCTTCAACAGGGTGAAAGATGTCGTTGGGAGTAGCTACAAGCCTCATCTATTTGTGAGATGGGCTGCAGTTTGGCCAGTAACTTGATTGTAGGATGACGATAGCAAAGAACTCGAGTGCTGTGTATTCTTTCCTTCGACCGAGGACTGTATCGTTTGCGGGAAGACTCGATGTTCTAGCGAAGCCAGATGTCGATAGCTGTACAGGCCTCTGATCTTCTTAGTTTACTCCAATGATAGAGTACATCTCCCGAGGTCAAATAGGAGAGAGGGCAAGTATTATTGCCGACAATGCCGGGAATAATTTAATTTCAGAGTCCGAAACAAGCGAGGCCGCCGGCATTCATCACCGTTTGGCCAACGACTTCGTTCCGCCCGACTGCCTGGTGAGTTAATCCTTGCGACTTGTCGCAGATCTTCTTACTCAAAGGCAGGGACCATACAGCCCTCGATGAACTCTTACAGCAACATGAAGGATCGGCTGCTTTTCATCATTAGCTGTAACACACTATAGTACGGCAAGGTGGAGCTAAATGAAGGACTGTATTGATAGCAAATCCCTGTGAGTAATTCGTTCTCGTTTCGTCACGTTTTCAATCTCATCGTTTGTTTAATTGCACATTCATCCAGCATCGTGAAATCCTCGCCTTTGTCACTCGATGTGAGCGGAGGAAATCAGTCAGCCAGCCAGGTCAAAGCGTGTTCCGTGAAGTCATCTACACATCTAACAGGTGTTCTAGTCCACGACGAAGCAGGAAGCGCGCAGATTTGAGACGCGATATCGATAGCGATAGACGGAAAAGACGATGAAGGGGAAATGTCGAGCGAAACACTAACAGGTACGTAACTTTCAAGGTCTTAGTAAAGCCAGCACTCATCTGTATGGTAGTGTCGTATCCTGCCCTATGCCACTCTCTACAAATGGATATCGTTCTCTTTGATCTGCAGCTTGCTCAGTCCCATCCATCGGAGCGATATTACCCACCTACGTCTCTTCACCAAGAATCGGTTCCAGCTGGTAACGCTTCCTTTTCGTCCCCATTCACGGGCATGTCGCTAAGTTTTCCAAGCAGCATGCCGTGGTCATCCTCCGCAAATTTCCGGAGCCTATTCTATTCCTAGGCCTCAGCGCTCAGCTTTTTTAGAGCTTTGTTGCCAAGAATGCGGTAACGATAAGGATACCGATAGCCAAAGATAGCGCCACAGTGAGGAAACACGCTCGGGAGTCGTCGGCCGTTGGTAGACATGGACGCCTCTTGTGACAGTCTGGGTGACGACCGCAATGGCGGAAAATCCTCTAAGAGGGTGTGCTCGTCGCGGTCTTCGAGTGAGTAGTGGGTGTCACTATTAATGCGCTCAAGTTCTAATGATGATGCTTTTGTAGCTTGCTCGAGCTGCCTTCCGGACGTGCTTCAAGATCTGTTTTTTTAACGATGTATACGACTGCACAGTGCACCTGGGTGCTAAGCATGATGTGGACCACCCTCCTTGATATAATTCAGATGTTCGCTACGCCATCGCATTCGGCATTTGTTCTCCTCACACTTTTATCCTCCCCGATTCTCCGTAAATCTTCACCACGCATACGACAACTCGGATGGATCTCGGACGATGAGTCGTTGCAATCATGACTGTCATACCGACTTGGGATTGCCCTCATTTTGTCGCAAGAACGGATTAGGCTGTTGTCTTACTCGCACGATGGGGAAACAAGGATGTAATAGGTGCAGCGGTGACTCAAGGAAGAGGACCGATGCCTTGACGTGCAGAAACATTTCCTCGCCTCTACGCTCGATGATAGATTTCGACAGTACAAGAGATTGAAAACATCGGTGACCGGAATATGTTGAGTAGGTATTCTTATTCGATGCAGAGATGTAACACTAACTCTACTTTGCTTAGGGTTAAGGGACACCGAGTCTACAGTTGAACTCGATGTCTACGGTCACCGCCATTTCATGCGCTTCCGCTTACGCACAATGACAGCTCTTCCAGAGGTAGTCTCTCGTCTTTTCTTTTGAGCGTAGCTGATACAATACATAGTTGTAGCGACTGGCCAGTCTACGGTGACGTCGAATAGATATCCCGACGTCCACATAGGCGCAACGAGCAGTTTCCAGGTGTCGCCTTCGATAGCACGGAACCGCACCATAGACCGCTTCAAATACGGAAGTCTCAGATGCCCATACGATCGGATAGTTGTGATGTTATTATTGTATTCGGCCCACATTCTCTGCACACACTCTTCCTTCGGTACCGGTCCCAACGCTCAATCTATAAGGAAGGACACACGTCATACTGCCAGGCTTTTAACCGGCGGGCTTAGCTCATCGAGGTTGAACAAATACTTATCGCTTATCGTTTCCTTTCTATCTCCTCTCCTAGCTCCGAACACTACCCGTTGTATACGAAAAACAGTACTTTTCGTGCAAGCGGAAAGTGTGGCACCACGAACTTGGCACTGCTACGATTGCGGTTGCAACATCGGGATTTTTCGTTCTCCTTCGCGCTGCAAAATGGACTGAGTCGGGCGTTGTCAATAATGTCATGCTCGCAGGATAGCCTTGATGAATGATGACGCAACTCTTCGTATAATGGTGATTCTAGACATACGAGAAAAGAATATCGATGCTTGTATGGGTGACGCACCAAAACATGTCGTGTACACCGACGTGGGGACGAAGAAGACAAGACTCTTTTGACGACCGGAGCTTTTCGAGTTACTGGCATAACCCTAACCTCACTGTTCCTAGGGTTCGACTCGACGCAGTTGCCCAGTGCTGCTTTCGACATTGACGGTCACCGCTCTTTTACACACTGGCACTCGCATCAGCATTTACTCTTTTAAAGGTAGCTCGTTGTCTTTGTCGACTGAGCGTAGCTGATATCACTCTTATAGTACATTCAGATGAGCGTCCATTTGTTGCACTATAATAAAGATCCCGACGGCGCGACCTCATCCTCGGTACTAGATACCGGTGGTTGCACGCAACAAGTAGTTCCCAAGTGTCGCTTCCTATAGCGCGGAGACCCATAAACCGCATCTTTCCCTTCAAATACCCCAGCCTGGGAACTATTTCTTGTTCCACCCAATCCGACGTGCTGTGACAGCTGTTCAAGACCAGATCGTCCTGGTCTTTTAGGAGCGATGACAGCGTTCGAAAGGGGATGGGTACTTGCAATGCACTCCAAAGTCTCTCGATGACGTCGGCAGCTGTAACCCACTCTCGGTCATCCGACCTCTGGATGACCACCGGCCATGGAAGTTTTGGGTGGACGATGGCCATTGACGGAAGAGGCGGGTTGGTTGCTTCCTCCTTCACGCAGCCTTCATGACCAAAAACACGCACGCCCGACAGACTGCGAGCAAATTCAAGTTCCATCAACATCTCTCCTCGGCTCGACCGTACTAGCAGTGGATGTACCACTATCGTGATATTGCTCTCTGTTTGGGACGGCAACGGGATGTGACGACGGCACGGTTTACCAAGAACAAGCTGCAAGGGCGATGCGATATTTTCGTGTACAGACCCCTTATATGACGCGCCAGGACTAGATATGTCATGACGGTGACCGTTCGTCGCCATAGTTGGGAATAACGCTTGCCGGGGTAGAAAGGCATCGCGAGTGATAAATGCAAGTCTGTAGGTCTCTACCCCGCTTCATTGTCGTCGTCGTGACGCTCTCTCGTCGGACGCCCATCGCCTTCATCCCCGTGTCATTTTGATGGACCAGAACGCAGAAGGAAGACTTACCGATGAATAGAGAGGCATTGATTTGCTTGAATGAGTGCGAATGTAAGAGGAAGGATGCGCACTGGTGACAGTAGCGGTTTGGGGGAGAGTTGTGAGGGCCTGGGGAAGGATGGGACTGCTTTATATATGGTATGTTCCCCCTCCAGACCTTGAATGTAAGCCTAACCTTACTTCCCTTAGGGTTAAAGTTCCGTACACATCAAATTTGGCCGGAAGCGTACCTTTCA
This sequence comes from Armillaria borealis, assembly GCA_030435635.1. Lineage (NCBI taxonomy): Eukaryota > Fungi > Basidiomycota > Agaricomycetes > Agaricales > Physalacriaceae > Armillaria > Armillaria borealis. The sequence goes on along the minus strand of JAUEPT010000056.1, from coordinate 43,741 downwards.
CAAATGCCATTCCCCGCAATTCCGACCTCTCCTTAGAAGCGAACTCGTACTCTCAGGATCGCCACCCCCGAGACTGCTTGTTATTCACCACTCAATCTAAACGAATGCGACCGGGTCCGCAAACTGCAAACTACCGTTATCGCACTGCCTCAACAGAAACATCCTCATACCGTCTCTATCCTGCCCTTGCATAGGTCCGTGATTATGGATGAACGGCCGATCTGAGTGACCGCTCGCTCCGCGTACGGCTCCTCGAATATCTATAAAATCAGGGTGGTCGTGATAGGCTTCACAGCTCTGCCAGTGTTATGTCAAAACAGACTTGCGACCAGGACTCCGCTCAAAGGGGACTGATACAAAGAAATGCCCGTTCGCCATCCAGTGCTGACACTCTTTATTGCGCATTATCTGTCCCTTTCCTTTGGTTCGGTATGTGGCCCGTGCTTAACGAATCGGAAGGCGAGATACGCCGTTGCTAGGATGGATATACATGAAGAGCACCGTGGAGAGGACGTTACAGTGAGTGTATTTCTTGGTGCTGTTGCTGTGTTTTGAGACTGGTACTGACGACGACTTTAAGGATAAACGCAGGATCGACAGATAGACTCACCCAAGCGACGATGAAAGTGAAGTACCATGCCTATGTTTACGGGTGAGGTGGGTGCCGTCCAAAAATAAGTCAAGCTCAACCATGAGTAAAAGACTCGACAGATGTCTCATTCAGATATTCGTCGTGTACCCTTTGTAATCTGAACACAGCGTGTTAGTATCCGACATGGGTGATGATAAACGGAGAATTTCTGATTCTTTGGGTAGCGGCAGATCGATCCCTCTTAGTAAGGAAAAGGTATTGGACCGAATTGATTTCGAATATTATTTCGCGGACAAGAAAAATGCAGCGTAGTTGAGAGTATCTAGTAACAGAGTCCCACTTTGAGAATGTATAGCTGGTTCGGAATACAATTTTTGGAGGACAAGGATGACGCCGACAACGCCGAGACAGAAGTTCAAAGTCCGAATGGAACCAACCTCGCTGCCATCACTCTTTGACGTACGGCTTCGTTCTGCGGTAAACAATACCACAAGCTACTGGTGAGTTGGTCCTACAAAATCTTTATTGGATTACTCTTAACAGTTCATTTTCAGGATACTAGCCGTACGAGCTTTCGCAGAATCATCGCTGAGGCCACCTGTGGATATCTAGTCAAGCTCTCACCCACCGCGAAGGAATTCTGTTGTCGTGCTGGCTTGGGCAACGTCGGCAAGAAGAGAAGAAGAGGCGAGACACGGGATGATACGCCCATAGGCAGTTGAGGTGATCGAAGGCCGGTAACAGCGGCGGGCGATGGAGCAGGGCCATACAATCTTCCTATGACACGCCACGGTGACGCGGAGCGGAACGAACGACTTAATACCCTGTGAGCAATTAGTTTCGGCGCGTTGGCAATCTCTCATCATTCGTTTTGTACAGTCAAGTCAAGCTCAAACCAATGACAATTTGCAACTCGATGTGGGTAGAATTCCGACTCTGAATGGGATGGGACTACGAGAGGTAATCATAACACTTGTAGTGAACTTATCGATATCTAACAGGTATTCTAGTTTAAGACGAGGTGACATCCAAGACACAATATCGATAAGAAGGGATAATCATGGAAGGGGAGCATGATGCTCGGCGAAATCAGCGGCGGGTACATGACTTTCAAGGCTGTATGGCTAAGCCTGTGCTCATTGATCTGTCCACTGTAACAGTGTCGTACCATATGCTACAGTTTTTCCTGCCTACTGGTCTTCTTCAACTCACTGCGCGCTCGTCATTCCTGCAAAACATCGCATCATCTACCGGAATGTCGTCGACCTGTGCCTCTTCGAAAAGCACTGTCTCCACCGCGCCTTTTAGCAGCGTCTCCTTTGCGTCTCCGTACACGGACGTGTTCGCTTCAAGCACCCCTTCATGGGCATCTCCTCCCAAGTCCCCCCGCCGCACCCTAGCGTTTGGCGTTTGGACCGTCAGTACCGACATAGCCGTAGCGAGGAGCATACTGATGGCGAAAGATCCTGCCACGGCTGGGACGATTCGTTGCTGGTAGATGACAGGCATATCGTGCGACAGTCTTGGTGATCATCGCGATGGAGGGAATGCTCTGAGAGGATCGTGCTCATGTCGCAGTAGATCTAGGTGAGTAGTAGCCGCCGCAATCGAAGTAATCGAGCTTTAATGGTGACCATTTTGTAGTCTTCTCAAGCTACTTTACAGATGCGCTCCAAGATGTCCGTTTGTATTCGACTGCACACGGTGCCAAGCGTGATGCTGGACTACTCTCCTTGGTACAATTCAGATCTTTACTCGTCGCATTCGGTCCGCATTCTCTGTGTCACAACCTTGTCCCCGCTGATTCTCCGTAGTATTCGCTGGCTCTAGAGTCTAATGGGATCAAGACGACAATACTCAGGGCATGGTGTTGCGATTGTGATACCGAATTCGCGTGACTCTTTTCGCTGCAAGAATGACGGACGGGATTAGGGTAACATTGGCATGCTCGCACCCCGGATAGCGACGACGTGCATTCGCAGGGCACTTCGTGCAGTGGTGACTCAAGGCACATTGGGGAGGACCAATGCAAACGATTCGCAGAAACCTTGTGTGCCTCCACGCTCGACGAGGTAGATCGCAGTGCCAAAAAGGGTCTCATTGGTGACCAGAGCGGCATACCACCAATTTCAGGCGTACGGTAAGTCTTTTTTCCCCAATGCGAGCTGTGGCTCTAACCCTGTTTTCCCTAGGGTTACAGGCCACCGACAGCTGAACTCGACATCGACAGCCAATGCTTTGTTCTGCGCTAGTACTTACACATGAAACTGAAGACAGCTCATCCAAAGGTAATCTGCCATCTTTGTCTGTGAAGTGTAGCTGATGCATGCTTGTAGTGGCGGCAAGTCCACAGCTACATCGAATCAAGATCCCGATGCGCAATTTGTGCGTCCGACCACAACAAGAAGTTCTCAGGTGTCACCGTCTAAACGGCGTCTTCCCCTCGAATACGCAAGGCTGGACCGCGGAACCACGTCTCGTTCTTCGCAGCCCCACATCCTCTGTCAAAAGGCGCATCGTCCTCGAGGAGTAACGACGATGACAACGAACGCAATGGGACGAGTATGCGTAGACCATAGCGTCTCGATTGCCCGACCTCTGAATGACCACTGGCCACGGAAGCTTTGGGTGACGATAGCCAGTGACGGAAGAGGCGGGCTGGTCGCCGTCTATTTCACGCAGCCTTCATGACCAAGAATGCGTATGCTCGACAGACTTCGAGCAAAGGCGGGCTCCATCATCAACCCTCCTCAGTTTCGCCGTAACAGTGGATGTACCACTACCGGAGTATCTCCCTCTGTTTGGGACGGCAGTGGGACGTGAAGATGGGGCGGTTTAGCAAGGGCGGGCGGCGAGGACGGCGCGACATATTCGCGTACATAACCCGTATATGATGCGCCGAGACTGAATACATAATGACGGCAAACAGGGACTATCCAACAAGAGACACCCTCGACGGGGTGTAGAACGTCGTTACTGGTGAAGAATACAGTTCTGGCACTTCCCTTGCCATCGCCGTCACACTTTCTTGTCGGACGGGCATCATCTTCGTATCGTGGTGGACTCTCCTTATTCATGGAGGAGATGGCGAAAGAAAGGCTCACAGATGGATAGATGGAGATATCTTTGCTTGGATGAATGCAGACGTCAAAGAAGGGAGGCGCCAAGGCCAAGAGTAGGCCAATGGAAGGATGGGACAGCTTCATGTATGGTATGTCGCCCTGCCAGACCACGAATATAAAACTAACTTTGCTTTCCTTATGTCAGGGTTTCCTAGTTATTTCCAGCGGATGCGACTTTTTGTACCTTTTAAGAGGTTCTTACTCGAAATTCCGACTTCTTCCCCCTCGGGCTGTCACCGGCAGTTCTTAAACCCTGTTTTCACGCGAAGCCATCACTATCATCCAAAGCCGGTACTGCTCCGGAAGGCCTGCCCTCATGACGTTCCGCATCCCCCAAGATCAACTGATTGGGGTTATGGTTCCATGTGCTCGGGATTAAGGATGGGTAGTCGACTGGGGGTCGTCGGCTAGGCCCGCCTACGGCTCCTCGAAAGTCAACAAACGTCATCAGGGTGGCCCCAATGTTATGTCAGAATAAACCAGTTCTTCGCACAAACGAGACTACTAGCTCGTGTAGTTTTCTTTGACATCGTAGATGGCAATGTATGCCCGCTGTTATAAATGCGATTACAATCGACCTCATGCTACTGCCGCATCCATTAATGCGTGAACTATCGAGATCGAATAACCCGCCTCGTCTATGGGCACCTAGCCGGGCTTTACCTAAATATGTTCTATGCTCGAGGAACGTTTGGATGAGGAAAGAAGCGTCTAACGTGGGACTGGATCCTGCTAGATAATCGTCCGTAGGATTCTGAAGGACGAGAACTTCGTGGTGTTTTAGACGCCAAGAGGATGGGAAAAAGCTTATCCAAACGGAATTGAATATACGCCGTTGGTTCTTTCGCAGGCTTGTAGGAATGTTACCATCTTTACTGTGGTCATCTCTTTGCTTCAGCCCGAGTCTTGACCTATATTGCGGCGAGATAACATGTCTCGATCTCTGGCTATATTGGGGGTAGGGAAGAGGTCTTGCACTCATGCACGCGGCCGTGAATGATGACGGCAGTTGCATCGTCCCGGCGCCAATATTAAGAGAACCATACGACAGACACATATTGATGCAATCATACAATATCCTACACGTGTCCAAGATCGAGCCATCGTTTATTGGCAATGTATGTATGTCTTCAACAACGCATTCATCCGTGGGCGCGATGGACCGAAGAATCAATCCCGATGTGCTGCCCACTTATACTACTACTCGTACGGGCGTTTACCTGACCGGTAGCTGTATCTGCTACTCGCTGTGATCGGCTGTATCCGATATGAACCTTCCGTCATCCCCGCTTCCTAGTCACCTTCCCATCCACACGTCAATTGATGGTGACAGATACACAAGTGTAGCCTCTCTTGCCTCCTCCCACCACATTCGCACTGCTACTCTTCGACTATCCCATAACAATGGACCCATTCTCCCTTCTAACGGGTATTCTGGACCTTACCGATCGATGCATCCAAGGCTACAACTTCTTCAAAGACGTCAAGGATGCGCCAAAGGCGTGCTTGGAGCTGATAGAAGAGCTCGAAGCGGACCGAGCTAGGTTAGCGGAGCTACAGGAACATGTAAACAGACTGGAGGACAAGGAGAAGGTTCAGCTGTCTGCGTCGCTGCAGAATTACAAAAGGACCTTGGATAAGTTGGATGCCGTTTCGAACAAGTATCGCGATCCAAAATTCAAGTTTAACTTTATGACAAAATTCAAGTGGGCGTGGTCGGGCGAGAAGAAAATCAAGACACTTTGCGCTGATCTGAAGCAAAATTCTGGGAATTTTCAGCCTCTTCTGATCCAGATAGCGTACGTGTTCTTTTAGTCCATTCGTCATTTGCTAATTTGTGCATGGCTTTCAGGAAAGATATCAGCGAAATGAATAAGCGCCAGGAGGAAGTGAACGCTAAGATTGCCGAAACGAATAAGCGCCAGCAGGAAGCTGATGCTAAGAAGGTAGCCGAGGACCTAGGTAACGTCATAAACTATTTCTATCACACGGTCTTACTGAAAAGTCTCGTAGCCAAACGTCTCCAGGAAGTCGTGAAATGGCTGGAGCCTCTGAATTCCGAGGCGAAGCTGCAAGGAGTGCGCGAACGTCGTCAGCCCGGAACATGCGAATGGCTGCTTTCACATCGCCTGTTTGCCTCGTGGTATTCATCTGGTTGGTTTCTGTGGCTGAATGGTATACGTGAGTGTGTTCACTTTCGACCGACCACGCCATCCTGACACAGACTTCTTCAGCGGGCAATGGGAAAACACTCCTCGCGTAAGGCTCGCTTCTCTACGAATGCTTTGAAATCTCATTGATTCATGTATACAGGTCGTTTGTCATCGACCATTTGACAAAATGTGTCACCAGCGATGAGATCGTTTTGTATGCTTTCGCAGACTTCCAGGATGTCCGAAGCACCGATGTAGTCGTATTACTGCGCACGCTACTCGCGCAGCTCCTTGATCACTGCAAACCGGAGGACTTTGTCAAGGACCGAGACTTTGCCGAGTTGGAAAAGACGATGCAATGGCACCATACAGATCGACCGAAATTTCTCCAATATCTCATCGAGTTGCTGGGGAAAGCGAGTGCACCTTGGAAGCGTGTGTTCGTCGTCATTGATGCCCTTGATGAGTGCATGCAAAAAAATCGGAGAGAATCTATAGCAGCAATTCGAAAGTTGGCGTCTGCGGGTTCCAAAATGTCCGTTTTCGTTACCAGCAGAGCGGAGCAGGACATCGTCGACGTCCTGGGCAGCGTCCCTACTATATCGCTTGTTAACGAAACTCAGAGAGTCAAGGACGATATACGAAGATTTATCGAGGAAAAAATGAACACCACTTATCTCCCGCTTGCACATCTTCATGAACCAGTTCGTATACGTATATCATCGAGTCTCCTAGAGAAAGCCAACGGCATGTAAGTACTACCATTACTGCCATCGGAATTAAATTCATTGACTTCTAAGTAGGTTCCGCTTGGTCGACTGTCAGCTGCAGTCCTTAGTAGAAGTGGATTTTGAGGACGACATCGACGAGATACTCCGAAATCTCCCCGCAGACTTAAATTCAATGTATGAAAGGATCTTTCAAAGAGTCAAATCAAAGGGCAAACGTGCTGTGAAAATAGTCCAGCATACGCTTTGGTGGTTGGTGGGATCGCATCGGCAGCTGCGTCTTGAGGAACTCATGGAGGCTGTCATGGTAGAAGCAGGAAGAGATTCACCGAACACGGACTTGAAGCCTCTGAGCGGCGAGCATCTTTTGGAGATGTGCTCAAGTCTGGTCCGCTACGATGCCGAGACGGATATTCTGACACTATCCCATGCTTCTGTGCAGGTGCGGAACATCATCGCTGCGATTGACATCATACTGATTCTTCTCGCTAGGATTTTTTATTTTCCGACTATCTCAAAGGAACAGTGCATCATCGTAACTACCATATTCCGTCAATCTCATTCCTACACCGACATACCACTGGTCTTATTTCTGCGTATCTTCAATATGGGGATTTCCAGAATGGGCCATGTACAACATCGCAAAACCTTGCCGAGCGTTTGGAACAGCACCCTTTACTTGCCTATGTCGCGTCGAGTTGGCATCTACATGTTGTCAAAATGTACGAAACATGCTTCGAGTCGCGGGAACAGCCCCCCGACGTTCACACATTATTTGCACTTTCCAATGACTCGGAGAAGAGTATACTTGCTTGGCGTTTGCGCAAACAAGTCTCTTATTTTGGCACAGAGCTGAGATATATCATGAAGGACGGCTCCTCCAACTTGCAGTGGAAGGATGATTGGGGTGATATGGTTCACGAAGATCTCCTTAATGTCACAGAGTCGAAATACGAATCATTGACAGACATTGGCGGTTTTGTCCTTCCGCGTTATTGCGCTGGTCCATCTTGGCTAGCCGATGAAGATGGAATTCTGGAGAACCATCCATGGCAAGACCTGTCAAATACCACCTCTGTTGAAGAGCTGGATTATATGGTCTATCCTCTCATGTTGCAAGGGCCAGCATCGTTGATACGTGACCTCCTGCACAACCTTCCCCAGTTCAAAGAGCGTCCAATGTTCTACTTTGGAACACCCTTGATGATTAGCATTGTTGCTGGCAAGCTAGACACCGTAAAAATGCTTGTACAGGACCTTCATGTCAACGTGAATACTTGCGCTTGGCATTATTGTTGCAATTATTAGAGAAAACCAAGGGTACGGCGGGTTTTGCCGGGTACCGGACCCTTACCCGGGGGGTATGGGTACGGGTTGCCATTGCTGGATGGTGGCTGTACCCGTGCCATGATCCCGGCCCTTTGCGCGGCTATTTTGATTACAGATCAACTGTAAATGATAGATTGGATCAAATTAAATGATTTTCGATGTGATCAAAAAAAGTCTGACTCCGCCATGACTCCGACCCGGCCCGAAACCCATGCGGGTCCCGGGTATGGGTCAGCCGGGTATGGGTCCGGGTCGGCTTCGTGGCACCCGTGGGTTACCCATGGTGATCCCTAGCAATTATGAAGTCGTATCACCCATTTTCCTCGCGACCAAGTATGGACACATTGAAGCAGTCGAGCTTCTTTTGCAGCACGGTTCGGCCACTGTATTTCCCCCTGAGCCACGCCCCAAGTGGTGCCGACAACAAGAACCAGAGGATGGTCTTAGCAACATCATCATTGGAGCCGCCGACTATGGTCGTGCAGACATTCTTCAGATTTTGATCGATCACGGAGTCGATAAGAATACCAGGTCCAGTATCAGTGGCAATACTGTCTTGCATATGGCCGTGAGGTATGGCCATATTGACCACGTCAAATTTCTTGTCCATGCAGGCTGCGATATCAGCCTTCGTTCTAAAGGGAAAACACCCCTTGACTTTGCTCTGAACCAACACTCTTCGGATATTGTCCAATATTTACTAGATAAGGGCGCTTCATTTGATCAATGTTTACCTCAAAACTTTGAGGACCTGGAGTGGGCAGTTGGAGAGCCGTGGTACCCAGAGACGCGACAGTATCTGGTGACACCCAGAGGTGGTGGCCCCAAGTTGCAACAGGACATTGAGAGAATAGTATGCCTCTTGGAAAAGCGGCTTTCTTCACCACCACCACATATCATCCGGGCTATCCTCGATTTTGCCGAATTGTGGGTTGTGACCCCCACTGAACGACATGAGTTGGCCTTGATCGCAGAGTACGACACTCGTGAGCCTTATATCTCTACACTACCGATTGCTGATGGCCCGGAAAACCCGGTTCGGCGTATCGTTTTCACGACATTATCCGCCGAAGGTGTGAGACCTCGTAAACTGCTATAACTTATTAGAGACTGACTGCCCATACAGGATGGCCGCTCCAACTACCCAGCAGTGGCTTATATTCTGATTCATCTACTTGGTTTGAAGCTGTAGTAGAGTCAAGCCCTGGCATGTTCATGCGAATTCAGGATAATATCAGTGCTGACAAGCAGAGTCGGACTCATGTCAATGTATGGGACTATCAGGATGCCCCGCCTTCCATCAAGGAATGGATGTCAAAAATCAAAGTGGGGGATAAAATCTCTGTCTATCCGAGAACGAGATATTGGATCAGGGTCAATGTTGTGAAGAGTGTCAAGATAACAGTGTATACATCCTGTGTCTAAGACATCCAATAAATATTCCGATACCTATCCTAAATGGTAACAAACATTTTCCAATCAGTGTCTCGATGCTAGTCAGGACTGGCAAACAATCTATCGATCCATGCAACCCAGCATTCTAAGACAGCTGGTAAAAGGTGCATCACCGCATTGGGATTCGGAATGGTAGCAACAGTGACGATCTCGAGGATTTGTGTAGGTAGGGCACGTCATGGCGATGACAGGTTGGTTGCTGCCTTGTTCATACAGCCTTTGATTAGAGATGTGTATGCTCAACAGACTGCGAGGCTAGCAAAGTCAAGCTCCGACCTAGCTGGGCCTTAATGCTGGAATCACCACTATCTGAGTATCGCTGTCTGTTTGGATGACAGCGGGATGGGATGATGGCAGTACATGGGACAGGTGTGATGTATAATGGCGGTGAACAGGGACTGTCATGGACCAGTTAGGGATCACCACGGGTAACCCACGGGTGCCACAAAGCCGACCCGGACCCATACCCTGGCTGACCCATACCCGGGACCCGCATGGGTTTCGGGCTGGGTCGGAGTCATGGCGGAGTCAGACTTTTTTTGATCACATCGAAAATCATTTAATTTGATCTAATCTATCATTTACAGTTGATCTGTAATCAAAATAACCACGCAAAGGCCCGGGATCACGGCACAGGTACAGCCACCATCCAGCAATGGCAACCTGTACCCATACCCCCCGGGTAAGGGTCCGGTACCTGGCAAAACCTGCCGTACCCTTGGTTTTCTCTAGTCATGGTCAAAATAATAAGAGATGCCCTCAATGTAGCAAAAGACTGCGAATGCATGAGTGTTATATAGATGTTTCCTGAGCTGACTAGGGCAAGAAGCGTGTCATTTGATGGGATGCCTTGCTCTCCTTGCAATGATGGTGATCCTTCCATTGTAGTGGACAGCGACATTTGGACCAGGCAATGATTGGGTGCATGCAGCAAAGGAGATGGTGTATCTCTGAACAAAGTCAGCATGATAATACAGTATCAGTTACTAGTCGATGCACCTCGAATACTAGTCTGACCGGGGTCCAGTTCGGTCCAGGTTCAGGCACATTTGCTCGAACCTCAAACCTGGACCTCCCTCAGGTTCAGGTCCAAAAGGTTTGGTCCAGGTTTGGTCCGGGTTCGAACTGGGTTCAGCAAAAAATTTCTCCTCGACGTGGTTTCTGTTAGACCCGGACTGCGGTATAACAATCAAGACTAAACAAGTGGCTGTATCGTGTTTGTACAGTCACCACTTGAGTGTCAGATTTGATTGATAACCGAGAATCAAAGATCAAACGCAAAGTCTGAGCAGAGGAGTGAGTCTGAGAGTAAGTTCAGTGTATTGAAACTTTAGCTCAAAGCTGGAGAATATACAGTGAGAGCTACACTACTTATATACTGTTTCTGTACATGCTACTATTGTAACTGTCCTTCAGTAACCATGTGAGATTTGGGGAGAATGGGGAGCACTACTGGAGTTGCGTGGAGCTACTGGAGTTCATGCATGATGTAGCGCTCTGGAGATTTGGGGACATGGCTATGTGACCGTGGTTGCTTGGATAAGCATCAAGATTAGATGTGATAAGATCAGTGCTTTGATAAGATAAGAAAAATAGAAAAATCATAACATTACCCCCTTGTTAAAGGCAGGCGTCCTGACTGCTTTACATTCAGCCCCCCTCTTCCTCTGGTCTGTATCCATCCATGGGTCCATAGTCCTCGCCAAATTCCTCCCTGCTAGCCCAGTAGTAGTCTTTGATCAACTCACTGAGATGTGGGATTTTGTGTTTGAAATACCATGCCATTGTGATGAAGTTCATTCCTTGTTGTACTTGGAACTGTATGTTGCCGTCTTTATGCCTGGAGTTGAGAATGAAAATGGGAGAGTTGTTGTTATCTGCTTTGATAGCATTGGAGTTAACGACGATGGCTTGAACTGTGATCGTTTCTTCTCTGGTTTCCCAGTATTCGGCAATCACTTCCTTTGCATAGCCTAACTCGCTCTCCTTTGTCCATTTGTTTTCTTCTGTTCCGTAGCCTTTCCATGTGACAAGATAGTCTGTGACTGTGTTTGTTGTGTATTTCCCAGTTTCTGGGTCCTTGGGGCCACATACTTTTCGTAGTTTGTGGTCTAGGATGGCCTCGATCCGTATTGTTCTTCATCATTGATGATATCGGGAGGAGGTGGGGGTTCATGTAGCTGGTTTGGGAAAGTGGGTGCTATATATGGCATTAGAAGGGTCTCGTTGAAGACTGGGTAGATTTTCCAGGTGGGCGGAAGCTTGAGCTTGTAGGCTGAGAGGCCACACTTTTCTAGAATAATAAAAGGTCCAACATGTTTGTCATTGAGCTTTTTCTTGGGCCGTTGATGGGCCTAGACTTCTGTGGCAACAGCAATACCAAAACTCGGAATGAGATTGGGCAATTAACGTGTCAACACGGCAATCAAGGCATAGTGTGTGTGTGAGTAGTTCGGTGCACCTCCGTGCAGTCAATTCTTCAATAATGCAAGATACACTGCGACTTTTTAGTCAGCGAAGTAGTACTCTTGGTCAATGAGTACTAATAGATGTTGGCTGTAAGCTGGGAGGGATCTCAATAAACGAGATGGAACAGAATCTGGTATGACTTGAATACCAAGAAGCTGTGAGGGAAACAAGAAAACGATCTAGAAAGTGCGGAAATGGTCTGTAGAATGCAGAAATGATCTGGAGAACGGCTCTAGATGGTAATCCTAGCAAAGAGAGTTGAAACAATGGCAATTAAGGTGCGGAAACTGCGTTGGAAAAGGAAAAGAAAGAAAAGGGATGGTACAAGGGAAGGGCGTGTATGTATGCAGAGGTGAGGGAGCAGGGGAAGGAAGGAAAAAGAAAAGACTATGTCTACCTATGTATATATATGATGTGGCAAAGGATAATATGTACAAGCAATAGCGCTATCTATGAGCCCGCGGGAGCAGATCGAAGTGTCGATCGTGATCAGTAAAGTTGTGCGTCAGCATAATGTTGTAAGCTGGGCTTACACTCTCCCCTACCCAGAAAAGATGGAACCGTTGTCGACAACTGCAACAGCATGAGCGAGCCAGACATCAAGAGCCTCACAGTCTTCAAGTTCCCTACGAGGGAGCCAGCAATCATCTTCAGGGCCATAACCGACCCAGCGAACCAGATACTGGAAACCACGACCACGACGACATTGATCAATAATACGATCAATGAAGTGTTCTTCAAGGCCTTCTTTGGTTAATATCGGGCCAGGACGAGGGTGGTCGTGAGAAGGGAATAAATCAGAATCATTAGGGATGAAAGGCCATAGCTCTGAGACATGGAACGTGTTAAACTTAGCAGGCAAATTGGGGATATCCAGAGTATAAGAAGACAATTGAGGGTTAGCACCAGTTACAAGGAACGGGCCGTCGAATCTAGGCATGAATTTAGCGACACGAGACTTGTCGCCATTCTTATAGTCACGTCGCCGGTGAAATGTGCTCAGCATCACACGCTCTCCCACTTCAAGAGTGAAGTCCTGTCGACGGTGTCGGTTAGCATAGGTTGCCTGTAAGACTTTAGCCTGAATAAGATTATCCTTTGCTGCTTCTGTGTCTGCCAACATCTTTTCAATAATTTGAGCTGCAGACAAATCCTCTTTAGAGACAGACAGTACTAAAGCATCGGGAATCAGGGGAGGAATCAGTCTTGGAGATCGACCCATGTGTAGCTGGAACCCAGAAAAACCAGTAGAGGCATTGACAGTATTCATGATACCGAATCGAATTCTAGGAAGTGCCTTTAGAAAACGCAGCAACTGTGGCTAAGAGAGGGGTACTGCGGCAATAGAGGTACGGAAATGCGGAACGATGGTGATGACGAGGGTGATCCTATGGAGAACAATGCTGAAACAAGCCTACATGGAGGCAATATGATCCTATACTGAACTGGACAATGAAAACGATGGCGACGTAGAAGATGAAAGCGATAAAACAATCCTATGTGGTGAAAGTGAAGCGATGTTGTGGCATTAAAAGACAAAAGCAAGTTATTGACGTGAGACTCATGTATTGGCACAGTACAAAGTGTAGCCAACAACGTTAAGAGAAAGCAAGCAGCAATAGAAACTTGGAGTGAACCGTGGCTGACTGTTAATACCAGAACTGGTCAACTGCACGAGAACTGTGGTCCATTCACTGAGGCTAAACGACGTTTTCTAGCTAATTTTTATACTACAAGTCCGATTTTATAAATAGAATACAAATCTAAGCCTTAGTAAGGCTGTAAGTCCTTGGCTTTGTAAAAGCTGTAGTAAACATATGGTATCTTGACTTCTAAAGTAACAGCAACTCATTGATGTTGCCGTGTATGGATGGAAACCATATGGCTTTCTTGAGTGATGAACGGATCGTGAGGTGCTGTTTAGCTGCAGACTGGTGGGGTATGTCTTTTGTACTGAGGTGTATGCTTGGGTCTACGTCTTCTCCAAGTCTTGGCGAAGTAACAGCCTTAGTAAAACACGGTCTGTAGTGGCCATGTGCTCAAAATATCATGGATGGATGAGTGGCCATGGCAATCACGTCATTTCATTAAGTGATTGATTGACGCATCACTGTGGTGATGAGAAGTGATGCGGCAATTCCATTTTGAGATGATTTGCGATCGAAGGTGCCTTACTGTGATGGAACATGGCGATTATGATGCAAAACATGATGGGATGGATATGGAGCATTGAAGGAGTATGGATGTCATGGTTTTAGGATTGTATCTGGATGTGTGTGGCATATAATGTGAAAATCTGCGGTATTATTGAGAATCGGTAATATGGAGTATATGGGGATTGTAATGGAGTCATTTTGAAGATATTGGGTGATGGATGGATAAATCCGCGAATTCTGAGCGTACAGAGCCTGGAGGCTCATCACCGTGCGAGGTGCAGGTTGGTGGTGTCGAGCCAGACCTTATCTCCAATCTGGTACTCGATGGCGGTTTTCTTTTTCTTGTCATACTGGGTTTTCATTTGAACAGCCGCCTTTTCCAGGGCAGTCTTCGTTTCATCATGTATGAGCTTTATGGTGGCTTTGAATTCTTCGGATGCTGGTGTACAAAGTGGAGCATGGGAGTGGGAGTCAGGTGCGACTCGAGGATTTCTTCCAAAATTGATGAAGAAGGGACTTTTACCAGTGGTGGAGTGTATCCTATTATTGTGTTGAAATGCTGCCAAGGGTAGCCATTCAGGCCAATCGGTTTGTTGGAAGTTGACGAAGATCCTGAGGTACTTTTCAACTTCCTGATTAGCTCGTTCTGTTTGACCATCTGTTTGTGGGTGGAACACTGTTGACGTGTTTCCTTTGATGTCGAGCATTTTGTACAAGTCTGTTAAGAACTTAGATACAAATTGCGGTCCCCTATCAGATATGATGGTTTGTGGCATGCTGTACTTCGCATAGACTTCATTGTGTAAAATCTTGGCCCACCCTTCGGATGAGAGAGTGGTTTTACAAGCGACTGGAATGATGGCTTTGGAAAAACGATCAACAATGACTAGGATGGCATCAAGTCCTTTACATGGGACGAGGCCAGTGACCATGTCAACTGAGATGTGTGTCCATGGTTCGGACGGGATCTCATTTGGATGGAGCAGTGCTTGTCGGGCTTGGGTACTCGCTTTGGTTCTGGTACAAGTTTCGCATCCCTGGATGTAAGCTTCCACGTCTCTTTTGAGCTTGGGCCACCAATAATCGCGAAGGACTAATTCCTTTGTTTTCTTGATGCCTGGGTGTCCTGCTGTAATGTGGTCGTGGCAGCGTGATATGACCTCGCCTCTGATGCCTGTGTCGTGAGGGACATAGATTCTTTGGTCATAATATAAGAGACTGTTCCTTTCTTTGATGCCTTTCTCATGATTGAGCAAGCCAGCAATTCCTTAATCCCATTTACGATGATCGCAAGTTGTGCTTTTAATGCGCTCATGGGTTTCATCAGTAGTGGGCATAATCATGGCTCGGAAGTGTTCGGGAGCTAGGACTGTCACTTCATTGTTGTCATCTTGGCCTTGTGGATGGTCTGCCCTTCTGCTAAGGAGGTCTGCCTTTTTATTGGAGGCGCCTGGCTTGTGGTGAAGAGTAAAATGATATTCCGTGAGCTCGGTTACCCATCACACTTGGCGGCGGTTGAGTTTCTGAGGCTTGTGGAAGTATTAAAGATTCTGATGATCTGTCCAGATTTCAAAATCTTCAGCGGCACCCATAAGGTAGTGCCGCCATTCGTCCAGGGCGAGCATAATTGTGAGTAATTCTTTATCATAAAATTTGTAATTCCGCTCTGTAACTGTTAAGGCTTTTGACAAAAAGGCTACGGGTCTCCATTTCCCATCCTGTTCTTGGGATAATATGGCGCCGATTGTGCCCTCGCTCACATCTGCTTCTACATGGAATTTTCCTTTTTCTGTTGGGATGGCTAAGATTACATCTGTGGCCAATTGATGCTTGAGTTGCTGAAATGCAATTTGTTGGGCTGTTCCCCAAGTCCAAGTTTCTTTGCCTGTGAGGCATGTCATTGGACGCACTATATCACTATAGTTTTTAATGAAGTGTCGGTAGAAATTGGTGAAGCCTAAGAACAATTGTAGTTCTTTCTTCTTGGTTGGAACAGGCCATTCTGTAATGCCCGCGACTTTGATAGGGTCCATGCGAATGGAGCCTTCACTGATTATTACCCCGAGGTACTCCGTTTCTAGTACCTCGAACTCGCACTTCTCGGCTTTCAGGAATAGTTTATGTTTCCTTAATAGCTCCAAGATGCAATGAGTGATCTTCCGATGCTCTTCTAGAGTCTTCAAGAAGATCAGGATGTCATCAAGGTATATGGTGACTTTGCCAGTGGCAATGAGATCTTTGAAGATGTCGTTCATCATCCATTGGAACATGGAGGGTGAATTGGTGAGCCTGAAGAACATAACAGTGGGTTCGAAGAGACCACAATTTGTTCTGAATGCGGCCTTCCACTCATCATCCTTTTTGATGCATACATTGTTATATCCCCAGCGTACGTCTAGCTTGGTGAAGTATTTGGCACTTCCGAGTTTATCCATTAGCTCAGAGATGAGCGGTAAGGGATATCGATTCTTGATGGTCATTTCATTCAGCTTTCGGTAGTCCTGGACGGGACGTAACGGGCCATCCTTCTTTTTGACAAAGAAGAAGGGTGAAGCCATGGGGGATTTGGATGGTTGGATCCATCCTGAGGCAAGGTTTTCATCAAGAAACTTGTCGAGTTCCTTTTGTTCGATAGGATTCAAGGGGTAGACCTTGCAATCTAGCATATTTTTGGCATTTGGAACAAGCTCAATTGCGTGGTCCCAAGGTTTTTGAACGGGAAGGTCATCAAAGTTTTCCTTGGTGAATAGGTCTTCGAAGTCGCGGTATTGTTCAGGGACCATCTGTTCAAAGGTTTTCTTTTCTCTTCCTTCAGCTGCTTTAGCGGCGAGTTCATTGGCTTTGTGTATCGCACGAATTTCAATAGCTTTTTCAAAGTCAATGGCCAGTATGGTTTCTCCCTCTTGGAGTTCCCATTCATTGTCGGGATCTGCATCGGGAAGTATGAATCGGTTCTTTGCACAGTGACAGCGAGTGAAGGTTACACTGCCATGGGTCCAATTGATGCTTGGGTTATGACACACTAGCCAGTCATGTCCTAGAAAGATCTCCTTTGAGCTGAGGTTGGTGATGGCGAGGTCAATCCTCTCACTATGGTCTCCGATCTTGGGACAGAGTTCAGCATAGGTTGTGATTTCTCCCGCCTTATTGCGGGATCCATCAGCGTTGTAAATGGAAATAGGGCTAGCTGTTTTTTGGACTGTGATTCCATGTTTTTCAATGAAGTTGCGATGAATAGAGCTTCCCATACAGCCACTGTCAATGAACGCTTTTGCCTGGATCATGATTGGGTGTTCTATGGTCTCAAGCGTGACTGGGAGGAGGAGGCTTTGTTGAGAGTTCAGAGCGTGGATGAAGTATTGTTTGGGTTTGCGAAGTTCATCAAGCCATTCAAGGGCACAGAAGCGTTCTGATGAATGAAGACCTTCGAGGAGGTTGTCTACGACTTCCTCTGCTCAGGTCTTATGAATCCAGTTGAGCAGTATGGCTCGAGCGCTGGACTCATCCTTCGCATCTTTGATAGCCCTCCAAGTCCATTCGGTCTTGAAGGGTTTCAACCATTCCTGAGGTGCTACCATCAGGGGCATGTGCTTCGCAGCCTCCCAACCCTTTGATACCGAAGTATTGTTGCCAATAGGGCATTCTGCCTCTTTTTCCATAAGAGGACTTTCTTGCTTCGGGGATGGCCCACATGCGTCTGCATCGGTTGCAGCAACCTTGTTCTGCTGTAGTATAAATGAGGTATTGTCTTCCTCATCGGGTACTTCGATCATAACTACTGAGTGCCCCCTATCTATCACCTGGGCACTAGTGACTTCCTGTCCTGCAGCCGCCTTCGTGTTTGCTCTTGGGGCAATCGCTTCCTCATGGTTTTCATCCAGTTCCTTCTGGATCAGAGTGCCGTTGCTGGTTTTACTTCTCGTTGGAGGTCCGCTTGCGGGAAGCGTGTCAGGTTGGGCTTGAACCACGAACACGGGTTTACCAGTCTCCCCTGTTCCCTCCGACATTGGTAGCCACATCTTTATTCCCACTCTGGGACCAAGTATGGTCCTTGTCAGGTCGTCCTCCTTCTGGATCCTTGCAGTATTCCCCACTCGGGAGGCTGCCTCATCAGGGGGTAAGCTTACGCCATAGTCCCCTGTCCCCTCCGGTCTAGTGCAGAGGCTAGCTGTTATGAGAGGTACCACTATGGTGGGTGGTTTATTGCCTGGCACTTTCACGTGTAATGTGCTACTTGTGAGGTGGTTAGTCAATGATGCAGGTTGACTCTTGATGGGGCTCTCTGCCCTCGTTGTAGCCTCATCGTCTGAGACACTTGAGAGGTGTGTATTGCCATCTATAGTTAGTATGGCATACCTATTGTGTGATTCCTGGCAGGGCTGGTTTGAATGACTTTCAGCGAATAGTATTGAATGTGGCATATGAGAAACAAGCGCGTTTACTACAGGTGTATAATAAGTCTGTCCACTATGACTAGAATGTGTACCAGATCCCCCCTTTGCCGAGTAAGTAGAATCACTTACTTCCCAGCGGTGTCTTTTACCTCTTCGATCTTGGAGTCCATCGAGGGCTCGGTCGTCGAGGCTCTTACCTCCTGCTTCTTCCCCTTGTTCCATGACTGCAGTGGGCAGTTCTTGCTGATATGCCCTTTCTGGTGACACCGGAAGCATTCGCCGTTGTTGATGGCGTCTATATCCATTGGCTGTCCTCGACCACCATAGGTAGTACTGGTGGTTGTTGTTTTAGCTGTCAAGGAAGTTGTCGCGCCGGAACTCCCCTTGGAGGTTCCGGCGTTATTAGGCCTATTGGTCGGCTATCCTCTGGTCACCCTGTTAAGGTGCCAGTTGTAGTCGATCTGGAGGACATGGTGTTTCCATTCTTCATAGGTGTCGGGTGGACAGTTGGGCTGGGCATAGATGGTGTCTCTAGCGGTTTTGTGTATCGCTTCTTCAACCATCTTGGCCATTTGCCCCTCATTGTCGATAATATTGGCTTCCAGAGCGAGTTCCTCGAACTTCTGGAAGAAGATGTCGCCCGACTTGTAGTCAGTCTGACGAATTTTCTTGAGCATCTGATATTTGAGTCTGGCGTCAGCGTCAAGGAAGAACCGGTCATGGACCGTTTTCTTGAAGTCGGAGTAGAGTGGGTACCTCCAATGACTGATAGTGTCACTGTAGTACTGTCTCTGCTGTAGGTCCCACCAAACCTGGGCTTCTCCTTCAAATCTGCTAGCGCAGAAGACTACGTGGTGGGGAGAGCTAGTAAGCCAGTGTTGATGTAGCTCAAAGTACATTTCACACTGGTTGAAGAATTGTCTGATGTCGACAGATTCTCCCTTGAAAGGCGCAGGTTCCTGGATGATTTTTGGTTTCAATTCGTTCCAGGGGTTAGTTTGGGTGGTGCCAATGACCCAAGGATCAGGCGGCATTGGCATGCCTGGTCCTTGAGGTAACAATCGCAGATTTGGATCTGCCATGTTGGGTGGTTGGATGACGTCTGGCTCGGCATGTCCTCCTCCGTCTCCCCCAGGATCAGCTCCGCCGGCATATCGGCCGCCCATTGGATGCGATCCGGCTGGACCACCTCTGTGTGTGCGGGGTTTTAATGGATAATCCGGCACTGTGGCATGTCGTGGCGGAGTGTCAGGATCGAGCAGCATGGGTTCCGGCAAGTCAACTTGGGGGGGTTCATATCCCGGGGGAACTTCAATTCGTTCATCCCAAGGATGAACTCGATTCCATGTGGAGGTGGCATGTGCTGCCGCTTCTTCTCTCAATATATAGGTAACGGTCAATTTTCTTTCATTAGTAAAATACATATAATCCTGCCTGGCTATCGTAAGGAGCCAGGTGGGGTCTTTGAGGAGGGAGCACATGAAGTGGTAAAACAAGTCGTCGATGGATGCGTTTTTTAAAATAGGAGGTGGTACTGGGAGCCTACCCATGAGGTATCGCCAGATCGCCTCATCCAGATCGAGTGTTGGGATCAGGGCTGGTTGAGGGTGGCGAAGCTCCTCCAGGGACTCCGTTGGTGACGCCCCAGGTACGTGTCATGGAGACAAGACTGGGCTCCTGACTGGGTGTGGAGAGGTAGGCGCTGGGGACTGGGCTGGGCTCGTGTGTGTAGTCGGTAGGGGAGGGGCTGGGCTCCTGGGAGTATGGCTCGGGGTCGACCCTAAGGTGATAGGGGAGAGGTGAGGACTGTCGGGATGGGGGGACGGAGCTTCTGGGAATTCCATCCATGCCTGAGGATCTACCCCTAAAAGCAAACTCGCTAGTTGAGCGGTATCCAGGATAGGGAGTGCTGCTTCTAAATTGGCACTCCACTCCCTGTCTGGCGATGTGGTCAGTGGAAGTTGGGGAAGGGGAGCATGGATGGTATGAGGGGGATTGAGTTCAGGATGGGGTGGTAGTGTGCGACGACGACAAAACAGACCTTGACCTGTGGCTCGAGCTCTGGCTAGGAACATTGTCTTCTTGTACGATGTCTGGGACATGCGAGAGACTACTGAGGGGGAGTGTTGGGGATAGGGATCTTGGCTGGTCAGGGATGAGATTGTTCGAGATGGCCCTGCATCTGAAGAATGTTGTGGGGAGAGTGTTCCAGTCGCCTGTCCCTGTGTTCCATGCATCTGTTGGGAGGGCAATTTCAACATAGGAGTCTATGTAGGGAGCAGATAGGTGGGTATATGGATCGGGAGAGAAGAAACCTCCTGGGTGTTCATAGTAGATGAGGTCGGGGATGGCTGGGCACCTGAAATAAGCTGGGGTTGGGAAGCGGGGAGCGTACTGGAAGAGTCAGCAGAAGAATTGCCTGATCTCATATTTGTACATTCAGTAGAGAAAGAGAGTAAGGAAGGCCATGACGCCAAGGATGGTGGCAGTCAAAGTGACCAGGGTGCGGGTAGAAATATTGGCGGTGATTTGCATTCGGTTTGGTTCAACGTATGAGCATTGAGAAGAAAGGGAATGTAGGCAGCTTCGAGCTAATTGTTAGATCCAGACCGCAGTATAACAATCAAGACTAAACAAGTGGCTGTATCGTGTTCATACAGTCACCACTTGAGTGTCAGATTTGATTGATAACCGAGAATCAAAGATCAAACGCAAAGTCTGAGCAGAGGAGTGAGTCTGAGAGTAAGTTCAGTGTATTGAAACTTTAGCTCAAAGCTGGAGAATATACAGCGAGAGCTACACTACTTATATACTGTTTCTGTACATGCTACTATTGTAACTGTCCTTCGGTAACCGTGTGAGATTTGGGGAGAATGGGGAGCGCTACTGGAGTTGCGTGGAGCTACTGGAGTTCATGCATGATGTAGCGCTCTGGAGATTTGGGGATGTGGCTATGTGACCATGGTTGCTTGGATAAGCATCGAGATTAGATGTGATAAGATCAGTGCTTTGATAAGATAAGAAAAATAGAAAAATCATAACAGTTTCGTGCTTTGAATGTCATAGTTTATGGGATTTCAGTATGGGTAATTGTGGTGATGAGGGATGGATTGGCATGCGCATGCGCTACTGGTTGTACTGGGAGTTGGTGAAGATGGTGATCCATTGTGAATGACAAGTATATAAACATATAATACACTACAAGCCAATCAATGTCCTGTTCCTCTTTGTTGAACTCAAATTGGTATCGATAACCTATATTAATAGTGTGAGCCTCAAAACAAAAGCAAAGAACAAGAACACACACCAAACAACAAGTACAACATGCAGCACAGTCACTCAACGATACCGTGCTATGCCCCTAGGGAAGCGCACATCAACGAAACAGTGGTACACAGTCCTCTGGTGAAGGGGAGAAGAACATCAGCAGAGGAAAGAGGTAAAATAGCTAGTAAATGCACCTTAAAAGCAATGTCCCAGACTTGCAGTTGAATACCATGGAACATTGGAAATAGCAAAATTTAGTGTGGTCACTTGGAACTTGAAGCTTTCAAGGCTGGAAATATGTCCTGAGCATAGAAAAGGTTGAGCAATGTGCTGGAAATGAGGGTAGTGGTGAGTGCAGGTAGCTCGATGGAGGCATCGTGGAAGTCAGAAGTCAAGGAGGTAAAAAATGTCACATCATTGAGTGTCACGTAGCCCCAAGGTTCATGCGGTTCGGACCGGGTCCGAACCGGGTTCAGATTTTTTTGCTAGGCCAAACCTCAAACCTGGACCCGCGGGTTCAGTTCGGGTTTGGACCCGGTCCACACAGTCCTGGACCGGACTGCGGCCAGACTATCGAATATGTGATGACTGGGGCATCCATCCAACCAGACAAAGTTCACACACCCGCTTCTCAGCTGCAGCTACCATCCGTCCTTCTACTCAGGGCTATAGAACTGCCTGACACAGCACACCTTCAGTGCCTCCTCGATGGTAGTGTCATCCTGGCCACCAGGAAAATGGTGCATGGTCAGAATGACTTAGAGTTATCGACATAGAGAAAGTGCAATGAATAGAGAAGGCAGATGGATTTGGTGTTCGCACTAATAGTCCCTGGCTGATGTGGTCCCAATAAAAAAACCATAGTGGAAATTTCAAAGTCCAGCACCAGAACTGCCAATGTATCTTTACTACCACCATCACTGTCTGGGCTATGACAACCTCCGACTTCGTTCTGTAGACTGCAACTGCATGCCTACCTGGTGAGTCAATTCTGGTAATTTTGTGGTAGAACTTCTCACCAAAATTCATTCTGCAGGAACCATATAGCCCTCAGTCGACTCTTATGGCTTCGCAGCGAAGCAACATGAAGGATTTCCGATTGGCCATCGTTCACCATTGGCTATGATATACTATGGCAATGCACAGATAAATAGGAGATTGAATGGACAGCGAAGGTAGCTGGTGTCCTGTGAGAAATTTATTCTCATTTTGTTGCATTTATAATCTTATCATTGTTCGATATGGCTAGGTCAAAGTCACCCAACACTGTCAAAATATTTGCGATATGACTCTGTATGAATGGTAATTCTGAATCTGCACTGACTGAGACCAAGGAATGGGATAAGATGTCAACAGAATCAGTCAGGCAACCAAGAGATCAGAGTATTTCTCATAAACATATATATCTATCTAACAAGGTATTCTAGTCCAAGGCAAAGTGACTCATTATCCCCTTTGCTATTGATAATGAAAGGCGAAGGAAGGGACGGTGAAGTGGGAATATTGGGTAAAAGCACCAGCTGGTATGTCACTTTTAACATTGTGGTGAAGCCAGTGCTCATCTGTCTGTTCACCATGGTAGTACTCTGTCCTGTGTCTTTCCTTCTTCCTTGGCCAGCAGCATGCACATTCCTATTGACTTGGGATCATCCACCAGAATGCTGTTGCCCACCTGGCAGTGCCTGCACCTCTTCAGCAAGCGCTGGTTCCACTATACCACTCACAGTGCTTTTTTTTCATCTCCATACATGGGCACGTTGCTAGGTTTTCCAAGCAGCACATCATGGTTATCCTCAGTACCCCACTCTACCCTACTTTTGGACCATCAGTATGAGCAGGGCAGTGATGAAAAGTGTGCCGATGGTGAAAGATGCTGCCATGGTAATGAGGTCTTGGTCAATTATCACTGGTAAAGTGAGGATGCCTGTATGTCAGCGCTTCAGCCTTGGTGACTGCTGCATTGGAGGGAATTGTCTGAGAGGATTCTATGCTCACGTCGCAGTAGATTGAAGTGAGTTATAGCCACTTGTTGTTGAAGTACTCGAGTTCTAATAGTTGTGATTTCATGGCCTAAGCCAAGGGGGTTCCTATTATGATTTTTTCATTTTCCTTATCTTATCTCTCGAGCGCCTATCTAATCATATCTTATCTTCGGTGCTCATCGTTTATCTACGGATACCGGACTGGACCGCGTCATGGTCACCACGTTTATATCGGACGACTTCAGTTCTTTTACTACGGCTCGCGATACTCGCTTGCCTAGCACGACTTCTATTACGTTTGACGAACCGTTACCTCATGGTAACCACGGACATTGATCTATTCTTAGTATACGACGTTTAGTATTTAAGTAGCATAGTTCTCGACTGTATATCCTTAGTCTCGAACTAAAGTTTATCTTACTTTGCCAATACCGCGATTAGCACCAATTGACTAAGTGCTAATACGAGTGATTGACCGAACGCGAGTCAGCTCTATTACGCCTTACGTTAATAAGGTCATGTGTCAGGCAGAGCCTAACAGTTCCAAAAAATAAAAAAAGACATAGGGTCGATTAAAATATTTCATGCATCCTATGGACCCTCCCTCCCTATCACATGAGCATATGACATCATACATTCCATATAGGGAATGCCGGGACCGGAGTGTTTGGCACTATCAGCCCCACACATTCTCCATCTCCCTTCCCATCCCATCGTGAGCTCAATTCCTTCGCTTCCCTTTCCTGCACGCCCCACATGACCATCCAACCAGTACATAGTCTACCTCAAGACATGTCAAGTGGTACTGTATAGCCAGTAAGTCTCATATTCATCCATCTAAGTGTGTTACTTACCCAAACTGTTTCACAGCCTTTCCTACAGCACATCGCTGCCAGTGGACATTCCTCCACCTCAACAACATGGCCGCATAGGCACTCTCTCAGTGACCCGGTATCTATGGCCTTCCGTTTCCTTGTTGATCTCCATGGTGCAGCGTTATTGGAGCTGTCTTCTTGCTGATGCCCCGTAACAATCAAATCACTCCCAGAAGCCATGTCAGGAGGGTTGACTGAGGGTGTGAGTGCGGCCGATGGTTCTGAAGACACCATGGACACGGAATCTGGCACCAATGTAGGATCTGTAGAATGAGAAGGCGAGCCCGACAAGGATTGGTTGAAGGGAAGGCTGGCTACAGGGCATGGGTCGAATTCATCGGTACGTTCGTATGCTTCTGATGTTCTCGTCTCATTTTCTGACATGTCATCTAGCCCTAGGTTGGAGCTGTCATCACTCAAATCTTCATCCTCATCACTACCATCGTCTTCACCTTCGTCTGATGACGAGGATGTACTCCTTTCATTGCTTAAATCTGGATGTGCCTCATCGTCGTCTATTTCCATCAGATTGCTGTTCATGCTGGTCATACTACTATCGTTGTTACTGGAAGTCAAATCAGTAGTTCTGTGCAATAGAATGAGTTCTTTTCTTGTTGATCTCTTAGAGATGCTGCACTTACCTTCAGACAATTGCAGTGGTATGCACGTCAGAAATTACAAGCACGCCAAGCACACTTTTCTTCCTTTTATTTGGGCCCCTTGTCCTCATAACCTTTTTCCGGTTCTTCCATACCTTGTTCATTGCCTTGAGTTCTCCGTTCGTGATTGTCCACAGGGCTGCATAGCGATCAAGTTTAGTAGCTGGGTGGTGATTCATAAAGTGATATTTTGCCATGTACTTCCAAATGGCGGGTGCATTCTCTGGGCAGATAGGACAACGAAAAGGGACATTGGAACATGGTGCAGTCTTTCTGGAAATCTTTGCAATGCCATATTTGAATCTGACACCAAGGTTTGGACAGCCTCGTGATGCACGATAATCGGTCTTCATTTGCCCACCAGACCCCTTACCTTTTGTCAAGTAAAATTGACAACTTGACGATGGCAAGCCGCAAAGCCCACAAGGTTCTGTCGATGGCAGAACAGACTTGTTCAAGATATGTGCACCAATATGTTCAAGGAAGCGATGAGGTTTTGAGGGATCCAATGGGACTGATGGCACACAAAATGGGCAGATAGCACCGGCTGCGAGTATATCAACATCATGAGGCAAGTGCGGGTGACTCGGAGAGGTACACAGAAAGCAAGCTTTTCCTAAAGGGTGTTCAGTATGTCTATTCCATTTCCGAGATAGCTAACATACCTGACTTCTCTCGGTAGGGAAAGTGTTGAGTATGTGGAACTGTCAGAATCCGTTTGATGTCTCCCATGCATATCCTTGTGGCCAAGCTGTCTGTCAATGCGACAAGCACAGCACTGTCAAATAGAAAGAAAGGTTTGCCTGTGGCTGTGGAGAGCATAGGGTTGACAGGCTGAACAAGATGGCCCAGTGCAGTAAGAAATGCAGGCTGGAGATGACTGGTGGAGTGCCAGTCATTTTTCAGGGATGGATTGTCTTCTTGAGTTGCTGGAATGAGATCAACGACTTGGTATGTCACTGTAGCCATATTCTCCATAAGCAAATCTAATGACAGTTCCTCTGTAGAATTGGAGTTGATATGAATATCCACTACCTCGCCAATGGCTAGGAATATACATTTCTTGCAATAGATGAGTGTGGCCATGGGCTTGCTCAACATCAGACTGGGTTCTCCGAATGTGGATTGATAATCGATAATCGTCTCAGGACCTGATACTGAGTGTGTGAACCTGTTCTTGTCGGCAACACGTCGCAGGCCATCAGTGGATGCTGGCATGTGCCAGTATTTTGATCGAAGGGCAAGTGCATGAGCTTTGCTCAGCTTTTGCCCATCCAATAGTACATCTGAGGAGAAATTCCGGGATCCACTTGTGCTCAGCCCAATATCTTCCACGGCTAGAGCATCCTCGTGGTCTTGAGAGTAAGGTGTACCCATGATGCCTGTAATGGGCTGCACTATCACCGGATTCTCAGGTTTGCCCCGCTCTTCATCCTCATCCTCGTTGTCATCTGGTGCACAAGGCTGAGAAAGTATCAAGGATCTGAATGGCCGCAGAATATCCACATCAGATGAGCTGTCCAAAGCAGACATCAGCAGTTGGATTTCTGGTGTTTCTTCCAATGCAATGGACTTCCCTTGTCGCCAGCATGTTTGGAGTGAGATGGAGCTCAATGAAACATTGCCTCTCCAAGAAGATGGTGTAAGATGGTCCTCGTTTTCAGGAACTCGGGATGAATCTCATACGAGTGCTGGGAGGCAAAGTCACCACATTCCATGATCCCAATCAGGGCATTTGGCAAGAATATTGGCGACTTCAGTAGTTCCGGTAAGCCTGGTAACAAGCTGGAGGATATCAACATTGGCATCGTTACCCACCATGGTTTGGAGGATGCCAAATAGCTTCTCAAGACCATCGGTACCGAGTAATATGATATAAAACTGACCATCTGGCATATCCACCTTGGCTCGGGTGACACAGAAATATATGTTCTTGATGGTGATCATGATATCGCTGAACAGCAGAGTGGGAAAAAAGTCCTTCTGTGATGATCGGAACAGGATGAGATTGAGGTGCGCTGCAGCACTGAGATAACGGAGCTGCTTAGAGAGGCTCAAGTTGATGCAGATGTATGGGAAGAGGACATATTTGCATAGTCTCCCCAATATTCGGATGGTGTTTCGTGCATGAGCAAAACCAGGCTTCTCACTTGATGTCTCAGGGAGACTCCACATATCCTTGAGAAGCTTGTATGCAAGCCCGACATCCTGTTTGTCATTCGGCTTGAACAACTCATGTATATGAGCTTCTGAATGGCCTTTGGATCGAAGATGTGATTGAATCATTGTTGGTGTGATATGGACATTGAGAACGGTGACACTGCAGGGCCTGATGAAAAGATTTCGAAGCCGTTTAAACACATGTCGATAGTCCTTGTCAGCTGTGAGATCATTGTCGCCCACAAGGAAATTCATAAAACGTAGTGCATGCAGGGAGAGGTATGTATAGATGGGAGAATCGGGAGCTAGCTCCTTTTTGCATGTAAGAAGCACTAAAGCCCCACCATGCTTTGTCTCCCCATCAGAGGCAATAGAGACTGTATGAAGCATGGTAATTGTCTGCTGACGATTAATAGCAGTCAGGACAGTTTCGAGGATATAAGAATGTTCCAGGGCATTTTCCTTCTTGCAGGTTCCAGAAACGAGGATTGGGCGAGCTGTATAGAGCCTTTTATCATTGCTGAGAATTGATAGTGCACTGACAGTGGCCTGTATAATCGTAAATCAGCATTTGCGCAAAGGGAAGTGACTGTGGGAAAATTATTACCTCAGACACGTAATGGATCTCATCATCGTCAATGGCCTTGAACACCTCATCCATCACGTTGCTGGTCTTGAACTCAAGATCAACATTGTGTGAGTGCTCCCGGCATGGCCCCATGATGATATTTGTTGAATGGTCCCATCTCAGGTGCTTCTCGATTGCTATTTCGTCGAACATCAAGATAACCTGCACTACTCCCACAGGAAGAGATTGAAGGATCGAAAGGATGCCCTCAAAACAAGCAGTGATATTCTTCTCGATTTTGGTGAGGGAAGGTCGACCATAGGAAGGGATGATGGGGGGGACAGTTGACCGCCTCCGAATGGTGGTCATACCAGGTAGACCAAGTGCACAGTGAGCAATTTCTGCCAGCGGTATACCACCTAATCTCCAGAACAGAATTGCAAGCATTTCTTCCTCCTCTGTGAATGATTTTGGGTGATATACATCCCATGCAGCCGCCTCGTACAAGTCCAGTATTCCCTTTATCCCTCTGCCATGTCTCAAGATGACCCATATAAGCCTTTCAACATTTGTAAAATTCCCATGCCCTATCTGCCAGATAAGCTGCTTATAATCATCTAAAGCCCTCGCACGAGTCAGCAACATTTTCTCCATCATCAAATGTCTCAAACTCATATCGTTGATCTGCTGATTCTTCTGGTGTACAATCTCTGTGAGTCCCCCAAAACCATAGTAGGTGAATACCATGTTCTTGTGGATTCCTTCAGTTGCATGCTTCTCTATCCCTTCCACGATAGAATCCCATCCCAGCATTGTACAGGCTGTACACCTTTTGATATCATTGCTATCATCAAGCTGATGCTGGCAGGTTCTTGCATGAAGTAGCAGGACACCATTACAGGTCTCGTAGTCCCAGGGAAGCGATAGTTCATGATGGAGTGTGAACAGATACAACATATGTGGTGATTTGCCATCAGGAAGGGTAGGCTGGTATCCTTGACAGCATTGAGAAGGTACTGATATTGCTGTAGCTCGTGTAAAGGGTTCCATAACGGTATCAACATTGATAACCTCATTTGTAGGCACTGGAAGCTGCTGGGAGCTTGATGCAGAGGATCTTGTAGCATCATCATTGGGTGACTGGAGCTGTGGGGTTTGTTCTTCAGACTCGCCAGCACCAATAAGTCTCGAAGGTTTATCCTTAGCAAGACTGTCTTGGTAGTGAGTTACCAGCACCTTGGAAAGTTGTTGAGAAACTCACATTGACTGAATAGCTGCGGTGAAGCCTTAAACTCGGGAATCAAATAGCATAGGATCAACGCTGTGCTGTCCAACAAAGTAGCAGACAAAGTGACAAAACCCGCTTATCCCATTCTCTCCCACATGGACAAGAGAAACAAGCTCAAGGTCTGATTTCCCAAGGAAAATATGCATCTTCCAGTTCAAAATCTCCTCCCACAGATCTGCTGATGCAATAGTAGGATCATTGTACAGAGCAGGATCTCCAGAAAAAGCTGCAACCGGGAAGTCCTTTGGAAGAAGTGCAATACTTGATTCCAGGACATCAATGGATTCGTTGGTCTTGGAAACAGGAGCAGGTGGTGGCGACTCGGAAGGTGATGTAGTGCAAGAATCCTGATTGGCATGTGTGGAAAGGGAGATTGGTGGCATCTGGGACAATGGAACACCATGAGATGGTACAATAGTAGGTGCAGACGTTGTCGTTGGTATGGCCCCTGACTTCCCTTTACTGAAAAATGCTAATATTCCCTTCTGCTTCATAGGATTCCGGTCTCACCCAGATATCTGCATGTTCTCTCTACATGCTTTAGTCCCAAGATGATTGTCACGCAGATTCTTGAGTGCACCAGCTAAACTTGCAGGACCGATACCAAAGGGTCGTCGACATTGCAGGCACCGAATATTGCGCTCATCAATAAGCTCGATAGGTGATGCGAGGTTGGGAACACTGTATACATGTAGCTGCATAATGTATCAGTCACTATGCTATAGTTATATTATAGAACATACCTTGGGATAGTCCATTCGTGAGTGGATGACTGGAAATTTTCTAATCGAGCCCAAATCCAGCGACTGCCACCTTGTGTGATAGCATTCCCGAAATGGAATCATATTGCATATTATGATTAGATTAGCAAGTTTGTAGCAAGTATCACCGAAAATACACCAGAGATAAGGCTAAAAAGATGAAAGACAGGTTTTAAACCTCAGAAATAGCTGTAACAATACAAAAATCCTGGGGGTCATATAAACTTTTTCGTGACCGGTGCATGACCCTCCCTCCCTGCCCAGTGTTCCGGGCCAACATTCCGGTACCCCCTTGGCCTAAGCTGCTTTCTGTATGCGCAAGATGCCCGTTTTTACAGTGTATATGACTGTACACCTATTGGAAGCTGGGACCACTCTCCTTGATAGGATTGGAGAGACTTCTTACTTGTTGTCACATTCAGCTCATCTATATCACACCCTCCTCCGGTAGTAGGTACCATTCTCGACACTTGAATCTCAATCCACAAGGAGAGGCACCCATCATACATGCTGTTGTGCCAGCGGCATCATTAACCGGTGCTTGGCTCATTGACCTCGAACAAGATTTATCACTTATCCTCTTTCTTTCCTGCCTCTCCTACCAGCTCCGAGCACTAGTCATTGTATACGAAAAGACACTGTTTCTTGTGCAAGCGCCAAACATCTGGACCTACGAACGTGGTGCTGTGGTTGCGGATTTGCTCATTCATCCCATTCCTCCTTTTGGCCACAAGATGGACAGATTAGGTGGCATGCAGCAGGAAGACAAGACTCTTTCTGTGACTGAGCTGCTGGTATAACCCTAACCTTACTGTTCCTATAGGGTTCGACTCAACACAGTTGGGCAGTGCTGTTTTTGACATCGATGGTCACCACTCTTTTACATGCTGGCACTTTCATCAGCATCTACTCTTCTAGCAGTAACTCATTGTCTTTGTCAACTGAGCATAGCTGATATCACTCTTATAGTACATACAGATGAGTGTCCAGTAATTGTTCCATATAACAACCCTGACGGGTGGGGACAGTGCAACCTGCATGCCCTATGCAACAAGTAGTTCCCAAGTGTCTCCTCCTATAGCATGGAGACCTATAAACTGCATCTCTCCCTTCAAATACCCCAGCCTAGGAACCATTTCTTGCTCTGCCCAAGCTGACATACTGCAACAGCTGTTAAACAGCGCATCCTCCACATTTTTGAGGAGCGACAATGCCAACACTGACATCCGCAGGGTGACGGGTATTTAGTCAGAGCTTTTTTTTTGTGAACTTATATGTATCTAACAAATATTCTAGTTCAAGACGAAGTGACCTGTTACTACCTCTGCTATCGATTATGAAGGAGACAATAGCAGAGATGATGGAGGGGAAAGTTGGGTGAACACACCAGCGGATACATTGCTTTCAGAACTGCTGTGAAGTCGGCACTCATCTGTCTGTAGTGGTGCACCTTGTCCTACGTCTCTCTTCTTTGGCTTGCATCTTGACCATTCATGACTTGAAATAATCCACCACAGCGCTGTTGCCCACCTGTGCCTCTTCAGCAAGCACCGGTTCCCCTACACCATGCAGCAGCACCTTCTTTTCGGGCCCACACACGACACGGATATGTTGCTAGGTATTCCAAGCAGCACATCATGGTTATCTCCTGCTAGTTCCTGTCCCACCCAACCCTTCAAGCTTCAAGCTCAAGCTTTTGGACCTTCAGTACCCAATGACAAGTGTACCGATGACAAAAGGAAGAGCCTGTCTTTAGTCACCGCTGGTAGATAAGAGACATCTTGCATGTCAGACTTAGTGGCTACCACACTGGAGGAAGTGGCCTGAGAGGATGCTGTGCTCATGTCGCAGTAGCTGACAGTGAGTAATGGACCATGTTATTGAAGTAAGTACTCGAGTTCTAATGGAAGTCATTTCAGCCTATTGGGTGCCAAGCGTGGTTTAGGATGGCTCTCATTGATACAAATCAGGCTGCTTGTCGCAGTTCAGGCCCTCGTTCTCTGTATCACGCCTTTCCCTCAGGTACCGGTCCCGATGCTCAATCTCTAGAGAGAGGTACACGTCATGCATGCTATTGTGCAAGCGGTACCTTTCACCAGCAGACTTGGCTCATCGACCTTGAATGAAAGATCTTCCTCTTCCTTTCCTCCTCCCTCTCCTCCCCGCTCCAACCACCAGCCATTGCATATGAAAAGATACTACTTTTCATATGGATGGTATCTGGTTTGACACTAAGAACTTTGCACTGCGATTACAATTGCAACGTCGGATTTTCCTTTTCCCCCTCTTGCTGTGGGACAGACAGATTAGGGTGTCATCGTGCTTGCAGGAGAGCATCGATGCATGACGACACAGCACTTCACAAAATAGTGACTCTAGACATATGAGGAAGAATCTCGATGCTTGTATGGGTAATGCACAGAAACATTTTCAGCTTGCATCCACATTGGGATGAAGCAGTGGACTGCATCAGGAGGACCAGACTCGGTCGGCAACCAGAGTATTTCGAGCTATTGGTACAACTCTAAACTAACTGCTCCTATGGTTGAATCGACTGTGGTTGGACAGTGTTGCTTTTGATGTTCGACATTCTCCATCCCTTCATGTGCTGGGCTTGCTACTCTTCATGAGGTATTTCAATGTCTTTATCAGCTGAGCATAGCTAACACAGCTTTCATAGTGCATTCAGATGGGCATCCACATATTGCACCATATATATATCCCGACGGTGCAGCCACGTAACAAGCATTTCCCAGGTGTCGGTCCCATAGCATGGAGACCCATGATCTGGGTATTTCCCTTCAAATACACCAGCTTGGGAACTATCTCTTGTTCCATCCAATCCAACACGCTGCGACAACTGGTCAAAGTCGCATCATCTTGATTTTCAAGGAACAAAACTGAATGGCCGTAACCCACCGCATAATCCCCTGTTCTTGTCCCTTCAGGTCATGGATAACCAGCCAGTGCTAATCTTGCAGCATTTCAGCATTATCATTCAAACACATTGCTGTTAATGATGAGAACACTTTGATAATTCAGTGGACTTTTTCATTCGCGCAGCAGAAATGCTCACCGATCTCTCAAAAAACTAAGAACAAGTGCCTGATACGATTTGTGCCAGCTCAACAGTCGTCACCCAGGCTAATTGGCATGTAAGTGCATTAAACTTAGACCAACAAAACTAGATGGACTGCTGCAAATAGTACACAAGATAAAAACTTGCTTATTGCAAGCTATTATGTGGCTGGGCTGCCTGACCTTAGTAGTTTGAAGATCATAAGCAGTGAAGAGCACCTACACGAAAGTTCCGGCCCCAAGCCTCAGATGCCCTAGGAATTTCCTTACCACTATCCGACTGATATCAAACACTGACATATTATTATAAGGATAGGCAACAGACCTCGCAGCAATGACATTCTACATGATATGTTAAAATTTTTGCTGAATTCACAGACTCACAACATGTATTTGGTAGAGGGGTGCCGTTTTCTGGATTTTGTGGAGCATTTGTGTTCGTAGAAATGAGGTAGAGACATTTAGAGGATGTACAGCATTAGGGCATAATTTTTGGAAGGTCAGACACGAGCGAGTAGAAGGACAAGTTTGGGACAAGTGGGAGAAAGGCAAAGTTATTGCCGACAATGCCAGATATTTCAAAGTCCGAATTAAGACAGGCCTGGTGGCTCAGGTTCATTACCTGTCTGGCCCACATACTACCTCCTACGGCTCTGTAGAGTACAAGCAACTATCAGCATCTGGTAAGTTGCTTTCGGCAATCTTGTGGTAGAGCTTTACTTAAAGTCCCTTTACAGGAACCATACAGTCCTCGGTGCGACTCTTACGGCAGCAGAAGGCAAAGCAACCATGAGGGAGCCACCTACTATCATTATTCGCTGCAATACAGGGTGATGCAGAGCTTAACAAATTGCAAGGCAGCCAGTTCCCTGTGAGCAATCTGTCTCACTTCATCACGTTTACAATCTTATCATTTGTTCGATACAGCCACATCAAAGTCACCCAACACCGTGAAAATATTCGTGATATGCGAACTGTTTATGAGAGGGAACTATTACCATGCATCAACCAAGACCAAGGATTGGGACAGGACAGCGATGAAATCAGCCAAGAGGTCAGTATTTTTCGTGAACATATATATGTATCTGACAAGTATTCTAGTCCAAGACAAAGTGCCTGTTTATGCCCTGATAACAGAGAAGGTGACAGAAGAGATGATGGAGTGGGAGTGTTAGACAAGTACCCCAGTTGGTACGTCACTTCTAAGGCTGGTGTTGAGTCAACTGGCACTCATCTCTTTGTTCACCATTGTAGTATCATAATCGGTCCTGTGTCTTTCCCTAAAAACTGCTTTCTTCTTCCTTGGTCAACTGGCTTGCTTGTTCTCATCAACTTCGGGTCATCTACTGGAGCAATGTTGCCTCTTCAGCTAGCACCGGTTCCACTATGCCTCCCCTGAGCAGCACTTTCCTTTCATGGATACTGTTGCTAGTTGTTCCAAGCAACACACCATGGTTATCCCCCACCATTTCCTGTGTCCCACTCTACCCTTCAGACTTCGAGCATCAACTCTTGGACCTTCAGTACCAACAGGCGGTGGTATTAAGCCCACCGATGGTGAAAGATACTGCTTTGGTAGCGAGAGGCCATAACCAGCAAGCTTATCTCATTGACAGCTGAACAAATGCTTATCGCTTATCGCGCATCGTCTCCTTCCTATTTCCTCTCCTCCCAACTCTGAACACCACCTGTTGTATATGCAAAGACAATACTTTTCGTGCAAGTGGAAAGTGTAGCACCACGAACTTGGTACTGCTGCAATTGCGATGGCAACAATCAGAATTTTTGTTCTTCCTTGCACAGCAAGATGGACGGATTAGGGCGTCGCCATGCTCGTGGGATAACCATGATGAACAATGAGGCAAGACTTCATATATTGGTGACTCTAGACACACAAGAGAAGAATATTGATGCTTGCATGAGTAACGCACCGAATACACCCATGTTGGGACGAGGTGGACTGTAGCAGGAAGACAGGACTCTTTCAGTGACCGGAGCTTTTTGAGCTGCTGAACCTTACTGCTCCTAGGGTTAAGGGATTTCGAGGTCAATGCAGAGATGTAACCCTAATTCTACTTTACTTAGGGTTAAGGGACACCGAGTCTACAGCTGAACTCGATGTCTATGGTCACCACCATTTCATGTGCTGCCCCTTACGCACAATGACAGCTCTTCCAGAGGTAGTTGGTCATCCTTTTCTTTCGAGCATAGCTGATACAATACATAGTTGTAGCGACTGGCGATTCTACAGCGACGTTGAATAGATATCCTGATATCCACATAGGCACAACGAGTAGTTCCCAGGTGTCGCCTTTGATAGCACGGAACCGCACCATAGACCGCTTCAAATACAGAAGTCTCAGATGCCCATCTTCGCAACGTATATGGCTGTGCACCTGGGTGCCTATCGACAATGTAGGACTGCTCTCCTTGATATGATTGGATAGTTGTGATGTTATTGTATTCGGCCCACATTCTCTGCACACACTCTTCCTTTGGTACTGGTCCCAACTCTCAATCTACTAGCATTTGAAGGCCATCACATGTGTGTGGCAGATCCGAGTCCTATCCTAGTGGTATATCAGGTTCAGTGTGTCAGTCTTCTACAGTCCTACTAGCCAATTGGTACGTCATTGCATGTACATATATGTACGCCATACATTGTCTTCTGTCCAACATTGTATTCATGCCTATGGTGTTTGTTCAACCCTCTAGTATACATGATCTACCATGTACAATTCCATCATTGTACCATACATTTTGATGTTTGTCAACATATCTTGCAGGTGGAATGATGTCCACCGTAATATACAGCTCCGACCATAATGTGAGTTGCGTACCTTGTTTTGGCAGGATCTGTACACCCGAGGCTTGCCTGTAAAGTCACAGTCAATGACAAACAAATCAGACAGAGTGGGCAATCTCATACAAAGGTGTATTCATTGAACCAGCACAGGTAGGTGAACTGCACACACTAGCCACTGGGGGCCTGGCACGCTTAAGGGTCTGTTCGGCTGTCACAACTGGTTCTGGTGGTGGCCACAACCTGCTTAGTAAGACACTGAATGTGGTAGTATAAGGTACCGTCATCATGCCAGCCATCAGACTTTGATCAAAGTTCAAACCGATTTTCTCCGCACACTACTGACTGCATGCCCTTGAGGTCATTGCCTTCTGCTACAAGGACAGTGATTTCGATAGTGAGCAAAGTGGTATCTAAGTCTGATCTCAAGTCCAGTCTTCCAAAGGGAAAATGTATACACATTATTCACTCTCAATATATCCAGAGTGCC
Source organism: Armillaria borealis (assembly GCA_030435635.1). Lineage (NCBI taxonomy): Eukaryota > Fungi > Basidiomycota > Agaricomycetes > Agaricales > Physalacriaceae > Armillaria > Armillaria borealis. The sequence goes on along the minus strand of JAUEPT010000056.1, from coordinate 7,412 downwards.
AACGATAACAGTCGAGGCAATGGAGTAGACGGTGTGGGACAAGGCGGGGCCATGTTGACGATGTCAGGAGGCAGGGGTAAAAGTTTGCTGAGGGACTGTGCCTTAGAATGATGTAGCCACCTAATACTACCATATTGAGCATCTTACTAAGCAGGTTGTGGCCACCACCAGAACCGGTTGTGACAGCTGAACAGACTCTAAGCGAGGTGAATGTGTATTAATGGATATATGTATGTGCAAGTCGTAGATGTCAGTCTTTACCTGCATCATTATGGCATTGACACAGGAAACAGTCGTAGTAGTGAATGTGGATGGGGAGACCATGTATTTCACTCCCTAAATAGCTGGTACAACTGATGCAACTGAGCTCAAAAGATACAGAGGGGATTGGTGGAAAAAGAGCTCTGAGGCCAATGTCGTTTAGGTAGTCTCATGAGAAGGATGTAAACTTCCTTTACTATGCTTTATGGTTGACTTGCGTCTTGTGTTTTGAGACAGTACAGGATGGAGCAGAGGAGAGGATAAGCATTTTCATTCCAGTGTAAACTGAATACAATACATAGCTACCATAGTGAATTAGCTGAAGTCGTCATTAGTACATAACAAAGTATCAATGCACAAGGGAAAATCATGTACACCACCGAGAAGGGACTCCAAAATGGAGAATACCATATTTCCTCGGTACATGTTACCAAAATTGGCCAAAGTGCCAACAGCGAGTATATGTCATGGTAGGTGTTTTCCATGGTTGGGTTACACACCGGGATTCAAAAATCTAAAGCCAGGATGAGGACAACATCAATCCTAGTAGGAGGCTTTCATACCAGTGAAAACCAGATTTGAACATGTTCCTTGACCTAAATGCCGATGCCAGTTCCAAGAAACTTGATGCCGATACAAGGTGGCCAGCACGGTAAGGCCAGTCCTCATCGATGCTATCTTGCATTTGGATATGAAGTGCGAGTGACATGCAGTGTGATGAGTGATACAACATGTCGAGGGAGACTTTCACAAAGACCGAGCAGCAACCCAGGACTGTCGAGGTGTATTGCATGAAAAGGAGAACAGACAAGAGAAATTATAACACGCTGTTCCCACCAAATTTGATAGAGAGAAAGAAGAATGAAGTGCTGTCAAAGGAAACCCAATGCAGGTTTCCGGTATAAAGTCATATAGGAACCAACACCAATGATTGATATAAGCATGTGAAAATATTGATACCATAAACACATACCATCACCCGCACCGGCCACCCTATGATGAGGCCTAGGTCCTGAATTCCCTGACGACTTGCACGATGCAGATTCAGCAGCTGCGAGTAAGAACCGCATTCCTGGACAGTGCCTCAATGGCCATCATATCAGGACCAAGTAGCCCATATCATTTTTGCAGAGAGCTAATGTCCATGATACACAGTATTCCAGAGAAGATGAGCATCAGAGCGAGAATGATTAATGATGGAGGAGGCTGATGGCGGTCAGAGGGAAAGACGCGTCACTGTTTGTATCACTTTGTATGGATGGCTGGACTGGTGACTCAGGATGTGCATGAGTCGCCGCAACAAGATATCTGTAATCGGGCAAAGACGTTGTGAAGAGAGGCAGAGATAACATGAAAGAAGCGCGGAGAGAGGGAGAGTGGTGATGGACGATGCAGAAATTTCCTATGATGAGCTCAGTATTGCTGGCTCAGCAAATTGCGTGATGGACGTTGCAAGCTTTCCCATGGGGGTTCCCATACATACACACCAAGAAAAGTAAAATTTCAGCTCAATTTCGGCAGATGTAAAACTAAAATTTGCAATACCAAGTTTCTGAAGTCGCTTTCGGAATGGCAAAAAACCCAAAACTTGGCCAACTGAAAAGTAGGGCTGGAACTCAAAGTTTTTGAATATATTTAAATTTATGTCACAGTTTTGATATTTCAGGTTATCATAAACGTGATCAAACACTTGTAATTTCGATACAAATTTGGAAATACCAGAAACAATTAGTGTGTGGGTATCAGAAATCCACACAGAAATGCCGCATTTCAGTGTCCATTTTGGGCCTAAAGTATCAGGAATAATTTCTGTCATTACAAAATCAATACCAAAATTCCAGGTTTCAGAGGTGCTGAAACTTAGCTGCCGACCACCTGCAATGGTAGTGCCGTTGACTTTGGTTCACCTTCTGGTAAGGTGCCACCCACCTGCCACCACTTGCCGTCTCTGTACCACTCACCTGCCATCCCTTTGCCGCTCACCATGCGATATGTGTCATTGGTGATTGCATTGATAGAGAAATACGATTTTTTAGTCATTGTGGTAGATAGCATGTATGTATATAGAGGAATTCGAATCAACATGCTATGTACAGAGTTCGAGCTTGACTATAGGTGAAGTCATGCAGTCACAATCAATCTTCACAGCTCACAGTCATCACGCACGGACCAAGCAACCCATCTGACTCGACATCGTCTCTACTGGTGTGGTTTTTTATTGCTGAAATGAGGAGGGACTGATGGTCAACAACAGATCTAGCTCGAGATGTTAAAGGTGTCCGAATTCCTGAGGTGAGGCAATGTCAAATGGGTACAAGGGTGATCGGCAAGACTCACCAGACGTGTAGAAAGCTGTGGGACGGGGTTAAGAGAATTTTTTGCATCGGCAGAGGAACGGACACTACAGGTGAGTGATTACTTCCTAACTCTCCTACCCATTCTCAGTTTTGGCACACTCTCGGTCCTAGCCCCAGTGAATATCAATCTTGGGTCCATGAATCCTGTCCTGAGCGCCAATGCGCCAGCTCAAAACACCGGGAATCATAGCGTCTTTTGACGACATCACCGTGCTTCCATCACCCCGTCTCTTGCGACCATTATGGAGTAGTCGGCACATTTGAAGGCAGTGGACAAGCTGGATTAAAGATAACTTGAGATGGAGAAAATACCATAAAAGGGGTCACTTACATGTTACACCTATGAATCAATATGTGTTCTGACTTTTCCCTAAAACTCCTGAGATTTTTTGACCGTTGCGTCTTTGCCATTGTCTCAAACGGTGTCAACGCAGTCGGCATATTGCCTTATTTAGAAAGACTCATCCTGGACCAAATATGGTATACTGATGAACGCCAGTCGGCAACTCGGGAAGCATTCGGTAAATGCAATAATCGATGGACGACCATTTCTTGATTCGTCATATAAAAGTATCCGAGACCATCGTAAATGTCAAAGCCCTCGTCCATGACATTGACAGAAGATGCCTTTCTCGTGTGTCTGCAATATTCTGACGAATCTTGCTGTAAAACAGTCTTGTCGGGAGGTTGGAATTGAATCTAAGTCATGAAAAGAGAGAATAATATACTTACTGTTTAACCTCAATAGTCGCTCTGGGACCCAATCATCGAACCGAACTTCAGCAGAGCGATTTCGATCTGTCGATGTATTCCGCAACATTGTGCTGTTTTCCTACAGTCGATGAGAACATGCATTAATAGAATAGGATATATATTTACCGAACATCATCTCAGAACTGGGCGATTCTAGGGGAGGGAGGAGGCTTGTTCGAGCTACAGATAGCTTGCATCTCAACATCCTCATCTTTGGAACCTGATGCTGAACCTTCTGGGTAATTCAGGGGTATCAAAGGTGGAGGACTATTATCATCGGACAATCTAGGCGAAGACCCTGAGGAGCGGTCCTCTCTTGGGGAATATGATGGAGTATCAACTTCCATTCCACTGGGTCGTCGAGGAATATCGCATGTGTGCTTCTCTAAAATGGAGCCAAGAGAGCGTGAGGGAGACTTGGGCGACGATGGAGGTTCAACGAGATACTGAACAGGACCATCATCGACCAAGGTGGCATCCGTATCATTGGAAGAATCCGCCCCACCTTTGTCTACCTCATCCTCCAACTCTGGATGTCACCAGAGCAAGTTTAGCTAACTCGATGGTGGGAGTCACAGCTGGGTTGTCGTCATATTCCATGTTGCAGAATAGGTCAGCTAGTTTGACTGACAACTGCAGGCTTCGTCAACAAGACACTGATAGATATTACACCGGAGGCGGCACACATTTCTTTGACCTCACAATTTCATGCCGGATCACCAAGCTTCCACCAACCCTATGTCGTTTCAGGTCGTCGCTCAGTTTTTCATCATCATTCAACCCTTTTTTCCCTGCCGAAACTGCTTCTCTAAGATTCTTGATAGTATAGAAATACTGGAGGGCAAGTTCGTGAACACAGACAACCACTGATGGAGGAGGTGAGGTACCTGTAGCAATGAATTCAGATAGCATGTGTTGCCGAGCTGATTGAGAGACCCTTGGCCAGTTAGGGTGAGTTGGTGCAGTAATCTCGCCGCCTAAATCATACTCAATATATGATGCTCCTAAGTAAACAGATGACCTATGGTCAGATCCCCATGCCATAAACTTGGGCAGCCGTTCACTATCCCAGGGCTCAGCAATAACCAACAACGCTTCACACATCTTCATCTTTTCAAGCTGCGAGAGCTGCTCTTCGAGCTATGGATAACGTTCAAATGCCAATATAGAGAACTGAGGAAGTTGAACACATACCCGCAAATTGAAGACAGTGATCAACATCAAATCATCTTCCTGAGGGATTTCTATGCACGGTCAGGAGTCATCAAACTGCCCTTCGAAGCCTCCCAACCCTTTCAAAGATACGCGTGATAACTTATGCATGTACAGTTAATGAAGTGGGACAGCATGACTCCAGAGTCCAGTCGGTCCGATAATTAGGAACATCCGATCCATCCTTGGACTTTTTGGGGCGAACACTCGGAGACATAAGCTGGAGCTACAGCCAAGATCCTACCTATTCCAACACCAGAGATAACTCGGCCAGGGTAGATGAGGGTAACACCATTAGAGGGGACTCGGCTATGGTCATCAGAATCAGATCCATATTTAAAGATGGAAGAGATGTACTGTACCGATACTGAAAAAGAGAGAATACATGAGTAAACTGTTTAATTTTTCTTCAGAGATTGGCTGACACCAAATAAACTTATCAGATAGAAGAAGCGTTAGACAAGGACTTGGGAGATATCAGAGGCTACCCAGGGAACCAAAGAAAACTCCACCCAGGAGGACAGACACAACATCGGATGAGGGGTATCAGTCCCCAAGCTAACAGGTTGACGGGGCTGACATTGTCGGTTGCCCGATACTAGTGATATCTCACATGTTCCACAAAAAAAAAAAACACACACAACATCGGATGAGATGTTGTTTACTTATTTATGGACATCCTGGCATTGTACATTCCGAGATGCTGTTGGAACTGCTGGAAGTACGGGTGATTGACAACACCACCGACACCACTGAAAGTCAAACACCACATAAATACCACAGCTCGAAAGGCGATTTAGAATATACACGCACATAATAGCACAATTCTCCAATACGCGAGCCCTACACCATGACATTGAGGAACACATAAAGAGTGAGACCGTGGTCAGGAAACACAGGGACAAATGAGGAAAATTGTGTGGCAATGGGAAAGGAGTGTGCAGTCACAGTCACACGCCTAACATCAGATACCATCCAGTAGCGGCAGAAGCCGTGTCCCGATTCTTTCGAATGTCGGCTTTATCGGACAAACATAAGCCAACATCATGTTTCTCTCTTGAGCGCATCCTTGTGCAGTGACTTCACTTTTGAGATTCAAGACTGTATTTCTATAAAATGATTGTTTAGAGTTCTAGTAATTTCTGCTGGTCCCTGCAGGAGCTTAGGTTCTCGACCTTTGGTCTAAACAGTTAGAGAGGACAATCTTATATTATATACCTGATGTAATATGCATGCAATGAATCGTAGTGCAATACAGGCCAATGAGTGTATATATGGACGTGTGTTGTATGATTTTGAACACTATGTGACAACGGACGTGCTCTGCTTGATTACTCTGAGTCTTGCATATAAGTGCTTGGGAAGCCGAAGACGAGGAGGTGAACTAGATTCGTAGGAGGACTGGGATTCTTCACTGAAGGACCGGGATGTGCATGTGCAAGGTTAAATTCTCTTCTGGAGGACTGAGAGGGCAACCAGAGAGAGGGTCCATCGTCTTCATAAAAGGTTATTCTTGGAGATATGGTAAGATGGGGATGAGGTTATTGGGTGGCATGAGATAGAGCTCTGTGGGCATCTGGGTAGGCTTGTATAACGCTTGCATCCGAAAACGAGGTGGATTTTGGGGATTCCATGCTTATTTGTTTTCTTTTGTGTGTGTTACCTGATGGGGTATGGCGGATGACTGCTCTTCGACTGGGGGCTTTCGACTCTGGAGACTGCAGTGGGGAGGATCGGGGAATGAGGTTGTTGTGCCATCCGATATAGAGCGTTGGGCGGGATGCGGGTTGAGGGTTGTCAGTATTGGTGTCTGGTCACTCACTTGAATGGCAGTGCAGTCCTCTGGAGCTTGTTCTAAGGAGTGGGGGAACCAAAGGGTCTCATCATGTGATGGGCATTTGCTGACGAGGATGGGATAAAAGTGGTCAAGGACTGCCTTCAGAGCAGGCTCGGCTCTGAAGGCGCCTGCAGCTGTTCCAAATAGCACTCATTGAAGAGCGAGCTCCACCTCCTGGAGGAGAGGTGGTTTGGTGTGTATGGGGACATGGGTAGCAAACTTGTAAACGTAGGAGGTTGGATATTGGAAATAGGACAGTGAAAAATGTACGAGGAGGCAGTCAAAGAGGGGAGGGCAAGCATCAATGCTGCAAAGAAGAGTAACAGCTGAAACTCCAAAACAGCAGCTAGTTGGCGTTTATAGGAGATGCGGCTTCTGCTTTCACTGTTGCCATGTAGCAGGTGTTAGATTTCTTGCCATTGAGATTGGTTTATACCGTGTTGGTTGGCCACCCTAAAAATTGTCATAGGCATGACATTTATCCCCAGAGATAGGCCACCCTTACTTGCACAGTTTGTCCAAATATCCATGTTCTTCAAAGACGTCTTTGCCTTTCTCCTGTAAAGAAGGGAGAACACTTCATATGGTCAAAAAGGTGGACCGGTAAAAGATTATTCAGATGAGGAACCTCATCTCCCATGCAACACTTTCGAAGCTTTGAACCACCTGGCCCAGTGTGCCTTCTTGTCATGGACAGATTGTTCTTGGAGTGAAAGAATATCGTACCAGAGACGGTCATCTTGATCCATTAGGTTAGTCAGGGGTGTGTGATGAACTGGTTGAGAAGTCTGTTCAGCCTTGAACAACCATGTCTGTGCATTCATCAGAATTGCTGTCCAGTTGCCTAATCGTTGGGAAGAACCTAACATCTTTGGGGGTCTGAGACTATGAAACAAATCGGAGATGCAAACATACGGTCTGGAGATCCTTGTGGAATGTCCCCTTTCTGGTATCCAAAACATAGATGCTACGCTCTTCCTGACCAAGGGCGA